>MNCI01008279.1:265041-499747 GCA_015680685.1 Gnetum montanum | reverse complement strand
TACATGGATAGGTTTAATTAATGTTATTTATTGCTTTCCTAGTAACGTGGCATGAGTATGACTTGGTTACGAGCGTTGACGAATGTGTACGGCTAGCCAAGGAATTGGCTACTCATCGCGATTAGATTCTCTCACCCTTTCCTTGGCTACTCATGGAACATGGGACAAGTACGACTTGATTACGAGCATCTACGGATGTGTACGGCTAGTCAAGGAATCAGCTGCTTGTCACACTTAGGCTAGTTAGGTGCCTTAGTACGACCACTTCGAGCACGTGCGTTATGTGTGGTAATCCCAGTAACGATTAGCGTTTGGTAGCCACAGTTGCATAGTTCAGGGTGTGTACGACAAGTGGGAACGGATGCTGACGCTAGGACTTAGTGCTGTAGTTAGAGTTAGTGTTAGTCTCTCAACCCTTCACCGTTTAGTGTAGGAGCTAAACCAGAAAATACCAAAAAAATCATATACCTCGGACTTACTTAACCATACACCGTGACAACAACAAGTAAGTCTGGGAAGACAACGATTAATTAACCCCAAGTGTTCCTTGCGAAGTTTAGGCGTTTAGTCTGCGGAGTTCGACCGGATCGTGCGTGCTACACTCATTTCATATGGTTGAGTGTAGGGGTACCTCACCACTCATCAACTATATTCTTTCTCACTTGTTCCATAGGCCCTTTGTAGCCATAGCTTCATTGCCTTTGTGTTGAACCAGTAGAGATTTGGGTAATATTGGCTCCAACATTTGAAATGTTTAATACCTTGGTTGTTGCTTCAACCAAATATGGCACTATGATTCCCTCTATCTTCATTGTAGCATGATCTTGCTTATTCTTCCAAAATTGGTACACTTCTCCGAGGTATCATTAGTTATTACATGAGCTTATGGGTCATAGAGGAGAGGCTTGGAGTTGTTCACAAACATCGGTAGGGGAAAACTCCATAAATGGTCCAAACTTTAATTATACTATGATAGTGGACATGATAAACTTCTCTTGAATGGCCTAAAGACACTTATTGGAAAGTGTAAGACATTGTCCTTACTCAGGAGTAGGTGGTGCATCATCTTCTACCTATGTGAATTCCCCTATTGTAGGTGTTGGCTGATGGATGTTACAGGATTGAAACTCTTGTTTTGCAAGTAGAGTCTATTCTCTAGCTTGTCCTTCATCTAGGTCTCTATCCTCTTAGTTGTGATGGTCCTTCTACTGTGGGCCTCTTAGGAGACATATACAATCATGATGGATTCTTTATGATTACAATATAATTTCATAAAAATTTCTAATTATTATTAATCCTTTCTCAAATTATTGGATTTTGATCAAAATTGTTCTTTAATGTCAACCTTAGTTCTAATTGGGATTATAGAGTTAGAAAAATTTTGTACCTGGATAAATCCTTCTTTAAGAAAAACCCTTAATTGTAGAATTTTCTAATGTTTACAGATCTAGCACAATTGCTAAGTTCTTGTTTAAAGTGTGTTTGAATAATTATTGTGGAAGAATTGTTATGTTTATTCATCTTTGTTAGTTTACAATAGAATCTTTTCTTATTGCTCATACCCTTACTTGTTCTTCTAGGTGTTAGAAAAATTAGATGTAATTAGTATAAACTATGTGTAGTACTCTCCCCCATGATTAAGTTGATCACTTCGTGAGAAAAAAAGAAACAAAAATGACTTAATTCAGAGTTACAGTTAGGAGATATGGCTCTTGGAAGTTTCGAGGTTCAAGAAACAACATGAGTTCTCTACATGTGAAAATCAGAGAATGAAAAATTTTGCTAACATATCACACACACATATATAGATTTTTGTGACTACATCATAGATATGACATCATGGATGTGATATCGTAGGGGATAATACATGGTATCTATGATATCACCATGAAAAATTTTAAGATTTTGTATTTATTTATGGAAAAATTAAATAAATTAGATAGTCTAGAAGGCATAGAGATGGTCCAAAGGGTTCTTGATCATATGTAATGCTCAAAATGTAAGAATTTGTCATCAAAAGTGTGTGAAGGAAAGAGTTTGGGCAAGGTAAGTCAATTAATCTTTATAGGATATGATTAGTCAAAATTGTCAAGTGTATGAATGAAGATCAGTATTATAGAAAAATAACAATAATCATATAAGTGATCTAGAGGTACAAGATGATGTGGAATTGGTTATTAAATATGAAGCACAAGAGTTATACAAGTGGATCCTCCCCAAAGTAAGCTTTAGCCCTCAGTACCCTTGTATAAGCACACCAATAAGTGTCCATAGGTACTCAAGGAGTTGAATGTCAAACATACTTGTTTTCCAAAAACACATAAGTTAGTATTTCCCAAATAAGAAAATAACATTACATTATACAAAATCATTAAATTATGATTATATATATAATAGTGAGGTAAAATGGTAGTAGCAAGGATTGTAAAAAATGAGACATGAGGTATCTTACCATAGGAATAATGAATTATATGTGTGATGCATGGTTAAAATAATCATTAGCCTTTCCATCTAAGATTCAAACTAAGTCCATATCACTTACTAGTAACATCGCATTGTATCATCTTAAAACTAATAACCACAAGACTACAATAATTGTAAGAAATATTACTACTTGGCAATGAAGTACAATGAAGCCATTTATTAACAACACATTTTATTTTTGAAGGAGACTTGGCCATTCGATAAAGGAGTGCATTTAGGCATGGGTAATATGTCTTTCTAGTCCCATAACCAATGCAAGTTCAAGAAACCTTGAAATTTCTGAGAAGTCACCTACCGTTAAGCATGGGTAACACATCTTTTCAATGAAACCCCCAGAAATTTTTATTATATGTATTTATTAGGTTATTATTATGTCAACGTTACTAGAGGACTACCTTCAAGCATGGTTAACATGTCCTTCTAGTGATATGGTAAGGTAGCACTTATTTTAGACATAATTTCATTTTTTGTTAGAACTCAAGTAAATAATATAAATTAATAGTAGGATAACACTCATAGTACTAGTTTTAGAGAATCTATAAATCCCCTTGATGTTACAGCCTTGTCATTCCCACTTGATTCTTTAGTCTTCCATTTGAGCATAATGATCATTAGTTTATTTTAGTTTTATTGTGAAAATAATGTCATTATGTCCATGGTAAGAACCTCTTATTATTGGAAATGAGTGGATGGATGATGTGTTCTCACTACATATATAATCATTCCCTTAATGATTTGATAACATAGGGTAAAATTCGCATTGTTCTGACTACATATCATTTATTCCTTTACACTTTATTAGAAAAAATTAACAAAAATATGGACATGAGAAAGAGTAGAATCATAGAAGAATGAGAAATAGATAATAAGAGAAAAAAATATAAAGAATTTGAAAGATATTAAAGAATGAAAGATGATAAGAAACATGAAAGGTATAGAAGAATAGGAAAAATATTAAACAATGTAAAAAATCAAGAAGAAATATGAAAACTATGATAAAAATTGCAAACCAAAATATTATAAAGCAAAAATGTTGGAATGCATTTATCAACTTTTGATTCAAGATAAAGTACCTTCCCCAAAATTGAATTCATGGGTGAGTGTTTAGAAAATGGACCCTAAATCCTTAGGATCATACACTCTAGGTTTCTTGTTTATTATCCTTAGTGATTTATATTTTCATTTATTATCCCATGTGACATTGATGATAATAAAAGTTTGATCATTCAGAAACAAATATCTTGTCGTACTAGATGATATTCCTATTTAAGAGGATCCAAATATGTTTTCTTATTTATTCTTAATTTCAAGTTTTAAGTCTCAATGTTTAGTACTTGTTGTTGATGTATGCTCATAGTTTAGGATATCATTCAATAAGTTCTCTATTTGGGTCATTTTCTTGGGGTAGGAGTCAATAAGTGAGCTAGATGTTTCCATGCATATTTTGGACAATTTTAGGTTCTCATTTCTTAATCACTGGTGTCTTTTGATTTAGTGGCCATTATTTCTTTTTGTAGGCACATTTTTTTTCACATTTTTTATGGGCTGGTGTAAGGATTTTGTTGAAATTATGAACTTTTGGTGCACAACTACATCCTTCTTCATCATAATTAATGCATGGAATTATTTGCATCTACATGGCTCTATGTTCATCTTCCTTGGAAATTTTCAAGGACAAGTCTCTAATTCCTAGCTTAGTATCAATTGTCACCATAATGATACAAAAGTTCCTATTATCATTATTCACATCAATCACAAGAAAATATACTAGATGAGATCACCCATTAATAGTGAACATCACATTCTACTTATCCCAAATGAATGGTGATTGATTAATGTGCTAACTTTAGTCTTATGTTGCACTTCTTTAATAGTTCTAGGTTCCTTGCCTTTTATGTTTCTTGAGATATCAAGTTAGCTCCAGAATTGAAGTCTAGTAGAGCTTTCCATGATGAATTTCTAGCTATCTGTAAATAAATTAGAGGATTTCTAGGATCTATTCTTTTCTCAGGGAGATTTCCTACTTTTTTCCAATGTGTTATTGTCTCTATAAGCATGATAATGGTCTAGTTCTTTTCTACTAATATTTGAAGCATGGTATTTTACTAAGGATTTTGTGTAGATGAGATAGAGTTAGATGAAGTCCCCATCCTTTGAATCTTTTCTAGGCTTACCCTAAAGAAGGGATGTTTCCTCGATCTTGGTTCACTTATTGTAACATCTTCTTTTGTGGTGACTACTCTAGTAGCACTCTTTTGCTATGGTTGTGTTGACAGTTCTCCTTGCATGATTGGTGGTCATATTGGTGGTAATGCATTGGGAGTTTGGAATGAGAAACCACCTATTGGTTGGGGTGTGTAAGAATTTAGATCCATGCATGAGGTAGTAGGTCTATGGTACTTTGGTGGATGGTAGGGAGAGAAAATATGAATAGAGGTATTCCTAGGAGAGATTGGACATTGGACATAGTATCCATAGGGGTTAGGATACCTCTATGGATACTACTACCTTGGTGGTGGCATTCTTAACACTTGTGATTGTTGAGCCCTACTTGGATAGTATGAGTGCTGGTAGGGCTGTTTGAAATTACTTTGTGGATAAGGTAATCATCTAGGTATTTGTTTTTTTGATGAACTTAGAATTGAGTATATATGCCCTAGAATATTGTAAGTGGGCCATAATAGGGCAACATCCCTTAGGATGTTCATATTGGCATACTTTACATTCTTCATTATCTTTTGAACTAGAGTCAATTATTTCCTCTACTACAACAAATTTTGTTTTGTCCTTGTAGTTTTCATGTCCATTGTCTCTTCTATTATTCTTGTCTTTACTTATATTTAAGGATTGTTTAGTCTTTTCCTCTACTATCCTTAGTGCTATAGCAAATGTTTTGTCTATAGAATCCCACATTATCTCTACCTTCATTGTAATATCATTAACTAATTTCTAAATTGGTAGAGTCTTTCATTGGATTGTATCTTCTAAGGTTTCTTCTTCTTGTGATTTACATATTCTTACATCCCTTTTTCTTATTGTTGGATCTTTGTTATATTCTTCTGTTGATTTTATTTTCCTTAACTCTCCTTCATCTTTTGCCAATTGGTCCATGAGTATTTGGATTCAATGAGCTATCATCTTAGATAATCTGCCTTGGGAATATACTCCAAGGATCTCTCTTGTCTTATTGCTTAGCCTGTTGATGATATGTTGGAGTTGTTTCCTTTGAGAAGATTTGTGGCTTGGGCACTTATGCAATAAGGAATAGTACCTGTCCATTGTCACATCAAGGAATTCATGTGTTTCTTATTTTCATCCTTGGATCTATTTTCTTAGATTTGACACTCTAGAGTAAGTTTGATATTTATCATTAAAGAGTTCTAGCATGGTACTCCATCTTTGAATTGATTTTGATTCTAAGGATCTATATTATCTCTGTACTTCCTTTATGAGTGTTCTAGGAAACAACTTCAATTTCTACCAATCATTTTTGATGTTCTGTAGGGCATAAGCATCATGGAAGGCTTGGAGATTGTGTTGTGTATTTGCATTATATCTACCTTCAAATTTTGGAATGTTATTAATATCTAGTTTCTTGATGCAACTATCCCTTACATGCTTGGTAGAAATGTACATAGCTTTTCTAATATTGATCATGTTGCGAGTGGCTAACAAGGGTTCTTCATAGTCTTTAGGTTCATAAGCATTATTGTAGTGATGATCCTTGTAATGTTCATGATGCCCTCTCCCTTCATGTTTGATCCTTTGTCTTCTTTTATCATGGTTATCTTCCTCTTCATTAGAATGCCTTATTTTATGTGCATGTCTCTCATGGTCTCTCATTCTTTTCCCATCATGATCCCTCAATCTTTATTCTTTCTTACTAAAATTTGTAGAAAAATGTAAGGAAGAAGATGAAGGAGTTGGAGAATAGTATTGACTACTTCTCCTTCTATGAATTCTTGATTCATCCCCTTTGGATTCATTAAAGGTCTTAGGTCTTGATTTCCTCCTAAGTTTGGAGTCTTTCTTATTTCTTGTAGGGGTTTCTGCAAGAGCTTAATGCAGTTTTATCTTAATGGGATCTCCAATGTGGATGATTGGTATTTGAGAATGAGATCCATGAGTTTAATTAAATTTCTTAGTTTAGAATATAACATCTTCTTTTTTTAGGACAATTGTTTGAAATGTCTTCTTTTCTTTATCATGTTTGTATCTTGTCTTCATGATGGCATCCCTTCTTACTTGAGCTTCTATTAGCTACTATGGCTTGGTCATGTTTTTGACAACTTCATAACCTTCTTGCACATGCCCAAGGTTTGACTTCATAAGGACTACTTGAAGCACATATGGAATAGAATGTCTAGGTGGTAAGACAATGTTACATTGTAGATCTTTCCATATGAGTTGTTCATCTTAGTTAAAGATAAATGTAAAATCAGCATAATAAGGATTAGTATGAGCATAGGAAATCTTGGTTTACATTGATGCACTCCAATCTTCTTCATTGTAATCCTTGTCAATTGTTGACCTTTTGGAATGTCAAAAACTTAGAAAATGTAGGATGTGGAAAATGTGTTTGTATTGCCTTGCACATCTAAGGGTAGATTAAGAGCATGATGAGATTAGGATAACAAAATAATCAAGATTAAATTCTAAGTTAGAATGAGAGCTATGTTGAGATGACATGAAGATCCAAGACTTCAAAATGAGGGTTACATTGGGATAACAAGATAAGAGATAGGATATAAAAGGAGTCTATGAGCCAAAAGAAGATGTTTTGAAGACTGTCAAGATGACAAATGGACAAGGTAATGCCTCAGATTCCAAAGTGCAAAGGAAGAGTAGCTATCTATGGAAAACAACATATTTCTATCTTTGAAGATAAATGTCTACAAGGAGACGTCTATCATTGAAGATAGACATCTATAGATAGATGTCATTCCAAAATTGACAGTGTTGATAGAAAAACATCTCCACTTCAAATTAACCATCTGAAGTAGCCTATATCTAGCTGTTGGAAGAATTTTGAGGGATTTTTGGAAGCTCGAAGAGTATAAAACAAAGAGGAATTCATGAGAGTTAGAGAGAACTATTTACACAGATAGATCATCATTGTATACATCTTATGAAGAACTTGTATTCTTTATTGTAAATCATTTATATGTTTTTTTGTGAGAGCATAAATGCAAGGAGCTTGTAAAGTGTAGTTACACTATCTCCTTGATTTTCTTTCTTTTCTTTCTTTCTTGTTACACTGTGGGGTTGATGTGCTTCTTGTGAGAAGGAATCCTTATTGAGCTTGTTGGGATCCTATGGGATTGAGTGGTTTTGCAGCATAAAAAAACTCTAGAGTAGAGCTCAATTTTGTGAAGGTTATGGGATCCTTAAAATCACATTTTGAGCTTGTTGGAACCTTACAGTGTTGAGTGGTTTTGTAGTGATAAAACACTCCAGAGTAGATCTCAGAGCTTGTATAGGGTGTGGTGCTCTTCAAACCACATTTTTGAAGAAACAAAGTTTGGAGGTGTGCACAAATTTTATCTTCCAAATATGAATGTACCTAAGTTCAAGAACGACCTAAAATTTGGTGTGTTCTTGGGGTTGTGCAATTTTTTATTAGGAAACTTATTTAACCATCCTTCTAAGTTCTCAATCCACAAGTGGTATCGAAGCTAGGTACTCTTGGTTTTGAGTGTAAAAAATTAGGAGTGAATGATGGAGAAAGGATCATACATCAAGTTACCAATGTTTCATGGGGTTACCTTTACATGTTGGAAGACTCAAATGCAAGAGTTGTTTAAATACATAAGATTCTTAGTTTGGGCGTTCATCTTGGATGGATGCACTCAACTAAGCAACAAAATTTTGGGTAGCAAAGGTAAGAGTAGAGGTAAGAAATCTAAACTTTCAAATTTTGATACTTTTTCTATGGAATGTTGGATATGTGGTGGAAGAGGCCATATGGCCTCTGAATGCTACAACACTTATAGGTTTCAAGAGAAAGTGTATAGTAAAGAAAGAAGAAAAGTAACATTTATACAATCTGGGATGACAAAGAGGAAACAAATCAAGAAGATAAAAAGGAAAAAAAATATCTACACTAGCTAGAATGATGGAGACGAAAGTGTAGAAGAGGTAGATGAAACATCAAAAGATTCACACCTCATTTGCATGGCTGTCACAGATGATGGTACTAGCACATCTAATGATGAAGATCAAATAATGAAAACTGATGAAGAAAGGTATGACATTTTGTGTAGTGAACTTTTATCTTTTTAAAACCTTTTTATAAAATTAAAGAAGGAATCAAAGAATAAGGATCAGATCTATCATTAGTAAATTTGAAAATTTTAAACCTGACAAAGGAAAACTCAAACCTACGAGTTGAGAAGAAAAAAATGACTTTGTCTTATGAGTAAATTTTGGAAGAACTTGCAAATGATAAACTTAGAAATGAAAGGTTGGTTAAAGGAAAAGAATTATTTTGAATAGTTCTTAGACAAAGAAGAAGTCCACATGATAAAAGTGGACTAGGATGTTATTCACAAGAAGAAGCACCTACACAAACTTCATCCCAATAAAAGGCTTCTCCAAAGATTGAAGTGTTAATAGCTACTACATTCCAACCAAGAGCAACTTTAAGGTTTGATCACTTTAACCACAATAGAAAGATTAGATGTTTTTGTTGTAACAGATTTGGGCATAAGACTCCTTGGTCTTATCACATGCACCTATAAAGATTACACCTTGTAAAAGATTGCAATTTAAAATATTATCACATGAACACTTGGTTGTATCATAAGACTCCTTGGTCTTATCCAAATGCACCTATAAAGGAAATCTTGTAGGGTAAAAAGGAATGGAGGATAAATCAAAATCGTAAAGAAAACAAAAACATGTGGAGAATCAAGAAAAAAGAAGGAAGTAAAAGAACTCTCAACAATTTTGTAAAAGGAAGAAAGACATTAGAAATAAATGAAATTGGTATGAAAGGAGGAAGTTCAAAAGAAGAATCTTAGTTCCAATCTCCTTAGACATTTTGATCTTCATCAGCAAGCAAGGTAAGTAATGGTTGATATAGTTATAATCATTATTCCTTGACTTGATGAGATTAGACTAGATTAGTTTATTTTTATGGTTGAATGGAAGCTATTGGAAATCTTTGGAAATCCAAAGAAATTTCCACTTGATCTTGCATATTATTGAACTATAATATTCTATAATGACCTGTTATGCTACTTTTAAATTTTTTATTGATATATCATGTTTTGGATTCTTAACTAGAATGTATTGGTTTCAAGTGGTTTAAAGAAATTGACTGTAATTCGTGGAAATTTTTTTTTTAACATTAATTATTATTTAAACATATATGTCATGTTCTATACTCTTAATTAAGCTATGATATGACATTATTGCTTTCTTGTGAAATCTTAAAGTGCAATTATTTTTCTAAAATTTTTTATGGTAATTGAAGTATTTGAATTAACATCTTTAATGTAATTCATGTATCATTTGAGAAAAGCAACATTTCAAAAGGAATTCCTTGAGCATATGAATTATTTGCTATCCTTATCATAAGGTACTACTAATGGGATGTATTTCTTTCAAAAGTCTTCAAACTTGATCTTGAGATGGTGCTTCAGATTTATGGAGACATCACCCAGCCCTTGTGTAACTTTTAATGTATGTGTAAGGTTTATGTGTGTTTTCTTATGTTGATATTTTTTTTATGATTTCAAGGTATTAGCCATGTTTGGGAGTGTTTTATACTTATTTTGATGAGTATAGGAGGTTCCAAGAACTATGGGGACTTGTTTGGAGGTGTTAGGAGGTTCCAAACTTCAAAACAAGCATCTTTATTTTTGGCCTAGGAAAGATAGATGTCTACTCTCATAGTTAGACATCTCAACAACATTTAAGATGTCTCATTAAATGTCTATCTTAGGAGATAGATGGGCAAAGTAACCCATGAATGAACATTCAAGCAATGGATGCATTAGAAAAGTTGAAGAATGTAGTGCTACTATGATTTTTCGATCCTCAATGTTTAATCACATAGTCCTTCCTTTTGAAAGGGATTCCTTGTTAATTATCTAGGAAGAAATTGTTTGCAATAAGTAGTAAAAATATTCGCTTCTTCATTATTGAAGGATTTACTAATGAGAGACCTTAGTCTCCACACTTGATCCTAGAATTTTTATGCAGGATGAAGATCCTAAAAGGCTTAAGGAAAGAATAACAATCTCTCTACAACAAATGCATTATGACAAAAGAAACTAGGAAGAACTACAAGCATGTATGCAAGTGGACCTTGTACCTCATCAACAATTATCATCTTATAGTACATAGATGTAGAGGGAGTCTTTTGAGACTTTTAGCAAAAGATACTCAAGCAACAAGACTTTCCACTCCAACACCCTATGAATACTCAAGCAACAAGACTTTCCACTCCAAGATAAAGGGAAGCTCTTAATGGAAATTGATTTTTCATCATCAGCCCTATGAAATCAATGCTAAGAATTGTGGACTCTTTAATTGATTTTCTTCCTTAGGTAAATGTTTGTATTTATATGGGATTTTCATATGATGTTATGAAAGTTTATCGTATGGAACTTTTTAAAGGATGTTTGGATAGGTACTTTCCATGATCCTTTTCTTTTAGGTGTTTTTCAAAAATGGGGAGAGTTTTTGTGATATTCATCATGCATACTAGATGATGTTGCTCTTTTTATGATATATCTTTAGAGATAGGTTTATGTGAATTAATGAAGAGAAATTGTATTTTGCAACACACACACACACACACACACACACACATACACACACAAATGTTTGTGCTTTTACTATTTGTCATATAATGTTATGGTATTATGCTCACCCATTTTCTCAAGTTTTGGACATCACTAAAAGGGGAAGATTGTTGATCTTTTGGTATGTCAAAAACTTAGAAAATGTAGAATGAGGAAAATCTGTTTGTATTGCCTTGTAGGTCTAAGGGTAGATCAAGAGCATGATGAGATTAGGACAATAGCATAATCAAGCAAATTTTGAGTCAAAATAAGAGCTATGTTGAGATGAAAAAAAGATCCAAGACTTCAAAACAAGAGCTGCGCTGGGATGAAAAGATAAGATCTAGGATACAAAAGGAGTCTACAAGCCAAATGAAGATGTTTTGAAGACTACCAAGATGACAAATGAACAAGGGAATGCCTCAGATTACAAAGTGCAAAAGAAGAGTATACATCTATAAAAAATAATAGATGTCTATCTTTGAAGATAGATGTCTATAGGGAGACATATCTAGGGCGATGTCTATAGGTAGATGTCATTCTAGGGAGATATTGTTTCAGAATTGATAGTGTTGATAGAAAGACATCTCCACTTCAAATTAGACATCTCAAGTAGCTGCTATCTAGCCTTTGGATGAATTTTGAGGGATTTTTAGAAGCTTGAAGAGTATAAAACAAAGAGGAATTCATGAGAATTAGAGAGCACTATTCACACAATTAGATCATCATTGTATACATCTTGTGAAACACCTATGTTCTTCATTGTAGGTCATTTGTATGTTGTTTTATGAGAGCTTAAATGCAAGGAACTTGTAAAGTGTAGTTACACTCTCTCCTTGATTTTCTTTCTTTTCTTTCTTTCTTGTAGCCCTCTAGGATTGATGTGCTTCTTGTAAGAAGGCATTGATATTGAGCTTGTTGAGATCCTACGAGATTGAGTAGTGTTGCAATGTCAAAACACTTTGGAGCATAACTCAGTTTTGTAAAGGTTGTGGGATCCTTGAAACCACATTTTGAACTTGTTGGGACATTGTGGATTTAGTGGTTTCATAGCAATGAAACACTTCAGAGTGGAGCTAAGATCTTATAGGATGTGGTGCACTTCAAACCACTTTTTTGAAGAAACAAAGTTTGGAGGTATGCATGGATTCTACCCTTCAAGTGTGAACATACTCAAGTTGTAAAACCATGTAAAATTTGGTGTGTTCTTATGGTTGGTGCAATTTTTTTATTAGCAAACTTATTCAACCCCTCTTCTAAGTTCTTAATTGATAGTCATGACTTTCATTAAATTCAGTAGTAGCTAGATATTTTTCTTTAGTTGTAGAAGCCATGTTAAGTGTTTAATGCTTAAGTGTACACTTTTGAGAAAATTAATCTAAGTGAGAAAAATGTACTTTGTAAAATAAACTAACTAGCAAACATTGATACATTCTTCGTAATAGTACCAATGATGAGTAGTTGGGTATTCCAACACTTAACCATATAAGTTACAAGTGTTCATGCATCATCATATTGTAATCCATGGATGGAAAATGTAAGTATACTAGTAGTTGATGTTCAGTTCATGATCATTGTCTTTTCACTTAAATTTAGAAAGTTATAAATTATATGGTTTATCTCTTAGTGAGTTATATGATATATTAATGTTGTTTGGCTTTAATTATGCTATGTGAAAACATGGTAAAAGTGATTGAAAATTCTATGTCTAAGTGCAATGAAAATATAAAGCTATCCTATCCTATTGGTGATAAGTAACGATTCTTGATTTGCTGTACACATCTTGGGCTAATGTAATTATTATTAGGATCACCAAGTGATTTTACTATTGGGTTACCAAATAGTTACACTTTACGCTTCTAATGAGTCATACTTAATCTACCTTCCTAAGAGACATTGTAATGTAAAATGGCTTAGGAAATGTAAATAATCAAAGGAAAGTAAACATCATGGGTTGCATCCAAGAACAATCCACTTGAATAAAGATTCTATACAACTATTTTTCACCACACTACAGGCATTCACTCTAATTCTAATTCTAAGTCACAAAAATAAACTACAAGAATTTTGCAAAGTGTTAGCCAAAAGTTGTTCTTTTGACATGATGGTGGATTGATATTGATAGGTATGACCATGGCCCACTACATCACATCTACGATGATGTATGTAGAGCTATGATATTGTAACTATGCTATTGTAGATACATTATTGTAGCCTACATAGATACTAGTTTATCAAATTCCAACTACAAAAGAAATATATGGTCTTGTATGTACCATGACATACATTAAACTTCCTATTACATTTGCATAAGGCACATGAGACATATACTACTTTTCTTCTTCTAAACTAGGACATAAATTTGAATTTTTTTTTGAAATGAGTAGTAATAGAGGTACTTATAAGTTTAACATCTATAATATTAAAATGCATAAGGATTTTACATATATATTTTCATTGTAAAAACCATAGCTTACTATTTCTTTTGTCTCTATGTATCTTTATGTTGAAGGTTTGATTTGATGCTACTAGATCTTTCATATCAAATTTCATAGATAACTAAGCCTTTTAACTGTTTGATTTTCAGTATACTTTGGCTTGCAATAAGCATGGCATTAACATATAACACAAAAACTACAAACATGTCATTGTTAGTAACTTTAAAATACATACAATTTTCATATTCACATTTTTGAAAACTATGGCTCAACATGAAAGAATCAAACCTCCTATACCATTGCCTAAATGATTGCTTTAGGTCATACAATGGATTCTTGAGTTTTTAAACCAAATCTTTGTTGCCTATCTGTACAAAACCTTATAGTTGTTTCATATATATTTTTCATCCAAGTAACCATGCAGGAATGCTATTTTGACATCTAGTTATTTTAATTCCATATCAAATGAAAGAACTAGGGCCAACAAAATCTAAACAAAAACTAATTTTACAACTAGTGAAAAAATTTCTATGAAATCTATATTTTTTTTTGTGAAAAATATTTTGCTAAAGGTCTTACTTTGTACCTATTAATTTCACCACCATATGATTCATAATTGATAAACCAATCTCTATGTAAACACATATAGTTAGAATCACCAGAATCTAATAACCAATAATTGTGATTTTTAATACTAGTACAAGTAGCAAGAACTTCATCAACAATCATACCTGAATCTTGAATTACTAAGTTTGCTTCTTTGGAATTTTCATCAAATCTCTTATTTTGATATTTTTGTTTACTCCTATAGTTCTTTCTAAGGTTTTTTGTTTTACCAAAGTACTAACATCTTGCTTTACTTTTCATATCTCTTGATTTTGATCTTCCTTTGAATGATTCAATTCTTTTCATCATTCTTCTTCTTGGCACCAAAGCATTAGAAGCTTAATCATAAACTAAAGTAGATGCTCTCCAAATTTCTTCCTATAACAAAGCTACAATCACCCCTTCCAAGGATATATCATCTCTTCCATACATTAATGTTGTGAGAAGAGCACTATTAAATGGTATTAACGATTTAAGTAAGGAAACTACCTAATCCTCATTGTCTATATTAACATCCAAACCTAATAACTTCTTTATATAATAATTGAAAGTATTTAAATGTTCATGAATACTTACACCCTCTTCCATTTAGAATGATCAAAATTCTAACTTAAGTTGGATGTGGTTTGAAGAGCACTTTGTCATATACAAAGATTTTAGTTTTATTCATAAGTCTACCACAAAAGTTTCCCCACTAGCATTGTACCTTCATCTACCAAGCACAAATGCATGGTAGTGAGAGACTTCAAATCAAGTTCCTCACAAGGCAACCATTCATGGTAATTCCTAACCTTAGCTCTGATACCAATTTTTAGGAAAATGATAGAAATAGAGGATCTACTAAACTATATAATTAAAAAGAAAAATTTTATGTTTACTAGTTTTCCAAAAAATAGAAAATTGAAATTCCCAAAAAAATAAAAAGGAAAATATCAATTCTTAACAAAGAAAAAAGAAAATATCAAATAAAAAGAAAAAACACAAGATAACTTATGGTCAACTCAACACATCTATTATCAAGAATAATGAGTTCCCCACTCATGTAATACAAAGCTTTGTGGCAGTACCCTAAGGTTTTGGAATAACATTACTTTCCATGTATCATCCAACGTCTTAGAGGAATCTAGCCATTAGGCATTCACAAAAAACCACTCATGAAAAACTCAAAATCATTACATGTTGGCTAGCCAAGAAATAATAAACACAAAAATTAGCTCAAACAAAGCTAGTATGATCTAGCTTGTAAATTATCAAACTCATATTAATGCAAGCAAAGCATTTGTAATTGATTTTCATGATTTACCACTTAATAGTGAATGTGAAGGCAACTACTCATTCTTGACTACCCTAAAATGATTTGAGTATGAGTTTTAAGGGTGATTATTTATACAAGAATGGTCATACTAAAGAATTTAATCACCAACCTAGTATTTACCCACCTAATCAAAAATAATATTGAGAATTAAGGTAAAATATTTAATAGTCATTTTCCATATCAGTCATTCTAGTCCTCAATCCATGGTTGTGTATCAACATCAAGGTTATGTTTTTGTCATGTATATGGATGCAAGAATATCAAGTTCTCACACCTTCTCCACCTCATATTCTAAATTTGTGTATGAACATCAATGCTATATTTTTGTCCTTTTGTATGGATGTGAGAGAACAATTTAGATATGCTATTAATAGGAATGGCTCACATGGTTAGCCTATTTGAGTCCTCTTGTGTCATAGTTAGAAGCAGTTGGTTAGGGCCTCAAAAAAATTAATAATGAGGAAAGAAAATTTAGAGTACATTTCAAACTTGACATTGAGTAAACATCATCCAAAAAAAAAAATATGAAAAAAAAATTATGATTTTATGATTGGCTACTTAGGTGAACAACCTTAAAATTGATACAGTGAAAAAAGAAGGGAAAAAAATAATTGTTAGTAGGGAGAAAGGCCCCAATCCTAAAAAATTTAAATCACTTTTCAACATCCATGCTTAAACATAAAATAGCAAAAGGATTTTAGATAGAGAGCCATTGCTTAATACCAATATTTGTATCAAAGAAAGAATGTGGTACCACTTGTGGAAGATCTTCAACCTGTTATTTCTTAGTAATATTACATTAAGAATCCTCATCATCAACTATAATTGATCAAGTTAAAATTTGAAGGACTACGATATCAGATATATGATATCATAGCTCCAATATTATAACACTAGCTACATTGTTGTATATGTAATATCACAGGATGTATGCCAACCTATAAATACAATGCTTTGGCACATGGATCCACAATAAGTTTCATTCCATAGTAACTAGGCTCTTTGAGTTTATTTTTGTAATTTAGCACTTAGAACTATGAATGCCTACGGTGTAGTATGATGTGATGCACAAAGTCTTTATTTGAGCATCTTGTACTTGGGCATAAGTGTGACCAACAATAAAGATCAAGCTATTTCATACTATTGTAGCATTCTCCTAGTTTACTATTTTACTTAGAATAATGTTTACTATTTTCTTAGTTAATGCTTACTTTTCCATGCACTTTACCATTATTGTTGTTAAGTGGAATGAATTTTACTGATGATGGGATGCAATATTGCATGGGTCGCGATATTGCGTATGCGATATCACGTCCACCGTGATATCACATCCCCCGCGATATCGCATACGCGATATCGCAGTCCACCGCAGTGTCTATAAATAAGAAGTGGCTCTCCCTTATTTATCATTAGTTTAGTTCCTTAGCGAAGCTCTGGCATTTTTCCCCTTCCATAGATAGAATATTTTTCAATGTATGGCCGCAATGTGGTGAATGTAATTGTACGACATCCTTTATTCGAGTGTGACGTACTTGGACACGCACATGACCGGCAATAAAGATCGAGATTACTTCATCATTGTAGCATTCACTTAGTTTATTTATTTATTTATTTAATTGTTATTTAATACTTTCATAGTTAATCTCTCTCATCCTTATCTCCTAGAAAGCAGAATGAGTACGACTTGATTACGAGCATTTAAGTGTGACTACTTGGTAACCCAGTGGTGTACCTAGGATCTATGCTTGGTAATCCCAGTGGCAGTCGTGCATGAAGTCCAAGATGTGTACGGATAATTAAGGAACAGATGCTCATCGCACTTAGGCTAGATTAGATTCTCTTACTTTTTCCTCCTAGCTTAGTTAATATTACCTTCCATTGCCTTTAGGAGTAGCATTAGATTAGGAACACATCATACACCTCACTCTGGACTAAACCATATGTGACAAATATAATACTAGTCCAGGTGGGAAGACAGAAAATTGCAACCTAAGGTTAACGATCTAGGTGCCACAACTAGTCTGTCTGTGGAGTTCGACCGAATCACGCATGAGAACGCTCGTATTCGTATGGTTGAGTGTAGGGGTATCTCGCCACTCATCATTGGCACCGTTGCTGGGGATAGTGCTAGTTATCTAGATTAGTTATATCATATAAGGTTGCTGTAAAGGACTTAACGATATATCTATTAGAAAGAAATAATTATTTAAAAAAAGGTCACATGTAATTCACACACAACTTCACAACAATGCCTCTCCTACAAGATTACAATAATGCCACACTTAGTGAGGAAGTTCATTGGAGCGCCAATGAACTGTATGATGATGAAGATTGGAGTATACAACTCGAAGTGGGGGTTTCTTATAAACATGAACAAAAAAAATCATCGCAGCATACGAAAGAATAACTTATCTGATGACGATGAACCCCTACTAGCCACTACAAGCTTAACGCAAATACAAGAAGCTGTTCGAATCTCACGTAGGGATCATAAAGGGAGCCATCTACCCAGGCTCGATTTAAACAACTTTCCAAAATTTTCAAGAGGCTATGAATTAGATCCGCATCAACATATACAAGCCTTCTATGATGCCTACACATGGAAAAACATTGATAACGGCTGGCAAAAACTTAAGCTCTTCTCTATGACATTCGTTGACCATGCAAAAGTATGGTATAGATCGTTAAAACCAAATTCGATATGACCCTGGTCAACAATGGTAGAAGTTTTTAATGAAAAATATCAAACCTATGCAAGAGTGTCAACCTTGAGGAAACAGATCCAAGGATGGAAACAAGCACAACATGAACCCTTGGACATGGCCTTAGAAAGATATTATGCACTGTTAAACAACTGTCTAGGCCATGGGTTTTCTGAGGAAAGGCTAATGTACCATATCATTGATGGGCTACATAATGAAACAAGAGAGACCTTAGGAATGTATGCCCAAGGTCAACTATATGAACTATGAACCTATCAAGTCCAAGAGCTTATTAAGTAGGTAGCAAAAGAAGAAGGAGAATTAGTTAGATGGGAGAGTGTTACAAAAAATCAATGGGACCAAAATCTCAACTTAACAAAGGTCCATGATCATACAAAGGAGAAATAAAAAAATCTTAAGGTGGAAACATGATCTTTGCCAATACAACAATCGTTAGAAGAAGTCGAGGCAAAGATCAATAAGATGTTGGAATGGATGTATCAAAAGTGTGGAGAACATATCAACATTATTGGAGATAGAGTCTTGACAGCCCAAGAAGTAGGGGGAAACATTAGACATTCGAAAAAAAAGAATGAAGGGAATAAGTGCTCAACTACTAATCATACATATGAATGCAACATATGCCTGTACGATCACCCTAAGGGCCAATGCCCAATATTGTTACATTTACATGAGCATTGGGGAAACATGCTACATCTAGAGTTCATACAGAGATATTGTGTTCGATCACAGTGGCAACAATCCCATTTGTGGGGGAGACCACCCTTAGACTGGAGACACCCTTCATATCATCCAAACCCAAACACTTATCTTGTTCAACATCCTATTTCTCCAACTGGGCCAATGCACTTTATCTCACCACAATACCATTCTCCTTAATACTATCAACCCATGCTTCCAACACAACCACCACCTTGTGCACCTTATACTCCTCCTAACTTTCAACATTCTCATCCTTTCCCTCCTTTCCCTCCTTCCATAGTGCCACCAACTATTCCTAAGGTGCTTGCACCACAAAAATAGCCCACGAACATCACTTGTGCTACTACTGCCAACAGCAGTGAGAAACCTCAGCAACATCAAAAACGCCCCTTCTTTAAACACAGCCATAAGAAGGGACAACACAATTCAGAGGCCACTGCATCTTCCAACCCAGCACAAGTCCTAGACTGTGGTGCACCCTTACTTTTGAATCCAACACCTTATGTAACTTCATCAGGGCCACCAACTAACACTCCAAGAACCACACGACCCAATGAACACAACCATGGTAGGCATCAACCCAATCCATGCATACCATCTAAAGGTCACAAACATCATAGTAGGTCAACTCGTTATCCAGGAACTACATCGTATAAAGTGCCCCACTATGCTTACTATAATCAAGTGTGTGAAACCTGAGGGGATAAGTACGATCAAGCCCCAATATTTCCAACATGCAAGGATCCTCATCCTTTATTTATTAATCCTTGCTATACTCAACTGCTTAGTTATGGGGGATATCCCCCATTTTAATAATAAGAAGGATTAATAAATATTTTTCATTTTCTTTAATTTTTTTCAATTTTTATTTTTCCATTTTTTATTTTTCAACTTTTTGTTTTATCTTTTTATCTTTTTGTGTTTTGTCTTTTTACTTTTTTGTAAGTAATCTCGTCTATGAATAAAACACATGTGGATCGTTGGTTGAGGTGTGTTTTATGTTATTAAGTCATGAGTGATCAATTATTTGGAACAGTGAGCCCATTACATCCACACATCCATTCTACAAATAAGAGGTTCTGTTCGAGGGTACAGTGATATTCTTGACATCTTTTAAAATTTAAAATTAATTTTGTGTTCATTATACCCAAAATGAAGAAGGATGGACCAAGAGGGAATGATTAGGGTGTGACATCAAGGGGACTTGTGTATTCTCTTTGGTGATGTCTGTGGGAGTTATCATGCAATGTGGCTGTACTAAGATCCTTGTAGATCTAACGAAAAATGGGAGTAAGAGTAATCAAAAGGGCACTCAAAAATCCAATGTTGTTCTAGGAGGTCCCGCTGGAAAGACATGCATCCATGCTTGAAGGTTGGTGGCTTCTCTGGAGTTAGTATTCAAAAAAGAAGAAAAGAAAAAGAAGAAAGAGAAAAGAAAAAGAAAAACAAAGTGCCACAAAATAAAAACCACTCCTCCCTTGAGCAAAATGCTAAGGATCGTATGCCTTGTTGCTATGGTACTATCATAGTTGCTCATCATAGGATGAAACAATGCGATGTCACTGCTTAGAGGAATGGACTTGGTCCTGATCTTGGAACGATGGGTTAATGACATATTAATCATGCTTTACACGTAGGATTCACTGGGTCCTAGGTCAGTTACCTCATGTCCCAATCTCTATGACCCCTTTCTATAGTTCATCTCATCTCACTATTTTTGTAATTGTAGCTTGTGTCCCGTATAGCATAGAATTCTTACCTCATACTGGTGATATTTACATGTGTGTGTTTTGTGGAGTTAGTGCGGATTACATGTAACCCTTCTAGTGCCCACGGACACTTTAAGTGTGGTTACACAAGGGCATTATAGGTTGAAACTTACTTTGGGGAGGACCCACTTGTGTAATTTTTGTTGTAATCTTCACCTATGACATAGCTCATACACATCATTTCTCACCCTTAGCTTATTTTTCCTAACATTCTTTCCCTATTATTATCCCTCTAAATTTTAATGTTCCTCTATACCATTACATACCCTTTTTCCTACCACCCAAGGTTTATTGATAAAATTCACATCATTATCATTAATAGTGCCTTCTGATTTAATGAAATTGCCTTAGAACATTTTGATCATAGCTAATGTCCTCAATTTCCAATGTTAATTTCAAAAAAATCATTAAAAAAGTTAGTATTTTCATGGTGTCTCACATCACTAGGGACGAGATATCGCGTACGCGATATTGCGTCCCACGTGATATCGCATATGCAATGTATCGTACATGATATTGTGTCCCCACCGGCTATAAATAGGTACCCCTGCTGCAACACTTAGCATCATTTTGCCATTCACACGCAGGGGAGTTTTTGAAAATTTTCTCTACGACTTGCGATTGCGTGACCCTTGCTTTTCTACTCATATCTTGCTTGCTGGTACTCCGATTTTAATTCCATTTGAACCCACTTGAACCCAGAGTGTTCAGCTTAGTTGTGGGGGAGAGACACTTGCTGAAAAGTGCCTAAATTTTTTGAAATTTACTATCATCCAAAGGACATCAATTAGGGTAATTAACTTTAACACTTAGAATAATTGTGCCTAAAAATCATATAACCCTTAGGTATATCGGGAAATTAAACATTGAAACCACCTAAGTCACAGGACCCATTATTACAAACTTTCAAGCACTATCACATGTGATAATATACGATCATTAATAAAGGAAAAGTAGTAAGGTATAACTTGACTTCAAAAACAACCTTACTAATGCTTGGCCCGTGTGATTGCAGAATGGCCCCAAAACATGCACAACAGGAGGGTCCTGCCCAAGGTGGAAAGAAACGATCTCAGAGAGGTGGAAGCCAAGGTCTTGCCAGATAACATATAGAATAGAAGGAGCAATTATTTAGCATTCATCAAGATGAACCTCCTACCGGATGGTCCGAGCAAGTAGAAGGAGGAGCTGCTGCAACGCCTGAACTGGGAAAACAGCTCATGTTGCCCCAAGAATGTGTTCAGGCTATCCATAAGAAGTCCACATTTGCTGTAGTGATTGTGGAGTTAAACTTTGAATCTTTTGCAGAGTTCACTCCTGAGGCTATTGGGGATCACCTCAAAGGATCTCCCTTATGGCCTATCCTCTCTGAAAGTGGTGCCTGTTACCTAGGAGAAACATACCAATTTTGGCACAATAGGGAGCAAGGCACCACTGTTAACATTTGTGGTGTGATAGTTTACTTCTCTATGTAGGCTATTTCGGAAGTGTTAAACCTTCCGAATACATGGCCCCAAGTTGCTCGATTATCCACCCGTTCAGACCCTGATGTGCGAAAGGATTGGTTGGAGAAGGCTTATGGCAAAGATAAAGCATTTGGTGAATTGAAAATGGGAGAGAGAGTTTATTTCAATATTGGGACATATCACATCTTCCCAAAAAATGTCTTAAAAAGGATACCGATGTATGCGGCTAGAGGATGTGTAGTGTTGATGGGAAAGGTTAACGCTAACCTACCCCATCTATATTTGATGGAGATCTTGAGGCCGTTCGAAGAACAGAACATAGGGAAGATGGCATTGCCTTTCCCTTGTCTTATCAGAAAGCTATGCCAACATGCTGGTATTTGGGGATACACTAATGAAGTCCTCCGAAAGGCCCAAACTGCTTCATATGCTGAATTGTTAAAGGCGCCAGCTCCAAGAAAAAGCATTGGCGAAGAGTTGAGACTAGAAGAAGAAGAAGAACAGATGACTGGACCACTTGCAACTCAACTTGCAGGACCCAGTCAACCTCCAGTCACAGGTCCCAGCCAACAATAAGAAGCAGGGCCTAGCACAGGCTAGGATCAACCGCTGCTGCCACCACAAGACTACAGACCATCGATGAGCCATCTTAGGGCCATCGCTAAGACGATTAATTGGGGAAGTCGTGATGACGCAAACCTCTTCCGCGTCATCAATGATGCCAATCAACCTACACTTTCATTAGATCACACAAGGGGGGAAATATCCATTTAAACAAGAGGAGGGGAAAGTAGATGGTCGCAACAAATTTTAGGAAAGACGACATCTTTCCATGTGCAGTTAGAGATTGGTGAAGGGGCCACAGTGGTGGTCATGCAACACCAGAATGTCACAAGAGCTGCAGAAGTGGTCGTAGAACACATTAAAGAATCCTTCAATGTACCTGTTGTGCCACTGACAGATCTCTCAGGAGCACAGAATGCTCAAACTCTGGCTGGAATCTCAATGACTCCTGCAGAACATGAGGATGCGCTTGATCGATTGCTCCAAATAGGGTAAGTAATGACGTCCTTGTTTGATGTCCCTCAAGATGTCACAGCAATTCAATCAGACCTCATTTCCACAAAGGGGAAGGTGGTCATATCCGAAGTGAGGGTTGAGCATGCTAAAGCTGAAGTGCAGAAACTACAAGAGTAGCTCGTGGCCTTACAAGAAGCATAGTAGGATCCTCTACAATTTGTTTTCGCAGATCAGCTAGAAATTTTTAGAATGGAGCAACTAAAAAAGCTAATTGCAGAGAATAAAAGGGTGGCAAATGAAAAGGAGAAGGCTATTTGGAATGCCTCCGCAGCAGAAGCACAAACCCATGCACATCTTAAGGCACTTAAGGCCTTAGAAGAAGAAAACAAGCAGTTGGTTGTAGACAATCTTCAGTTGACCATTGTAGAGAAGCAAAAGAATGTTCTTCATGAACACTTTCATTAGTTATGAGAAAAATTCATTTGGGTCAATCGAGATGTAAGCCGTTGAGCCAGAGAAAATCGAACCCTCTCAATGGAGGAGGTACGTGCTATTCACCAAAAGTTAGCAATTGAGATAAGTGCGTGGCAGAATGAGGCTAAATGACATGAGAAGCTGAAGGAGGACTTCCACAAAAAAGTGGAGATGTAAAAAAAAATCCTAGAGAAGGAGATCTTTATGGCCAAGGCACAAATCAATACTATCGATGCTCAACACACTGATTGGGGGGCCATATTGGACACCTACACCTTCGTCCACCAAGCGGAAGTTAAGAACTGGGACCTGCAGATTCAGGACTTGACAAAGTTCATGGAGTTGGCAAACCTTAGATATGCCAACCTTGCCATGTTAACAGTAGGGTGCCTGAGAACAGAGCTCGAGCAGTAGGTAGCTTCCATCCACATCAAATATGAAGCAGAATTTGCAGAGCGCAAGAAGCTGGCAGAAAAACTGGATGTTGCAAATTATGAACTTGAGGTGGTGAAAGCTAGCTACCAAGGGTAAAAGGATGTCGCAACCAACTTGGCTCGATGGCTAATGGACCTTCATGAATACAAGAATAAAGCTAGAGCCTATGAGGAGGAATGACGGGTGTTCGTGGCTTGCTACGTCAAGGCCAACCAGATGTCTTCCTGATGAGGTGGAGAGACATGCAAGGTAGCATAGTCCTACCCCCAGAACATGCAACACATAGCATGCTCTAAATTTCCTTAAGGGGAATGCATTTGGACCAAATTTAGGAAGGGTATCATGTGACACAGCACATGATAAGATCCTATGACTCCAAAAAGGAGTAGATGAGGAAAGATGCCACTATGAAAATCAAACATGCACACAACACTTCTGTTGTCTTGGAAGAACTGAATGTTGATGCATTCATCATAGGACGACTATACCAAAATCATGAAGACCCTTCAAAAACATCTATCATCAGACTTGAGGAACCTGTCAAAGCTTAACTTCATTACACTCTAGTAGAGACACCTAGAAGGGAGGTTATTGACTTAAAGTGTAAGTAAGAATCAAGGCTAGGAGTTTCTATTAGGCCTTACAAATAAGAAAATATGAGTCATGAAAGGAGGACAAGTTGGCACCATTATTCTAATACCTCATTCACCTCATCACAATCATTGGTGGACTCTAACAAAAGAAGATACAGGTACTGATACCATGATAGAGAAGAAAGAAGGACTCATGATCATCATGATCATTATTCAAGACACTTAGATGAGAAAGGTGAAGGTTATGATAGTAATATCAAATGAATTGATATGAATAACATGCTAAGATTTGAAGGTGGTTATTATTCTAATCCACAACACTACCTCCAAGCATTCCATAATGCCTAAATCTTACAAAACTTTGAAAGTGATTGGCAAAAGTTTAAGTTGTTCCCTAGAATACTTGTGAAAGTGGCAAAGAGATGGTATTGGTCACTCTAACTTGAATCAATTAGAAGATGGAGTACGATGCTTGAGGTCTTCAATGATAAGTACAAATCCTACTCATAGGTGTCTAACTTAAGAAAACAAATCCAAGGATGGAAGCAAGGGACTCAAGAAATCCTTAATGCAGCAATGGGTAGATACTATTCACTACTACACATATGCCTAGGCCATGGATTCTCACAATACAAATAACTAAGGCACATTGTAAATGGGTTATGAAATAAGACTAGAGAGACCCTTGGGATTTATGCCCAAGGTCAACTATTTAAAATGATTTCCCATTGCATCTAGAGATTAATTGATCAAGTGGCAAAGGAAGGAGGTGAATTAAGAAAGAGAGAATTAGCTGAGGGGTATAATTGAGATCCATCAATCCAGAAGAGAGATGCAAGAGTTACCTAAGAAGAGGAAACCTTGGATTGGGCAATCCAAAAGAAAACTCTATCGATCCAAAAATCTATCGCCAATGTAGCAACACAAGTAGCAAAAATCTGGGACTCGGTCAATGATAGATGTACAATAGCCCTAAAGATTATGGAGGAGAGAGTAAAGAAAGCCTTTGGAAAAGGCAAAGATAAGAAAGAGAAGAAAGAGTTTGGATGAAGGGGAAAAGTGGCTTCTATGGCTGAGTGTTCAAACATGAACTCCACCAATAAGGAAAGATGTGTTGTGTGTTAGTATGAACATCCCAAAGGATGTTGTCTAGTAATGGCACATTTGCAGGAGACAGATGCATATGCACTTAATCCTAGATTTGTTTAAAAATAGATGCCCAAAAGGTTACCTTATCCTTAAGGTAACTATAGGTAGAACTTCCAACCCATGTACTATCCCAGTGGAGCTTTACCATAGCTACAAGAATAATACTATAAATAGTGGTAACAACCCCAATCGTGGGCCATGCCACCGACTTGCCAACAATATCCATATAGGCAACTAGATCTATATGGATATTTCATACAATGTCTAATCTCTTCTAGTAATTATGCTATCAAAATTCTTAGTAATACTCCATTGAGTATCACAAACCAATGCCACCAAGAATAGATCCAAAATCATATATGCATCCATCAACAACTGATTCATCAAATCAACACCTAACTTCTTTACCACCAATGCCACTACCTACTATGCAAGGTGAATTGTCATCACAACCACAGTAGAGATGAGTTGCAAGGGCAGTGAACATATAGGTAGAGGATCTTACTAATAACATTAAGAGCTAGAAAAGGAAACATCCTTTATTTAGGAAGAGTCCAAAAAAGGTTGGTAGAATTAGGACTTCATTAGGATGAACTACTCCTACAATAGATTCTCTTACCAAAAACAAGATTCCACTATCATTCAACATAAACATGCAAACTGTGATCCTAACATGCTCCTTCGTGCTCTTGAACAGATAGACATGACATAGCTATATGCTGAATATGTTGCAGAAGATTATAACACAAGGGACTACCATCCCACAGAAGCGTAATGTCAACGGGACTTGCGGCAGGAGAGTCGCCACACATCGTTGAAGGGCAAAGGCCCCCGTAATGGTTCACCCATCATAAGAGAAGTTAAGGGTGATGAACCTATCTTAATAGGTTCTCCACAAGATGATGTTCCCCTTCCTAACAATAGTGAGGAGGTGGGGTATTAGAACATGCACTCCACAATATACAACCCTGGTTCTGATCCCCATGAACACCAAGTGTTCACCAAGGGAACAAAAACACATGACAAGGATGGGCATTCTGATCGTCATCACGATCGGGGCCGTAGCCATCGACAAGAAGGTAAGAAACATCATCATGGCGATGGTTCTTCTTCTTCTTCCCCTTCATCACATCATTTACCCTCTCCTTCCACATCAAGACGTAGTCACAAAGAGCATAATGGTGAGGATAAGGGTGAGCAAAATGAGAGACCTCGACGAGAGAGTTGAGAGCGAGGACGAGGGCATTCAATAGAATCCAGGCATGAAAGAAGGGAAAGTAGGGAACAATGTAGGCATCATAGATGTCATGAGAGAGATGACCATGAAGAACCCCTACTGGAAACCCAGAGTATGCTAGATATTATGGAGGCTGTGAGAATACCTACAAGGCATCAAAAAGATAGTCGGATCAAGAGATTAGAGATGAATAATATCCCACGATTTGAGGGGGGATACAATGCTGATCCGCAAAATCACTTACAGGAATTCCACAATGCATGTGCCTTGCAAAATATTGAAAATGAGTGGCAAAAATTAAAGTTGTTCCCTAGGACACTCATAAAAGAAGCAGAGAGTTGGTATCAGTCCTTAGAGACGGAAACCATTAGGAGGTGGAGTACAATGCTAGAATTGTTCAACGATAAATACCAAACGTACTCCAGAGTGTCCAACTTGCGTAAGCAGATCCAAGGATTGAAGTAGGGTAATCATGAACCCTTGGATGTTTNAGGGGAGCTATGGAAAAGAGGAAGCGTGGAAGAATATAACCGCGGTCCTTCCCTCCAAAAGAAGGGAGTAAGATTCTATGAGGAAGAGGATGAGCCACCACTTGAAGAGTTGGTGAATAGAAAAACCTTGCTGCTTCAAAAGCTAATAACATAAGTATTGGCTAAGGTAGATGAAATATGGAGCTCCTTAGATAGTAAAATTGAAAATTTCCTGAAAATTGTAGAGGAGTCTAAGGAGGAACGAAGTAGTGACCATGGTAAGAAAAAGTGGAGAGATTCAAGCCATGTATGTGACAAGGGTAAGGAAAAAATGACTATCACCAATGAGGTTGTGGATTTGGATATAGAAAATGACGGTGGATGTGAGATTTGCCAATATGACCATCCTAAGGGATGTTGCCCAATAATCTCACAGCTACAAGAGTCTGGGGTGTATGCACTCAACTCAAGACTTAACAGATGGCAGGCACCCCGAAGGTTACCTTGTCCCCAAGGTAACCCAAGGTAGTTCCACCAACCGTTAATATATTATCCAAGTGGAACTCTACCACAACCTATCGGGAAACATCAGGAGTGGCAACACCCACAATCATGGGGGATGCTGCCACCTAGACAATAATACCCTTACTAGCAACCAGACTCGTATGGCTATTATGTGTAGTAGCTGGTTTGTCCAAGTAACTCCATGGGTCACACAACCCCACAACATCACTACCAAGTTTGGGAGTATTTTAGGACTCCTTCTCCTACGGAAGACACACCACACGCGTACCATCCTCTGAATCCATCTGCCACTCATCCGCCGATAGTTCCACTACCACCCACTCCAACAATGCAAGGGGAACTCCCCACTCAACTGCAGCAACGTAATGCTACGAGAGCTATAAACCTTCAACCCACTGCTAGTTCTAACAACCGTAAGAAGAGAAGACCTTTCTTTAGAACCAAAAGCCCAAACAAGCTGCCGACTTCCACCCCTTAACCTAAAAACATTAATCAGGAGAAGTTGGACACTTCTAAGAAATTCAAATAGACGTTCGTTATTTCAGATGTCTCCCTTTTCATTCAGTCATGGGGGAGATGGCCACCTATGATGATCATTCGGGGCCTTAAGTTCTTTTAAGTTTTTGTTTTACACATTTTTGTTTTGCACATTTTTGTTTTACAAATTTCTTTAACTTTTCTTGTTTTTTTCTACAACATCATTTATTCTTTTTCATTTCTTTATGTGTAAATGTGTGTGTGTTTTATCCATTTTGTTAAGTTTGTCATCCAATAAGTGTTCCAAAGATGGTATGAACTGTTTTCCTATTGATTGCTAATGTTTGGATTTTACCTTTAAGTTACGATGTTGATACTAAGGTATGGGTATTTTGATATGATAGGCAATGAGTCCACTTCATCCATTCATCAACAAAAGTCTATGGTCTCTCTTGGCTTGGAACTGTACAGTCCCTTTCTTAATAATAAGAACTATAACAAATCAGTGATTGGGCATTTCTCAAACTAAGGAAGGACTCAAGGCTTGAAAAGGGTGTGACTTCGAGGGAACTTGATGCATTTGTGTTGGTCATTCTCTTGTGTGCTTGGATGTTTTCTTCTTGATTTTTCTTACCGTTTCGATGTTACCCAATTATCGGGAAGCTGAGTAAATAAAAATAATAAGTCTTTGCATGGTGTGGTTCTCACGCATAAACACAAAAAAAAAGTGAGAATTCAAAGCACACCCCTTAGATGAAATAATCATTTGGGCTACAAGCACTAGTTATGGAACTAAAATAAACATGTTCCCTCTAACTAAGGCCCTCCTCACTTCCCATTCTCTCCTCCTTCATTTTGTCGGAATGGTGGTGACTCTTGGGTGAAGGCATTCTTGTTACTTCAAGTGGATGGATTGGCCAAATGCATTAATGCGAACTCACTAGATGTGGTTTGTTGAGGCCGGACTTGGAATGGGATCTACTAAGTCTCATTAATCATTAAAATACACAAGGGGTTGTACACCACCTTATTCTTGAGACTCCATTCCATTCTCTCCTTTCCATCCTTCTTTTCCCATCTATCACCTCATTGTCGGTTGTATTAGTAGTCCATATCTTGGTGGATGCATCATTTTCTTTTTGGTAAATTCTTGTGGTTAAGACTTTAACTCTTGTTCCAAATGACATTCCCAGAGCCTACAGACTCTTTGAATGTGGGTTTGTCAGGGCATTAAGGGCATGAGCCTACTTTGGGGAGGACCCACTGGCATTCCTATTTGGTACATCAGTTAAATTCTTTTCCTTAAAATTTTTGCAATCTACTCTATTTTCTTCATTTCCATCTTGACATCCATTTCATCGACGTTATAGTTGTCTCTTTTTCTCCATCTTTCTTGTTCCTTTTCTCTTTCTCCATTCTATCGCTACTGGAGGTTCACTCTTAGTCATGGGTATTCTGACCCAATTTTTTTGATTTTCTCCTAACCCCTACACCTTCAGTAGTCACCATAATTATATCTCTAGACTCGTATCAGCCATACCAAAACTTAGCCAATGGACTTTTCACCGAAGCAAGGTATCAACTGCATTGTGATTCATTTACCCTTGCTAATATAAAGACTGTGTTGTGTGTGTAGATGGAAATCATGCAACAATGGATTGGATCTGGAGGGAACACTTGGAATGGATCGGTGTTGAAGTAGGTATGCAAGGAGCAAGATCGATGGTGCGCTTACAGATAGACACCGAAAGGTGCAATCTTGGCGTTGGCAGTAGTAGACTTCTTCTCTCTTCTCTCTCTTCTCTCTTAGCATCCAAATAAGGCCTGATGTCAAATGTATAAAGTGTTCACTCTTATTGTCATGAACACCAGTTTTGTCATGTTCTGTAATGATGATCTGTTCACATGTCGTCCCATTCACCATTAGTTCCATTCAAGTTAATAATCCCATACCTTCCCAATATTTTGTAAAGAACTTGAGGATGAGTTTTTATTCAGTCATGGGGGTATGATGGGATGCGATATCACATGGGCCACGATATTGCGTACATGATATTGTGTCCTCACTGCAATATCGCGTATGCGATATCGTAGTTTGCCATCATTTCTATAAATAAGAAGTGGGTCTCCCTTGTTTCTCCATCTAGATCTAGGCCCTTAGCAAAACTCTGGCAGTTTTACCTCTCCAAAGATAGAATAATTTCCATGTGCTTGCAGTAGGAGCTCCAAAGTGAATGGATCTTTATTCGAGAAAATATTATACCTGAACACAAGTTTGTGTACGGAAATAAAGACGAATTGTTGGATAAACCTTGCAGTGCATGGACTAGGCTAATTAGGACTTTAATTACTATTATTTATTGTTCATTATTTAAATGATTTTTTAGTTAATTAAATATCTCTCAACCCTTCTCCCATAGTTAAGTGCATTGAGTATGACCACTTCGAGCACGTGCGTTATGCTTGGTGATCCTAGTAACGAATAGTGTTTGGTAATCAAGGTTGCATTGGTTCAGGGTGTGAACGATAAGTGGGAACAGATGCTGATGCTAGGTTAATTAAGGCTTAGTTAGTTAGTTAAATTTAATTAATTAGTCTCTTCACCCTTTACCTCACTAGCATAGGCGATAAAACATAAAAAATATAAAAATCACATACCTCAGACTTACTTAACCATACAACCATGACAAATACAAGTAAGTCTGGGAAGACAATGATTGATTAACCTTAAGTGTTCCATGAGGCGTGTAGGCACTTAGTCTGCGGAGTTTGATCAGATCGTGCATGTAACGCTCATATTTGTATGGTTGAGTGTAGGGGTACCTCACCACTCATCACCATCTCATCCATCTTATCAAAATTTCATGAACTTTCATAGCTCAAGATTCCTTCTTTATGCACTATTCATGACAAATTTTCTAAAAATATGCATCATCCATAGCCTAAGACCCTCTGAATATGCTTTATACCTTTGATACATTTGCAACAATTCATTTTTAATCCTTAGAAATCATTGAAAAATGTGAATTTTTGGCCTCTTCGATATTGGAGCGCATAAAATTTATATAGAGGTGGACACTTGGAAAATTCTTTCTTACTTCATATTTGATGCCAGGGTAGATTTTTTCATTTTTCTTTTGTGATTTGAGCTCTAACCTCCTAACTTTCCTAGGCCATAACTTGCACATTATTACTCCAATTTTCATAACGTTCGAATCTGTTTGATCCCGAAGTACTCATCTTAGTTATGGGGAAGGGTGCTAGTGAGAAAAATATAAGTAAATAATTTGAAATATCTAACATTGGAAGGTATTATAAGGGTAAGTTTAAAGGAGCGTAACAAGATTTTTTTAAAAGAATACCACTCATATAAAGGCTAAAAAAACTTTAATAGGACTCCTAATCAACCATACCAATTATCTTAAGCCATAGAAAAGTGCTAATGTAATTACTTTTTGAAAATTTCCTAACTCTGCAATCATAATAAACTAAGAACTTAATGTAACTAAGGGTATGAGTAAGGTATAGAATAATTAAGAATTTATAAAGACACTTTAGTAACTCCAAACCATTTATTGATTGTAGATGATACCAAAGAGAGGAGCACAAGGTGAACTTCCACAACTAGTAAGCAAGGGACCAAGAGGCTATGGGAGAGGCCAAATGAGGGAATAAGAGCCCCAAGAAGAACATGCAGAGTAGGAGGCTCAATTGTTTAGTATTCATCAAGAAACCCCTGCTATAGGAAATCAACCTAAGTAGAGGTAGAAGAACCACAAGAACAAGGATAGAATCTCACGCTATCATAAGAATGCCTCCAAGCCATCTAGGAGAAATTGCTTCTAACCACAGTAATTATGAAAATAAACTTTGGTTTGTTTTTGGAGTTTATTTTAGAAGTGGTGAGGATGCAACTCAAAGCATCACCACTATGGCCCATCCTATCAAACAGTGGAGAATGGTACCTTGGGGAGACTTACTAGTTCTAGCATAACAAGGCACAACATGCTATAGTGAATATAGAGGGAGTCTTTGTTTCTTATTCAATCAAGGTGATAGTAGAAGCTTTGAATGTGCCTAATGAAAGGGCAAGTTTGGCACATTTGTCCACTAGATTCAACATAGAAACTAGAAAATTGTGGCTAAGAAGAGCATATAATAAAGAAGATAAAGAATACAATGACTTAACTCTAGAGGAAAGAATTTATTTTAAAATTGGTACATATCACTTGTTTTCCACCAAGAGACTAAATAGATTTTCCATCTATGTAGTCAAAGGAAGTGTGATCCTGATGGGAAAGTACAATGTCAATCTCGCACAACTCTATGTTATGGAGATTCAAAGGTAGTTCAAGGAGAAGAAGGTAGGGAAGTTGACACTTCCATTCCCTTGCCTAATCAAGAAGCTGTGTAAATGTGTTGGAATAATGGGGTACACTAATGACATCCTCAAGAAGGCATAAAATGCTGCATAGGCTGAGATTTTTAAACTTGCAACACCACAAAAAGATCAAGTGCAAGAAGAAACAAAAGCTGGGGAAACCACAAAGATTGGACAACAATAGTGAGTGAGTCCCAATGGTCAGTAGCAAGAAGAATAGCATAAATATCAAGTTCCACTAGCATTGCCACAGAACTACAGATCATCAATGAGTCATCTATAATAGATTGCAAAAACTATCAATTGGGAAACATGGGAGGAGGGCAACCTTTACAGAGTGATTGATAATGCCATTCAACCCATAGTTTCCATAGATTTTAGAAGTGGATAGATATCTTTGCAATCAGGAGGAGAGTTTCAATGACCAGACATATTTCTAGGAATGCTGCATTGTTCCAAGTGATGCTTGAAACAAGAGAAGGAGCCAAAATTATGATTATGCGACACCAAGATGTAGTAGGGGCCACAGAAGTGATCATAGATCACATTAAAGAATCTTTCAATGTATCTATTTTTCCACCAATGGATCTAATTGAAGTTGAAGATGCTTAAATATTAGCTAGAACCTCAATGACTGCTACCAATCATGAGGATGTACTAGATCGACTATTGTAGACTAGACAAGTGATGACTACTCTTTTTAACATCTCAAGTGATATCACTATAATGCAGTCAGAAATTATAACAAAAAAGGGTAAGTTGGTCATGGCAGAGACCAAGGAAGAGCATATAGAAGTTAAAATCCTTAGATTATAGGAAGAGCTCATGATCTTAAAGGCTAAACATAGAGAACCAATTCAATTCATTGTGCTTTATCAAACTAAGAAATTCAAAATAGATCAAATTAATCACCTAGTAGAGTAGAATAAGCAAATGGAAAATAAGAAGGAGAAAGTAGTATGGAATGCCTTAGTAGCAAAAGAACAAGCATACACACATGCTAAGGCACTCATCGCAACACAAGAAGAAAACACATAGCTCATAGATAACACTAGGTTAACCAACATTGAAAAGCAAAAGAACATCCTAGAAGAAAGCATCCATTAGTTGAGAGAGCAACTAACGAGGGTTAACCAAGACATGAGCTACCTAGAAAGAGAGAATAGAATTCTCTCAATGGAGGAGGTACGTGCGATTAGACAAAAATTAGCTATTGAGATCAGCACATGGAAAAACAAAGCTAAGAAGAATGAATAGCTTAATGAACACTTCTATGATTAGGTGGGGATGTATAAATAAATAAATGGGAAAGAGATCTAGATGATGAAGGCTAGAATCAGTGTCATATCATCACAAAATCCAAATTGGAAGCCCATCTTGGACAATTATGCCCATGTCCACCAAGCAAAAGTTGAAAACAAAGACTTGCATATAGAAGATCTAAAATAATACATGGGGTTAGCTAACCTTTGTTATGCTAACTTGGCCATGTTAATAACAAGTAGGCCTAGAAATGAATTGGAACAACAAGTGGTAGCTACATACACACTATATGAGAAGGAGTTTGCAGATTGCAAAGATGCCTTATAGAAACTTCAAGTGGCAAACTCCGAGCTAGAATCAGTAAAGGCTGGCTACCAAAGGTAAAAGGATGTTGTAGTGAACCTAGCTAGAAGACTATTAGATTACCATGAATTATGAGCAAAGGATAGGGCATTTGAAGAAGAGAGAAGATAGTTTGTAGCATGGTACATCAAGGTTAATTAAATGTTCCTGCAACTACCATGTTCGTGGGATGTACTCACTCCATCACACATTATACAATAAGCATGGATGGTACATGACCCAAGAATGGAGGAAAAGAAACTTCAGGCACTCTTAAACATATACAAATTCCAGAAGCTTGATGACAAGGGAAAGCAACCTATGGAGGAGCCACCACCACTAGGAACTACATAGGCTACATTGAGCTTCATAAAGTTTTGCTTTTTTGTCAAAGTTTCCCTGTCATGTCTTGTGTCATTTTTGTAAAACACCATTGTAGCATAAAGTACTATGTAAATCTACCTTCAAATTTTGTGAGGAACTCTATCCTTATTTTGTTTTAACTCAAGGATGTGGTTTCTTGTTAGTCATGGGGGTATGATAAAATCAATTTTTGAAGGACTACGATATTAGATATATGATATTGTACCACTAGCTACATTGTTGTATATGTGATATTGCAGGATGTGTGCTAGCTTATAAATACAACACTTTGGTGCATGGATCCACAATAAGTTTCATTCCATAGTAACTAGACTCTTTCAGTTTTTTTTTCATAATTTAGCATTTAGAAGCATGAATCCCTTTAGTGTAGTGTGACGTAGTGTATAGAGTCTTTATTTAAGCATCTTTTTACTTGGGCACAAGTGTGACTGGTAATAAAGACAACTTATTTCATACTATTTGTAGCATTCTCCTAGTTTACTATTTTACTTAGAATAATATTTACTATTTTCTTAGTTAATGCTTACTTTTCCATGCACTTTATCATTACTATTGTTAAGCAGAATGAGTACGATTGATCTCAAGCACTTAAGTGTAATTGCTTGGTAACCTAGTAGTGCTATTACTTGGTTTGTCCAGTAGTGCTATCGCTTGGTTTGCCTAGTAGAAAAGTACTTGGTAATCCTAGTAGTAGTTACATGGAGCCCAGGGTGTGTATGGAAGGTTAGGATCAAATATTCATAGCCTTAGGATAGCATAGATTTGTTTACTATTTTAGTTAGACTCAAACTCAGAAACTCTTTTTTACTTCACCATGTTCACTAGGAGTAACAATGGCCCTACAACATCAACATATCATATACCTCACTGTGAGCTAAACCATACACATAGACTTCACTAGCTCCATGTGGGAAGATAATGGTCATGGAGTTGAACCAATTACTAGCATAATCATGTTGCCTTGTCCATGGATTACGATTTGGTCACTTGTGATTTGTATAGTTAGGTGTTGGATTGCTCCACTGCTCATCAATAACCTTTTTGTTGACACTAGTTTTAATCTTCAAGTTAATAGTATTCTTGTTAGACAAGGAAAAAATTGCTTTATAAGCTATCTATCTAGATTGCTTAATACTAATAAGGAGATTGATAGTTGAAGTTGCAAATCATTTTTTGAATGAAAAACGCTAAGCATTTGGAGTCACATTTGAAACATCATTATATCAAAAGTAAGAAAAAAAATTTCAATATATTAATTTTTAAAATAAAAAGGTGTTTTAATAGAAGTTAGGTAGACTCATTGTAGATCTTGTCCAAATTCTACTAGGGAGATTGATTATTAAAGTCATCATCATTACATTCTTTTATGAAACTAAAAGAATCAAATTTGTAACCTAGGATTACAAAGCCAAGACTCTCACCACTAAGCTAATCTATCCTATTGGCTATCCTACAACATTAAGAAGAGTTCTAATAAGCTATTATATGGATAACCATTAATATTAATAAGAAATTAATATGGTTAATATCAATCATTAACTATTTATTTAAGTTTTGTAAGTAAGCTTTACCTTTTATGTTTACCAAGGCTTCTTGTTCCACTCCTATACATCTTGCTCATATGTATCCTTGACAAGATCCATTTTGGAGAATTCAAAATAGCATGACATATTATAGAATATAGAAAGAAATGAGTCTTTGACTACTTTTCTTCTTCTACAAAGGCTTGTTTACTCTCTATTGGCTACGAAATTCAAACTTATATAAAACTTTCTTGAATTTCAAGTGTAACTAGGACTTTTCATTATCAATGAAATAGTTGGCAGCCCCATTGTATTTCAAGGTATCCTATATGAACATTGGGGGTAATTAGATGTTACCTATATCTACCTTACAAGTAGCAACATATACTTTGGTGAAATGTAAGTAAGACAAAGATTCATGCATCTCAATTACAGTAGGCAACCTATTAAATGTAAGCTAAAGTAACAATATGCTTTCATTGGCAAACAAGATAAAATAAAAATAAGAATTCAATATATTTGCAAGAGTAACCAGAAGAGTAATAACATTATCAAGTCAAACCTATTTCCCTAATATTACTTTGCCTTTGTAATTATTGTAATGGCATTGACAATATATACAATAGCAATAAATTAAACAAGATAATTTGGATATATTTTATAATAAATTATATTTTCCTAATGTAATAAAATTATAATTAAGGATTCAAATATTTATTTATCTCATTGCCCAATTTCTAAGCTAACTATAACTTTTTTGTTTCATTTTAGACTTTTAGTTCTATCATGGTTATGGTGTCGAGAAGAAAAAGTTATTACTTGTATGACATGAATATATTTTAATTTATTTTGCCTACTTTATATATTGATTAAGAAAACATGTAACATGAAAGTTAAAGTGTTATAAATTAACTATATAATTTTTTTGCAAACATAATAAATTCTTTTTAACAAACATGACAATACAAAAATTCTCAATTATTAAGTCTGAGAAATAGTAAAATTGAAAATTTTAAAATCAAACCTTCAAAAAAAGAGACTTTACTGCCCTAATAAACCAAAGTACTGGAAATATCAAACATTGTATACTAAAAGTTTAACAATATCAAACATTATATGTAACTTAGCATAATTTATCATCCCATTCACAAAGACAAGAACGACGACTTTAACTTATGCATTAAGGGAGAGGAGAACCTGAAAACTTGAAGAACGTGAAAACACTGTTATCCGTTTTGAACGAGTTCTAGACAGTGAAGCTATTTAGAAGACGTCGTAAAATAGACCAAGAAAATAAGTTTATATTATTTATAATTTATAAATTTAGATATATAAAAACCTACAATTTTGTGTGTATGTATATGTGTGTATATATATATATATAACCTTGTTTTCACTTTTCAGAATACAAACTGCTAAGGTAGGATCATTGTAGTGTTCTTTTCAGCGGCAATTGAAAGATATAGATATCACGTCCATGCCATCTTTCATTGGAGCATTGATTCCACTCCGTCTGTATCGAAACACCAGCTGGTGTTGTACCTGGGTAAAAGGCAACACAATTATGCGTTTTTAATGTGTACTTTTGACGAATTCAAACACATTCTCGTTTCTATGCGTTCCAATGCACATTACATAAAGAAAATGCGTAGCTTCCCCGCATTGACTTTAACATTAGTGTATTACAAAATAAATAAATCCATCCATGCAATTCACGATGAAGAAAATAGATGTCCCATGAACCAGCGAAGAACTTTCAAGGGCAGAACCTGGTGGAGAATTATCATTAATGCAATGTAGGGAGTTATGGTTATCGTTGCCTGTTAAAGCTAAAGATGGCGCCAGATAAGATGTCGCGTAGACACAGAACAAAGCGGGCGAATCGACGACGACAGATCAACAGTCAGCAGCAGCAACACAACAGAGTGGCAACACAAGTCTTCCTGTTCAGGAAAAATTCTTTTGGAGTACTGACCGAGAAAGGTTACAAGTTTTATGGCGAGTGTTTTCTTTTTCCTTGGTTGTTATGGTGAGTGTTTGTTTTTTTCCCGTGTTTAAGCATGGTGTTCGAACCTGTAAGCAGAAGTACTTATTTAACATGATATTTTACTGTATGTACTTTTAAGACATAGCAAACATGAACTAACATAAAACAGAAAGATGTATAAGTGTAATTCAAATAAGTTACTTTCTATTTCTACATTGTTATTAGATAATCAATTAATTATTTAGTTTCTTTCACTTGCTATGTTGGTGGTATAATTTAAGGTACAATGCATTTATAATTGCTATCTCATCATCTTGGTACTAAGATATATGGTCCAATTAAAATTTTATAATTCAGCATTGCCCACTAGCATTGAGCCCATGACCTATTACTTTCAAATCAAGTCTTACCGCTAGGTTAACACCTTATTGTTATCTTGGTGCATTTAGCTTTTATCTCAATGACATATAGTGTTACCCATTGGAATTGAACCCATGACTTGGAGCTTCCAAAGCTCAAGTATCTTACCACTAGGCTAACACTTCATTGTTTACTAAATCCTTATTTATAATTATTATCTATTGAAAAGAAAATGTGAAACATATCTTACTTCATTAAAAAATGACTTATGATTTTCAATTAGTAGGTTCAACCCTAAGAGATGTGCTAAAACACATGTCAACTTGAAGGTAAAGTAAAAAGAAAAAAAGAAAAAAAAAATATTTAGAATATGGCATTAGATAGAACTAACCATAGAAATCATTGATTGTACTAGGTAGCATTGAGTTATAAACTTCTCTAAATCTTGGGGTGTACCTATGTTTTGCTTATTTTTGGTTCCAACATCCCCCATAGAAATCAATGTCATATCTTTCAACTAGTTTAATAATCAATTCATATAGATAGGATAAAGACATCATGATGATGTTGATGATGCAACTAGTATTATGATAAGTTAATGAGAGGTGGCTTAAGTGGTTATCTCATTGTTTGATAAGGATTTGTAGTTAATAATTTGTTAGTTCAAGTCACACATTAAGTATCATTTTATTCCTCTATAGTGCATTTAATGTATCATGTGGGGTGTACCTATAGTTAAATTATTTTTGGTTTTAGCACCACATTTCCCTCTCTTCTTTTCATTATTAATGTATTTGAGAAGAGAGAAGGTTTTTTTTTTTTGGATACTAGGTGATGGGTGAGAGGGAGGGGGTTGGGGTGCTGGAATGGTGGAATGCTGGCCATAGAGAAAAGATGTTGAAACCCCAAATAATTTAACTATAGGTATATCAAATTGTAACTCTAACTAGAATAAAATTAGTACCATTGGATTTGTCTAATTTTGTTTAAATGGCCAATCCTGAGGGTTTATTGCAGATTTTTTGTAACAGAAAAAGTTTTTAGTGAGGAATGATTGGAAGATGGAAAATACTGATGTCTCTTAGACTGTAGAGACTATGAAAAAGTTTGAAGCTTTCAATTTTATTTTACCAGATGATTTATATCAATCTTTGTCAAAAGATATTACTTCATGATGCATATTTCTATAGATTATTAGATTTGTTCACTTGAATAATGGTTTTACACTAGTGATGCAGGTTATTCTTGAATACTATGAAATTAATGTTGTGTATACCTACTATTTTTATTGAACTATCCAATTCTAAAATGGTTGAGAAATTATTGGATCTTAAAGTTTTTATGGATTAATATAGTACTTTTATTGCCTATGAATGGAAAGTAGAATTTGATCCCCTATTCTTCTTACTATTCCAAAATTCTTTAGTAGATTGAATTAGAAAATCTTTCTCTTATTTTTTAAAGTGTTAAAAGAAAAATCGTTGGTAGCATTGGCATAAATTTGAATAAAAATTCAAAACCATTATTAGATGGTTCTCAATGCATATGTTATTTTCTAGAGATGATTTACAAAAAAAGAAGACAAAATTAAAATTCAACGTTGGTAATCAATGTTTTTTTTCAAAAAAAATTACATATCATAGTTTATGAGGATGTTGCAACTATTATTAGCATGAAGGCCATATTATTAGAATTTATCCTATTTTCAATAAAAAAGTTGTTCATGAATAAAAAACAAGAAGTTTTAGAAAAAGTATATAAAGGTAAGTTCTCAACCTTTTACTAATCCTTTTAATTCTAAAGATTCCAATAAACTCTTGATATCTAAAGAGAATTTCTCTTTAGAGAGAGATAAATTTTTAGTAGAAACTAATAATGAAAATATTAATGTAGATAGATTTCACTCAATGCTACATAAAAAGAAGATTTTTGTAAATATTGCTTTCAATTTTAAAATCCCAAAGGTATCTCATTCTCTTTTTCTTTCTATTACTATTCCAAATTTTTTTCTATCAAACAATGCTTTTTCACTTATGAGTGACATTGATTCTAATATAAATGTTGATCTTCAAAAATCAAGGATGAGAGTCTCCTCCCTTACATCTTAATATTAGTTTTATCATGAAATGTTCAATATCTTTCTGATAGGTCCTAAGCAAAGATTGTTTGGGATTATCTTTTAAACTCGTATTTATCTCTAGATTTTCTTTTTCTACAAAAAATTAAGATTTGAGCTCATGATATTAGTTTTATTGGTAAATTTATTTTAAAAAATTGCATTATTTTTTTCTTCTCGTGAAGTTTATAAAGGAGGTGTTGCTATTCTTGTTAATAAAAATTAGACTTGTAAAGCTTTGAATTTTAGTTTTAACAATCTTGGAAGAGTTATTTGGATTATTTATCATAGTGAAAAAGGTAATTTTAGATTCTATAATATTTATACTCCTAATAATTTGAAAGATCATTCAAAGGTTTGAAAGTATCTTCTATCTCTACTTAAAGTTCCTTGGATTATTGGAGGTGATTTCAATATGGTTGAACATCATTTAGATTAACTTGGTAGTGTTACTTCTTATATGTCTTCTAAAGAAAAAGAAGATTAGTACAATGTCAAAGAAAGATATTTTCTTTTTAATGTTGGCTTTTTATTCTCATCTCAATTGAATGAGAAACATTATACTTGGTGTAATTATCAATAAGGAAATGATAGAATTTATTATTGACTTGATAGATTTTACATCTTTAATGTTTTCTTTTGAAAGCCTTTAAGGAAAGTAGAAAAACATATAGACGCTACTTTGTTAGATCATTTTTCTATTAGTATTTTTATTTATGGTATTACTTCATCTTTTCGAAAGCATGAGTTTTTTTGTATGAATGTTAATATGTTCATAGGATCCAATGGGAAAAATATTTTGAGCCTATTGCTGATATTGGTTGGATTGACTAGTGATAACAAACTACTTGTAGAGTTAGAAATTATGCTAGATAATTCAGAAAGAAATTAGATAATTATAAGTGTTAATTTGACGAAGATTTTGTAGATTCTATAAACAAAATATAAATTATTTTAGACCAAGATCCCTTTAATTTGAAACTCAAAAAGCCTTAGCTAAAGCTCTTTATGCTAACAAATGTTGGGATACTTTTCAATCTAAAAGTGCTTTAACTAAAAGTCACATGTGTTGGTTAAAAATTGAAGATAAACCTTGCAAGAAAATTTATAAATTTTTTGAGGGAAAGGGTAAGGTACCTAAATTGAAATAACTTTATATAAATGATTCCATCATTAAACATCTTGAGACTATTAATAGTTTTTTAGCAAGTCATTTTTCTTCTAAAGGTTTTAGTAAAGAATTATTCCAAACCTCTAGTACACATATTATTCATCTTATAACAAAAGCACATCAAAGTATTCTTGAAGTAGAAATTATAGTAGAAGAAATCAAAGTAGTGGCCTTTAGCTTGGCAGATGGTAAAGCACAAGGTATTGATAGTTTTCCTATTGAATTTTTTAAGAAGCATTGAGACATCATTAGAGATGATCTCTTTCATGTTTTCCAAGAAGCCATTAAATAAGTTTCTCTTGGTAAAAATATTAATAAATATTAATTAGTCTTCTTTCTAAGAATGAAGATCTTCAACATATTGGTAATTGGAGACCTATTACTCTTCTTAATAATACTTATAAAATTTCAGCTAAATGCATAGCTTTTCAAATTTAGAGGATTATTAAAGATATCATTAGACATGAGTAAACTGGTTTTTATTAAAGATAGATATATCTTAAATAATGTTATTGCAACTTAGAAGGAAATGCAATGAGCTTGTAATACTAATGAAGACATTATTTTTATTAAGTTAGATTATGCCAAGCTTATGATAGGATTGAATATAATTTTATTATTTTGTGTCTCTATAAACTAGGATTTAGTGATTCTTTGTTTGACCTATCCATACCCTCCTCACTGATGCTAATGCTTAAGTTACTACTAATTTTGGATTAAGTTTCTCCTTTTCTCTTTAGTGGTTAGTCTTTCAAGGTTACCATCTAGATTCCTAGTCTTTTATTATTGTTGTAGATTTTCTTTCATATAATCTGCATTATGATCTATAAAAGAATTTCATTAAGGAACTTTAAATTAATGATCAAGGTACACTATTACTGAACATGCACTTTGCATGTGATTCTTTTTTTAGGATTAATAGTTATCTATAACATATTAATACTATTTTAGCTAGAGTGAAGGATTATTGCATGTTATCTAGCCTTTGGATCAATTGGCAAAAGTCTCCTATTTATTGTAAGAGTAATATTGATGAGTGAGTTACTCTCATGCTTTGAAAAATCTTGAAAAAATGTTTTTTCTTTAAAATTTTAGGAAAACCATTTTCTTTTGAGTCTAATCTTACTATTTTGGTGGAATTATGTGTTTAATAAAATTGAAAAGAAGCTTGATGAATGGAAAGAAAAAAAAGCTCATCCTTATTGTCAAAGTTTTAGTTATTAAACAAATGCTTTATTTAACTCATGTTTATTACTAAGTTTGGGTTCCCTCTAAAACATGTTATGACATAATTTATCATATTATCCATTGTTTTTCTTGGTTTGCTAAGCAACATAAAGAAGGTTTTTTTTAGAGTTTCTTGGGATATTTGCACTAGTAGCAAGAAAGATGGAGGACTTGACCTTATTAATTATTATAATGAGGGCATTTTTTTTTTTTGCAAAAAAATGGATTGCAATATGCATTAATGGAGATGATGTTTGAGTGCTTCTTTTAAAAAACAAACTTATGCAAGGAAAGCCTAAGAATGATAAAATTTAGTCTTCTAATAACTTTCTTTACTATATTCTTTTTCCTTAGGTCATTTCTATTTCTAGGTCTCCAATGCTTAAATAAATTTAGAAGACATAGTGCAAGCTTAGCAAATATTGGAATTATAATCCTATTAGAGTTTCAAAAGATATGCTTAAGCAAATTAGTCCATGGTGGCTTCCTTTTAACAAAGGAGCTTGGGCCATTGTAGTTTATTGTCTACATATGCATGATAGATGAATTACTCAAAATAAAGCTTCTAGCCTCTATGGTTTGAATAGAAAGAGGAAATTTTTTTTGAAAGATTAATTTCTAATCTTGAGAATGTATTTAAAGTTGATAGAAATTTGCATTAGGATTTTTTAGATATTTTTGGAAGGATGGTAGATATGTTTTTCTTTTTAATTCAAAAGTTTCTTATATGATTATTATAAAAATAATGTTATTAATAAAAAATTAAATAATACATAGAAAATATAATTATCATCACAATTTTGGATGAAAAAAAATGAAAGATATTTGGAGAGGTACTATTAGTATTTTATTTGGATGAAATAAAATTTGTATTTTTTATGATGTCTTATTCATCAAGGTCATCCTAATGCCACTAGTCTTAAATATATGAGAAATGTTTTTTCTCAATATCCTCTTTGTAGAAGTGAAGTCTCATTTTCTCATGTTTTTTTGAGTGTCCTATTGCTTAACATGCTTGGAAATGGACATCTAGAATTTATAACAACTTTTAACTAAGCATCAAGGAAGTCATTCTTGGTGATTAGTCACTCTATGTACTTCATTTCTTTGTATTTGGAATTGTCTTTGATGACTTGTTCTCTACTCTATTTGGAAGCTCAGTATAAGTCATTTTCCTGTAGCAAGAGCATAATTATGACTTTTTTTCAGGTATCAAATACCATATTTTGAAAGATATCACTTTTCAACTACAATATCAATCAAAAAATCTTCCAATGAGAGTTGAACAATTAATTTTTTTTCTTTAGTATTAATTTATTTTTGTTTTAGAAGATCAATAATGGGAAGATTTTAGCTTTTGTTGCTATTTGTTCTTTATCTCTATAGAGAGTTTTCTTTATAGATATTTGTCTCCTTTTTACAAGAAATCCTTTAGTAGAAAGTGAGTAACTATGATCACGCTTCTAAATAACTGTAAGGCTTGATCATTTTTCTACCTTAGAGGGGAGGTTTTTCAAGATTGGTTGTAATAATGAAAACTTGAAAAGGCATCCCAAAAATTATTGGGATTATTCTTTAGACTCTCTCTTCGATGATCTAATGTACTTTAATTTTTTAAATATTATTCTTTATTTTTTGGGGTTTGACATCCCCCGTAACTATAGGTATACTGTTGATAAATGCCACCCCCCAATACCCCCTCTAAAACTATAGGTATATGCTAAGTCATATGGTTATCATAACACATTACAAGAATGATAAAGGAATATAATATCTTAAGTATGATTTGAATTAACAACGTTTTATTTATACATTCTTGTAAAATAATGAGTTAACTAATTGAGCCATCTCTTAATTAAGAGGGGAGGGACACAAGTGAGAGAGGAGGGTGTTAGATAAAAAATAATGGATAATAATTAAAAAATTTAGATTACATTAGTTTATCAACATAGAAGAGAGGGATGTGTTGGAACCTTGAATAATTTGACTATAGGTATATCCTAAGACATATAGTCAATATGATCTATTAAAATAATTGTAGAGGACTATAATGGTGCATCCTTTGTTCATTAATAGACAAGAGAGATTTTTTATCATCATAATCGTCATAGCCTTCTCTTAATAAGATGGTGGTAGCTAATAGAAGAGAGATTCTAAAATTACAAAGAAAGAAATCCAATAGTTTTGGATATACATTTTTCAAGTTTTTATTTTGATAAACAATCCTAAAAAACCTAAAGAAGAAATAAATCTTCAAAGAAAAATAAATACACCATTAAGAAATAAGATACACATTATAATAGATGTTTGTAGCTTTTCCGTCTTGAGTTTATAAATATAAAAAGAATTAATAATGCAAAAGAAAAATTAAATATTTAAGTTTTATTAAAAATTTTTCTACTCAAGGCTATAACTAAAAAGAAACATCTTTAGGAATCTAATGTTTAACTCATAATGGAAGATCATCATTAGTTTCCTCTTTCCAAAAATAAGTATAAAAAAATAGAATGGATGATAAGCAGTTAAAGATATTTCCAAATACAAAGAAAGGAAGTAGATAAAGAAGGTAATCACTAAGAACAATATCATTAATGATTGGTTGAAAGTAATAATCTTAGTCTTGAAGTTAGTCTCAAAACTTGAAAAATGAGAACTTTGTGTGTGTATCTTTTTTGGCTAATTTTATAGGTCAAGAATTAGTAGACATCTTTGATATAAAAGACATCTCTAGAAGTTAGAATTATTTTGTAATTTCATGAGGCTAAGTCATAAATCTATCTTTATGGTGAAAAACATGTCTAGTACTTTTGGTAGAAGAGTTTGAGAACCAATCCTAGATGAATAGGTTAATTCTATTTGTGTTTCCAAATAAGTGAAGTAGAAGATGTATTCAAAATTAAAGAAGTCTTTGTTAGTATTTCTAAATTTCTATAATGTATCAATAATATAAATCCATAATTAATAAAAATGCACCAACAATACTAAATGGTGAAGAAAACCAAATATAGCGAACTTTTGAAATCTCTTCATGTCAATAAATTTATCTTATTCAAAATTAGAGATGCACATGAAAATTATAAATCTCAAATCTCACTTGATCTAAGGCTATAGCAAAATATAAATCCTCAATGACCAAAATGTATAATGTAATACCAAGATATATCAACTTTAAAGAATCATAAAATAAATCAAACTACTATCACTTTAATTTTTCAGTAGTTTTATTACCCTAGCCATTAACACATGAACTTATAAGGTTTACATTTAACATATTTAGGAAGGATTACAATAGGTATTGGATAGAGTAGATCCTACTATTAGAATCATGTAATACAAATACATAAAAGGATTTCAAATGGTATTTGTAAAATTTTAAACTAACCATAGTATTAATACTAATCACACTAACACCCCCTACTATGGTTTAGATGTTAGATGCTATGACCTCCAACTCAATTGCAAAGATAATAATAATAAGTATTTTTACCAAGACTAGCCTATATTTTAGTACACCATCTTATATCAAAATTATAAATAATAACATCCAAAATAATATCCTCAAGTTATAACATATGAATACCTTAAATTTATGTTGATAGTAAACAACATCTTTAAATTGCTAATGCCTAGCTAATCAAATCATATTGCATGATCCTATCAATTGATTTAAGACATAATGATAATTGAAGGTTCTTCACTAGCATCATCCAATGGTTATTCCTATCAATATATCATATACACTAAAATTAAAAGTCAAAATATAATCTAGACTACATAATATATACTATGATATATAATATAGACTATGCTACAACAATCGATTATTCATCAATATAATTCTAAATAAAAATAATTATTGCATGTGGATAATAAATCAAAATTTGATATCATACTAAATTATCAAAGTAACACTACCACAACCCATACTATGATAATGTTACATAGTACATAACATTAATACATGCATAGCATGTAGATAATCAAAATGTAGGGTAAAGTATCATAACAAATAGATAGTTCAAATTAATGTGCAAAAAGGACATTCAAACATCATTTCCATCACTATAAGAAATGATATAAGAATTCTAAAAATTATAGTATAACATTGTACAAAAAACACAGATCTAAAATTCAAATAGAAAATCTATCGATAATGTATGATTTGTAAAAAAAAATGTGAGGAGACATCTAGTGGCAATTTGTATGTTAATTATAAGCCTTGGATCTAGGAAGCATATTATGAGCCTTGTGTTTGTATTATAGCATGTTTGGTAGAGGTTCTTGGTATTCTAATATGCACGCTTGTGCGTTGGGTCATACTATAATGCTGTATGCATAATTCTAACCTCTTTAGGATGATTTTAACTTCATTCGAATGTCTTAGGATCCTTTTGGCATGCTTCATTAAGTATCAACTTGAACTTAAGATTCAAATTGTAAAGTGTGATTTTTAGGAGGAGGGGGAGATTGTGGTGGGGTTAATGTTGTGCGGTGGTGGGGGGAGAATGCAAGGGTAGTAGAGGATGTGTTGATTATTCCACATTAGCATAAGGATGTTGATTCACCCCCTTAGTAGGCTTGGTTTACCTAACTTTACCTTGTGTGCATCCAAAAATAGTTTGGGTTGCATTGACAAGCCTTTATTGACATGTAGATGCTGATGAACCTCCTTTGTTTCTATAAGAAAACTATAAATACTCAAGGTGAGCTCATTCATAACTTAGATATTTCTTGGGTTTTTTGGTGTCTAGTTTGCATGAAGAGCTCTTGCCGTAGGTAAGTTGATTTCCTTTCTTATCTTGTGTATTTTGAGTCATCCCTTTTATAAGTGTGGATCAGAGTGCTAGCTTGCTTATGTCACCTAGAACCATTTGGTCAATATGTAGTCTAGTGTTTGCATAGTGAATAAAGCTTATAATTTTTTTTATTCTACCATTGATGCCTTAAATACTAAAACACTAAAAAACATAAAGCACTAAAAATAACAAAAATATATATTTAATTTCTATTTTCTTAAGTTATCATGATTTTTCATTATCCAAGGAGGTTATAACTATATAGTATGGTGTTAGGCCATTGAGGTTGTGACTAAGAGCCATTTTATTACATTTTGTGTATGGTGTTATGCATGTCCCCATGAGGACTTGTAACCCGAGCATTGCACCTATTCCTAAGAGGAATTGTAACTTGAGCATTGCACCTATCCCAAGAGGGATTGTAATGCATGCATGTTTATTCTTTTTTTATTTCTTATAATTCTGAAATCCATAAAATTATAAAATATAAAATGACAAATATTCTCTTTATCTCACACCATGACTACATAAGATGTATTTATATCATATGTTATTATAATATTGTTTACATTTCTTAAATGCAACGATTTACACAAGTACTCTTGGTAATCCAATCAACGTTTTCAAAGCTTATGATTAGATTACATTGTGATTTGTATGATAAATTCCTTTGGTCCAAAACTAGTGGGACCCTTATCATTGATGTAGTTGCTAGCGAAGGTGTTGATGAATTACCTAGAAATACTTGTACATTCTTGATTTTAGTAGTTATTTAAATCAAGTATATGTTTCTTAGTATTATGCATAGCTTTTAAACATGAACAAGATGGAAGATGGTGCTAAGAGCCCATAATAGACCTCATTAAGTGTATTAAAATGAAAGAAGGCTTATACAATTTTTGAACATTAGGGGATTTAACCTTACCATTGGTTGTCATGACATACCATGAGAATAAGTAGTGAAGGTGGTGTGATGTTCGTGGGTGATTTTCAAAGAAACTAGTCATGGTTGCAATAGGAGATTTAAAGAGATCTTGATCAACCTTAGATTGCAGTAATTTTATGCATTTTATATGGCTTCAGACCCAGAGTTTAGTGATAATGAACCCTAACTAAGATAAGAGCTTTGAGACCAAATGGTAGAAGAGGAGGTCCACCATGACTTTTCATTTGACCACTTAGATGAGAAGTAGGATGAAAAGGCAGACATCAAAGATAAAGGAATAATTCATGATGAAGGCCCATGATATATGGCTATTAATCTTAATGTAGCAAGAACCCATAAAGATGATCTCCTCCCTAGGCTCCAAAATCTTCACTTGTCGGGACCATTTGGTAAGGATGATTCTTTCTTATTTGACTAGGACAATTATTATAAGCTCAGTAAGGCTATTTATAGTTTATGAGAGTATTTTTGTCATAGTAGGATTAAATAAATTAACATGGCTGATGTTCCAACCTACAAAGGATATACTAGTAATAATCCCCAACTTCACATGTAGGTTTTTAATAATGTTGCTATTTGCAAGGTGATGAACTACGATATCAGGACCGCGATATTAGATTCGTGATATCAAGTCTACGATATCGGAGCCTGTCAAGTGATATCAGACATCCGATATTAGGACTTGTCTCGTTGCCTATAAATAAGAGGTAGGCGTACTTGGTTTTGACATTAGTTTCTTAGTCCCTTACCCGAACTCTTGCAGTTTTTCCTTTCTAGAGTTACAATTATTTCTGAGCACCTGTAGTAGAAGTCATAAAGTGAATAGATATTTATTCGAGCATTGTGTACCTAAGCACACCTTGTGTCCGAAAATAAAGATGAACTTTGTGATAAACCTTGTAGCATTCAGAATAGCTTATTTATTGCATTTAATGTTATTGATAGTTATTTAATGATTTCATTAGTTAATTGATGTTGCTTTTATTGGTTTGTTAATTTTGACAAGTAAGCACACTTAGTACAACCACTTCGAGTATATGTGGAACACTTGGTAACCCAGTAACGATTTGTGTTTGGTAACCCTAGTAGTGTTACACTAGTTTAGGATGTGTACGGAGAGTGGGAATAGATGCTGGTGTTAGGACTAGTTAGAACCTAGTGGATTAGTTAAATTAAATTAGTTACTTAATTATTTCACTCCTCCCTTTTAGCACCAGGACATAAACATAAAAAGCATAAACATCATATACCTCAAGTTTACTTAACCATATAATCGTGCCATATAAGTAAGCTTTGGAAGATAATGATCATCTAACCCATCCTTGTTCTATGAAGGTGCAAAGGCACTTAATCCTTAGAGTTCGACTAGATCATGCGTAATGCTTGTATTTGTATGGTTGAGTGTAGGGGGTACCTCACCACTTATCATTGGCACTGTTGCCAGGGACTTTGTTGTTTGTGTGCTGATTAGAACTTAGGAAGTCTTCCTATCGTTGGAATGAACCATTAGGGTTAGTTACAAATAATAATAATAATAATAATATAATACATTACACATTGAATAATTAATCATGTCTCCTTCTTCTTATGAAAGTGCTTCACCACCTAGGTTTGACACAATGAATAGTCAGAGGTGTAGTACACATGATGATGATCTGCCAGTGCCCCAATAGTTTCACTTGGTATATGCTCATCCCGATGAGTATGTACTAGAATTTACCTTTATCCTCCACTAGGATGAACAATTACATTGGTGTGATTTAGAGGGTAACATAGTGTTACCACCCAATTGCTCAATGCCAAGCATGCTTCTTCGTGCTCTCACACAAATTGGTATGCATCACCTACAGTCGGAGTACGTTGTGCATGAATAAGATTTGAGAGATTATCGACCCACAGAGGCACAATGTCAAAGGGACCTACAATAGGAGAGACATTACAAATCTATGAAAGGAAAGTAGTCTTAGGATGTCTTGTATGTCATAAGTGAAAACAAGGGTGGTGAACTTGCCTCTGGAGGTTTTCCACATAACGATGTTCCTCTCGTTGACTTTGGTCAAGGGGTTGTGTATTAGAATACGCACTCAACCATTCATAATCCAAGTTTTGATACCAATGGACACAAAGGATCTAAAAAAGGAACATGAACACATGACGATTATGGACATTTTGATTGTAATCGCGGCCGAGGTTTCGACCACCAAAGAGAAAGTGACAGGCATTGTCATGGTGCTAGTCCTTCTTCCTATCCACCTTCATCATCTCCTTTCCCCTCTCCTTCAGGATTTGGATATAGTTGTAAAGAGAAAGATCATGAGGAAAATGGTAAGTGAAACAAGGATAATAGATGAAACAGTTGAGAAAGGGAAGGAGGGCATTGTAGAGAAACACATCATGAAAGGAGGGAGAGTAGGGAACAACATAGGCATCATAGAAGCCATAGAGAATATGATCACGATGAACCCCTACTCACTACCAGAAGTATGCTAGATATAACCAAGGTTTTTGGATCCCAACAAGGCACTAAAATGATAGTAGGATCAAAAGATTAGACATGAACAATATCCCATAATTTGAAGGGGGATACAACGCTGATACTCAAAATCATCTACAAGAACTCTATGATGCGTGTGCCTCGCAAAATATAGAAAATGAGTGGCAAAAACTAAAGTTATTTCTATGGACATTGATCAAAGAAGCAGAAAGCTGGTATCAGTTCTTAGAGCCAAAATCCATTTGTCGATGGAATACCATGTTAGAGTTATTCAACGATAAGTATCAAACGTACTCTCAAGTTTCTAACCTATGTAAGCAAATCCAAGGATAGAAACAAGGAGGAAACGAACCCTTGGATGCTACCATGGGCCAATATTATGCATTATTACATCATTGCCCTGACCATAGTTACTCATAGAGGGAACAACTACACCATCTCGTAGATGGGCTTAGGTATGAAATGCAAAGAACCCTTGGGACTTATGCCCAAGGGAGACTATCTGAGCTTAGAGCTCATCAAGTACAAAGATTATTGGAGCAAGTTACTAAAGAGGAAGGTGAGTTAAGAAAAAGAGAAAGTGTGCAAGAATACAATAGAGATCCTTCCATCTGAAAGAAGGAAGCTATATTTTTTGAGGATGAAGAAGAGTGACCACTTGAAGCAATGGTGAATAGGAAAAATCTGCCCATTCAAAAGTTCACATTAGATGTATTGACAAAGGTAGATCAAATGTGGGACTTCCTAGATAATAAATTTTAAACTATTCTAAAAATAGTAGAGGAGCCTAGAGAGCAAGGTAGTGACCAAGAAAGGAGAAAAAAGAATGAGAATGAATATGCACATAACAAAGGTAAGGGCAAAGTTGCAATCATTGAAGAGGTTGTGGATTCGGACACAGACAATGATGGCAGATGTGAGATATGCCAATATGACCATCCTAAGGGATGCTACTTAGTAATCTCACATCTACAGGAGTCTAGGGTATATGCACTAAATCCATGATTAAACAGATGGAAGGCACCTAGAAGGTTACCTTATCCTCAAGGTAACCCAAGGTAGTTCCACCAATCTTTGATGTATTATCTAAGTGGAGCTCCACCACAACCAAGTGAATAGTATTAACAATGGTAACATCCACAATTGTGGGGAATGCCACAACCACGTCAACAGTACCCTTACCATCAACCTGACCCATACGGGTACTACATGTAGCAACCAATCTCTCCATGTGACTCTACTAGTCCATGAGTACTATAGAACTCCTCCTAGGAGAGATGTTCCATAAATGCACTATCTTTCTCATCCGACCACATCTCTTCCACCCTTAGCTCCATTACCACCTACTCTAGCTATGCAGGGTGAGCTCCCTACCTAGCCACAACAACATAATGCTACAAGGGCAGTCAACCCTCAACTTACTATTGGTTTCGACAATCGCATAAAGAAGAGGCCTTTCTTTAGAACCAATAGTCCAACTAAGTCCTTACAACCATAAGCAGCTAATCCTCCAAATGCCTTGCTATCATTTGAATCTTTGAAGCTTCATTCAAACCAAAGACCACACTTAACGCACATGGTCATGTTAACTCATGCCATTACTGATTGTGTTAAGCTGGCCGTCTTCCTAGGAAATTCTCTGATCCTGGGAGTCCTCTTATATATTTACAAATCACTGGGAATGAGCCATGCAAAGATATTTTGGATTCAGGTTTTGGTATCAACTTAATCTCTCAAGAAATGTACAAGGCCTAGAACCTACATCCACTAAAAAAGAGTAACATTTGCTTAGAGTTGGCTAACTAGTCTATCACTGTCCCATTAGGACTAGTGGAGGACATTGTCACCGCTATTTATGGATGGTTGTATCTAGTTGATTTCCTAGTGATTCAAGTCAACAACTACAAGGGGAACTTCCCAATCATTATGGGAAGAGCATGGATAAGCACAATTGATGCATCCCTAGGAATACATGATCTTTCATTAGAAATATCAAAAGAAAATATGTTTAGAAAGATTCAGAAGAAGAAAGTTCCATGCATCGCATATAATGACACAGGGTGCAACTGCATGCAAAAAGCCTAGTTTGTATAATGTTTAACATTTCCTGCATGCAACTAGTATGCACAAATAACTAACATACAAAGATGCCTGTATGCAGTAGCCATAAGATAGGAAGGCACCTAGTGGTTGATAGCTAACCAAGAGAGCAACTCAACTATATGCATGGGACCAATTGAGAGCTTAACTTGCACCTACATTGATAACATAGACACATTAGAGCAAGTCCATTACCAAATTCCAATTCTTGACATCAAAAATATCAACTGGGGGTAGTTGGAAATCCCTAATGAGTTCAAGAAAGAGCCCCTTGAGTTAAAACTGTTGTCCACTGGTATGGAGTATACATTTCTCAAAAATGGAAAACTGGTAATCATTAATGCTAAGCTCACTCCTCAACAAAAAGAAAGACTGCTAAAAATGATAAAAAAATGGTCGAAAGCCTTTGCTTGGTCATATACCGAATTAACTGGAATAGATCCTAGGATATTCCAACATAGAATTTACACTGACCCCTCCATGAAGCCTCGACAACAATCATAGAGGTGACTAAACCCAAAGCTTAAGTAGGTGGTTAAAGAAGAAATTGAATAGTTTCTAAAAGCTAGGTTCATCTACCCCATTGTTGATAGTGAATGGGTTAGTCCCTTAGTCATTGTGCCTAAGAAGGGAGGTAAATGGAGGATGTGTATTGACTTTAGGCTACTAAACATGGAAATATTCAAAGACCACTTCCCATTGCCATTTGTTGACCAAGTCTTAGACACCATTGTAGGGCATTGCTACTATAGTTTTCTGGATGGTTACAGTGGATACAATCAAATTCAAATAGCACTAGAAGACCAAGCCAAGACAATGTTCACAAGTCCTTGGGGGACTTTTGCATAAAGGTAGATGTCGTTTGGCTTGTGCAATGCCCCAACAACATTTGAATGTTTGGTTATAAGTTTCTTTTAGTAGGAAACAAGGAATGGTATGGAGGTTTTCATGAATGGTTTCTCCACCTATGGAGTAGACTTTGAGTAAGCATTGGACCAATTAGAGCAAGTACTAAAACAATGTATAGAAACCAACTTAAGGCTCAATTGGTAAAAAAGCCATTTAATGGTCCAAGAAGGCATTGTGTTAGGGCATAAGATTTCATAAATAGGGATAAAGGTAGATCCTAAAAAGATTAAGGTTATCCAAGAAATCACTCATTAACCTAAAATTGTAAAAGATATCTAGTCATTCCTTGGACATACTGGCTATTATAGATGCTTCATTGAGAACTTTTCAAAGGTTGCAAAACCATTGGTCAAATTAATGAAAAAGGACATACCCTTTGAATGGACCAGGGAATGTGAGCTAGCCTTCCAAACCTTAAAATAGAAGCTCATAGCAACACCCATTTTACAAGCTCTTGATTGGTCCAAACCATTCCGCATAATGACTAATGCATCCAACTTTGCTTTAGGAGTTGTACTTACACAGTTAGATGATTAGAAATGACCCTATTACATTCACTATGCAAGTTAAAGTGTTGCTGGTGCACAACTCAATTACACCACAACAAAAAAAGAATTAATGGCTATGGTTTTTGCACTAGAAAAATTTAGGCACTATGTATTGGGCTATAAGATATTTGTATATACAGATCATAGTGCAATTCGGTTCCTAATGAAAAAACCAACAGTGAGCCCTCGTATCATATAGTGTGGCTCATGATCTTATAAGAGTTTGACCTTCTAATGATCGATCGTAAAGGCATCAAGAATGTTGTTGGTAATCATTTATCTTGGTTATGATGGGACAACAAAGAGGATGAATATCCAATTTCTGATCATTTTCCCAATGAACTCCCCTTTGCAGGTGTAATAAACAATCAATTAACCATAGAGAAAAATTGGTATAGTAGCATTCTTACCTATCTCCTCACACAAGAAATATGACAAGGGTTAGACGTTAAAAAGAAATAATAGTTTCTTCACCAAGCCAAATATTTTATGGAAATTAATGGATAACTTTATAAAGTATGTTCCAATGGCTTGGTCCGATGGTGTGTTCCAGATATATATCAATTGCGAGTTCTCCAAGATGCTCATGAGGGCCCTTGTGGGGGTCATTACATTGGGAGATGAACAACCATTAAAATATTGCTTGTAGAATATTATTGGCCTACATTGTTCTGGGCCACTCATCATTTCGTTCAATCTTGTGAGCACTGCCAACGTGATGGGGGAATGACTGCTAGAATGGAGGGTTTGCAACAATGGATTCAACCCTTAGAACCCTTCAACATATGGGGAATTGATTTTATGGGGCCTATTACACCAATGTCTAATGGAAAAGCCTACATTATCATTACTGTTGACTATTTTACAAAGTGGGCAGAAGTAGCCACTATTATGGACTGTACATCATCTACCGTTGCATGATTTGTTCAACAAAAAATTGTAAATAGGTTTGGCGTGCCTCGTGTACTTATTTCTAACAATGGTATAGATTTTACAGGTGTGACTTTTTGAAAGTTGATGCAATGTGATGGGACGCAATATCGCATGGGCCACGATATTGCGTACACGATATCGCATGGGCTGCGATATTGCGTACGCGATATCACCTCTACCATGATATCGCATCCCCCGCGATATCGCGTCTTCACCTGCGATATCACGTACGCGATATCGCAGCGCGTTGCCAAATCTATAAATAAGATGCGGCTCTCCCTTGTTTCTCAATCTAGATCTAGACCTTAGCCAAAATCTAGCAGTTTTACCTCTCCAGAGATAGAATAATTTCCATGTGCCCGCAGTAGGAGCTCTAAAGTGAACGGATCTTTATTCGAGCAATTTTGTACCTGAACACATAATTGTGTATGGCAATAAAGATGAACTATTGGATAAACCTTGTAGTGCATGGACTAAGCTAAATAGGACTTTAATTATTATTATTTATTGTTGATAGTTTAAATTATTTATTAGTTAATTAAATCTCTCTCAACCCTTCTCCCATAGTTAAGTGCATTCAGTATGACCGCTTCGAGCACGTGCGTTACGCTTCGTAATCCCAATAATGAATAGCATTTGGTAATCCTAGAAGGTTGCATTGGTTCAGGGTGTGAACAGCAAGTGGGAATGGATACTGATGCTAGGCATTAGAAATTAGTTAGTTAAAGTTAGTTACTTAGTCTCTTCACCCTTTCCCTCATTAGCATAGGCGATAAAACATAAAAGACATAAAAATCACATACCTCAGACTTACTTAACCATACAACCGTGAAAATTACAAGTAACTCTGGGAAGACAAAAAATGATTAACCTTAAGTGTTCCATAAGGTCTATAGGCACTTAGTCTATAGAGTTCAACCGGATCGCACGTGTAACGCTCGTATTCATATGGTTGGGTGTAGGGGTACCTCGCCACTCATCATAGGCGCCGTTGTCGGGGACTAAGTTGTTTGTGTGCTAAGTAGAACATAGGAAATCATCCACATCATTGGGAAGCTTAAACAAACCCTTAGGGCTAATTAGAAGAAATTTTAAACAACGGTGAATAGCACATTGACAAGATAACAATGTCTTCTTCTTCTCATAAACGCACTTCACCACCTAGGGATCACACAAGAGACAGTCGATGGCACAACATGCATAATCAAGAACCACCAGTTCCTCAACAGTATCGAGTGGTATATACTCATCCCAATGAGTATATACCTAATTTTACTTTTATCCTCCATTAGGATGAACAACTGTGTTGGCGAGATTTGCAAGGTAATAGTGTTACCTTCAGATCGGGCAGTCCCTAACATGCTCCTTCATGCTCTTACACAGATAGGCATAATGTAGCTATACACTGAATACATTGTAGAAGATTACAACACAAGGGATTACTATCCCACAATGGCGTAATGTTTAAGGGACTTGCAGCAGAAGAGTTATCGTACATTTTTGAAGGGCAAAGGGATCTCACACTTCCTAAGAAAAATTAGAGATGGTGAACTAGTTATAATAGGTTCTTCATAAAATGATGTTCCCCCTCCTCACGATGGTGAGGAGGTAGGGTATCAGAACCTATACTCTACGATTCACAACCTTGGTTCTGATTCCCATGAACACCAAGTGTTCACTGAGGGAACAAAAATACATGACAAGGACGGGAATTCGGATCGTCATCACGATCGGGGCCATAACCATCAAAGAGAAGGTAAGAAACATCGTCATTGTGATGGTTCCCCTTCTTCTTCCCCTTCACCACATAATTCACCCTCTCCTTCCACATTAGGATGTAGTTACAAAGAGCACAACTGTGAGGATAAGGGTAAGCCAAATGAGAACCCTCGATAAGAGAGTCGAGAGCGAGGACGAGGGCATTCTAGAGAGTCAAGGCCTAGAAGGGAAAGTAGGGAACCACGTAGGCATCATAGATTTCATGAGAGAGATGATCATGACAAACCCCTACTAGTAATCCAGAGTATGTTAGATATTACAGAGGCTGTGAGAATACCTACAAGGCATTAGAAAGATACTTGGATCAAGAGATTAGACATGAACAATATCCCATGGTTGGAGAGGGGATACAATGCTAATCTGTAAAATCACTTACAGGCATTCTATGATGCTTGCGGCTTGCAAAATATTGAAAATGAGTGGCAAAAGTTAAAGTTGTTTCCTAGGAAACTCATAAAAGAAGCAGAGAGTTGGTACTAGTCCTTAGAACCAAAAACCATTAGGAGGTGGAGTACAATGCTAGAATTTTTTAACGATAAATACCAGACATACTCCAGAGTGTCTAACTTGCATAAGCAGATCCAAGGATGGAAGTAGGGTACTCACGAACCCTTAGATGTTGCCATGGGCTGATATTATGCATTGCTACATTGCTGCCTGGGCCATGGTTACGCACAATGGGATCAACTCTACCACCTCATAGATGGGCTAAGACATGAAACTAGGAGAACCCTTGGGACATATGCCCAAGGGACATTATCAAAACTTAGGTTCCATGAATTTCATAGATTGTTGGAGCAAGTAGCTAAATAAGAAGGGGAGCTATGGAAAAGAGAGAGTGTGGAAGAGTACAACCGCAATCCTTCCCTCTGAAAGAGAGAAGTAAGATTCTATGAGGAAGAGGATGAGTCACCACTCGAAGAGTTGGTGAATAGAAAAACCTTGTTTCTTTAGAAATTAACAAAGGAAGTGTCAGCTAATGTAGATGAAATATGGAGCTCCTTAGATAGTAAAATTGAAACTATCCTAAATATTGTAGAGGAGTCTAAGGAGGAACGAAGTAGTGACCATGATAAGAAAAAGCGGAGAGATTCAAACCATGCACATAACAAGGGTAAGGGAAAAATGACTATCGTTGATGAGGTTGTGGACTTGGATACAGAAAATGATGGTGGATGTGAGATCTGCCAATATGACCATCCTAAGGGATGTTGCCCAATAATCTCACATCTATAAGAGTCTAGGGTGTATGCACTCAACCCAAGACTTAACAGATGGTAGGCACCTTGAAGGTTACCTTATCCCCAAGGCAACCCAAGGCAGTTCCACCAACCATTAACATATTATCCAAGTGGAACTTCACCACAACCTATCGAGCAACATCAGTAGTGGCAACACCCACAGTCATGGGGGATGCCACCGCCTAGACAAAAATACCCTTACCGGAAACCAGACCTGTATGGCTATTACATGTAGTAGCTGATTTCTCCAAGTGACTCTATGGGTCATGCAACCCCACAATGTCACTACCAAGTTTGAGAGTATTTTAGGACTCCTTCTCCTATAGAAGACACACCACATGCATACCATCATCCATATCCATCCGCCACTCATATGCCAATAGTTCCACTACCACCTGCTCCAACGATGCAAGGGGAACTCCCCACTCAACTGCAACAATGTAATGCTACGAGAGCTGTAAACCTTCAACCCACTCCTGGTTTTGACAACTACATGAAGAGAAGACCTTTCTTCAAAACCAAAAGACCAAACAAGCTCTCACGACAACAAGTGGTTGAGTTTGTACACACTCCTCCAACAAATAAGGCTTCGGAGCTCCCTTCAAACCAACAACAGGGATCAACGCATACAGTTATGTTAACACATATCGTTACTGATTGGATAAAAGTTGGCCACCTTTCCAAGAAATTATTTGACCCTGGAAGTCCCCTAATTTACCTCCAAGTCACTGGGAACGAACCACGTAAGGCTCTTCTTGACTTAGGTTCCGGAGTCAACTTAATCTTATGAGAAATGTATAAAGCCTAGAACCTGACCCCACTCAAGAAGAGTAATATTCAACTAGAGCTGGCTGACTAGTCTATTACCATTCCTTTGGGATTGGTGGAGGACATCATTACCACTATGTGTGGTTGGTCATACCTAGCTGATTTCCTAGTGATGGAAGTCAATAGTAACAAAGGGGACTTCCCAATTATAATGGGGAGGGTATGGCTCTGCATCATCAACGCGTGCCTAGGAATCCATGATCTTTCCTTGGAAATATCTAAGAAAAACATTTATGGAAAGATCAAGAAGAAGAAAGTTCCATGCATCACATACAGTGACTCAGAGGGTGATGACATGGAGGAATGCTCAGCATCTCCTACATGAAACTGGTGTGCCCAAGAAACTCAGATACCAAGGTGCCTATATGTAGCAACCACACAACAAGAGAACACCCAGTGGTTGATAGCTGATCAAGAGAGTAGCCCACCAACATGCATGGAACGAACTGGGGGAACAACTTGCACCCACAACAAAAGCATAGATACATTGGAATATGAGCATTGCCAACTTCCAACCCTTAACCTGAAAACATCAATTGGAAGAAGTTGGAAACTTTTAAGAAATTCAAAAAAGCACTATTTTGGATCTCTCCCTTTCAATTCAGTCATGGGGGAGATGGCCACCTATGCTGATCATTTGAGGCCCTCAATTTCTTTTAAGTTTTTGTTTTACACATTTTTGTTTTTCACTTTTTTTTTGTTTTACAAATTTCTTTAACTTTCTTATTTCTGTTTTACAACATCATTCATAATTTTTCTTTTATTTGTGTGTATGTGTGTGTCTTATCCATTTTGTTAAGTTTTTCACCCAATAAGTGCTATTAAATGATGGTATGAACTGTTTCCTACTGCTTGCTAATGTTTGGCTTTTACCTTTAAGATTATGATGTTGATACTAAGGTATGGTTCTTTTGATATGATAGGCAATGAGTCCACTTCATCCATACATCCATAAATTTCTATGGTCTCTCTCAGCTTGGAAATGTACAGTCCCTTTCTAAATAAGAACTATCAACGAATTGGTGACTGGCATTTCTCAAACTAAGGAAGGACTCAAGGATTGAATAGGATGTGACTTCAAGGGGACTTGATGCATTTGTGTTGGCCATTCTATTGGGTGCTTGGATGTTTTCTTCTTGAGTTTTCTTATCATTTCAATTTTACCCAATTATCGGGAAGCTGAGTAAATAAAAATAATAAGTCTTTGCATGGTGTGGTTCTCACGCAAAAACACAAAAAAAAATAGTGAGAATTCAAAGCACACCTCTTAGACGAAATAATCATTTGGGCTACAAGCACTAATTATGGAACTAAAATAAACATGTTCTCTCTAACTAAGGCCCTTCTCGCTTCCCATTCTCTCCTCCTTCGTTTCATTGGAATGGTGGTGGCTCTTTGGTGAAGGCATTCTTGTTACTTCAAGTGGATGGATTGGCTGAATGCATTAATGCAAAGTCATTGGATGTGGTTTGTTGAGGCTAGACTTGGAATGGGATCTACTAAGTCACATTAATCATTGAAATACACAAGGGACTGTACACCACGTTGTTCTTGGGATTCCATTCCATTCTCTTCTCTTCATTCTTCCTCCATTGTTTACCTCATTGCCGGTTGTATCATTAGTGTATATCTTGGTGGATGCATTGTTTTCTTTTTGGTAAATTCTTGTGGTTAAGACTTTAAATCTTGTTCCAAATGACATTCCCAGAGCCTATGGACTTTTTGAATGTGGGTTTCTCAAGGCATTAAGGGCATGATCTTGCTTTGGGAAGGACCCACTAGCATTTCTATTTGGTGCACCAGTTATATTCTTTTCCTTAACATTTTTGCAATCAACTCTATTTTGTTCATTTTCATCTTGACATCCGTTTCATCGATGTTACAGTTGTCTCTTTTTCTCCATCTTTCTTATTCATTTTCTTTCTCCATTCTATCGCTACCAGAGGTTTGCTCTTAGTCATGGGGGTCAAAACCCAATTTTTTCTATTTTCTCCTAACCCCTACACCTTCGGTAGTCACCATTATTATATCTCCAGATCTGCATCAGCTATACCACAACTCAGCCAATGGACCTTTCATTGAAGTAAGGTATCAACTGCATTGTGATTCATTTACCCTTGCTAATATAATCCTGTGTTGTATGTGCAGATGGAAATTATACAACAATGGATTGGATCTCAAGGAAACACTTGGAATGGATTGGTGTTGAAGCAGCTATGCAAGGAACAAGATGGATGGCGTGCTTAAGGATGGACAATGAAAGGCACAATCTTGGCATTGGTAGTAGTAGACTTCTTCTCTCTTAGCTGCCAAATAAGGCCTGATGTAAAATGTATAAAGTATTCACTCTTATTTTCGTGAACACCAGTTTTGTCATGTTCTGTAATGATGATCCGTTCAAATGTCATCCCATTCACCATTAGTTCCATTCAAGTCAGTAATCCCATACCTTCCCAATATTTTGTAAGGAACTTAAGGACGAGTTTTTATTCAGTCATGGGGGTATGATGGGATGCGATATCACATGGGTCGCGATATTGCGTCTTCACCTACGATATCACATACACGATATCACAACGCGTCGTCAAATCTATAAATAAGAGGCGGCTCTCCCTTGTTTCTCAATCTAGATCTAGACCTTAGCCAAACTCTGGCAGTTTCACCTCTCCAGAGATAGAATAATTTCCATGTGCCCGCAGTAGGAGCTCTAAAGTGAACGGATCTTTATTCAAGCAATTTTGTACCTGAACACACAATTGTGTATGGCAATAAAGATGAACTGTTGGATAAAATTTGCAGTGCATGGACTAAGCTAAATAGAGTTTAATTATTGTTATTTATTGTTCATCATTTAAATGCTTTATTAGTTAATTAAATCTCTCTCAACCTTTCTCCCATAGTTAAGTGCATTCAGTATAACCGCTTCAAGCACGTGTGTTACGCTTGGTAATCCCAGTAACAAATAGCATTTGGTAATCCTAGAAGGTTGCATTGGTTCAGGGTGTGAACGACAAGTGGAAACAAATACTGATGCTAGGCATTAGAAATTAGTTAGTTAAAGTTAGTTACTTAGTCTCTTCACCCTTTCCCTCATTAGCATAGGTGATAAAACATAAAAGACATAAAAATCACATACCTCAGACTTACTTAACCATACAACTATGAAAATTACAAGTAAGTCTGGGAAGACAACAAACGATTAACCTTAAGTTTTCCATAAGGTGTATAGGCACTTAGTTTGTGGAGTTCCACCAGATCGCATGTGTAATGCTCGTATTCGTATGGTTGGATGTAGGGGTACCTTGCCACTCATGACAATGCTTAGGAGTTGAGCACAAGCTAACTACACCATATCATCCTCAAGTGAATGATCAAGCTGAAGTCACCAATAGGGAGATGAAAAAAATATTAACATGAACCATTAGCAAATATAGATGAGATTGAAGCACCAAGCTAAACGATTCTCTTTAGGCATACCGCTCCACATGGAAACTCCCTATAGGCTACTCTCCCTATGAGTTAGTGTACGGTAAACTTCCAATACTCCCTATCCAAGCTAAGCTCTGTACACTATACAAAACATGTGACCTTAACCTTGACCTTGATCTAGCATAGAAAGAATGCTTAATGAACCTTAACTTGCTAGATGAAAACTGATTAGCCGCCCTGTCATCTAACGAATTGCACAAGGCCTTTAAGAAACAACATCATAACCTAAGGATTAGTAAAGTCAAATGCCAACCAGGAGATAAGGTTCTTTATTGCAATCCCACACATGTGCCACAATGAACTAAGTTTCAAATGCTGTGGGAAGGACCTTATATCATTCATAAAACTTTTCGTTAAGGGGCCATGATGATTTATAAACCTAAAAGCCCGAACAAGAAATTATTGGTCAACATCTAGCAAACCAAACCTTTCCATGAACCTAAAAAGGCTAGTACTAATACTACCTCTATTGGTGGACAACCTTGCTCCTTATTTTGGATCACTCCTTCCAACTCATTTGTGGGGGAGATGGCCACCAATGCTAACCATTCTAAGCCCTCAGTTTCTTTTGTATTTTTGTTTTACACATTTTTCATCTTTACTTGTTTTTGTTTTACACCATCATTAACATTTTTAATATTTTTACTATTTCTTTGTGTGATTTATTCTTACTCATCACATAATAAGTGCTCATGATGGTGGATTGTACTATAATGATGTTGATTGCTAATGTTTGATTTTTACCTTTGACTTTTAATGTTGATACTAAGATATGGTTATTTTTGATAAAATAGGCAATGAATCCATGTCATTCATTCATCCATTCAGTTCTATGATCTTTCTTAATCTTGGAACTGTACTATCCCTTTTTCTAAGTAAAATTATTCATGAATTAATGGCTTGGTACTCTTCAACAAAAGGAAGGATTCAAATGAATTGAAAAGGGTGTGACCTTAAGGGGATTCAACACATTTGTGCTAGCTATTCTCTTGGGTACTTGGATGTTTTTCATAAGTTTTTCACCATTCCACTCTTGAACAAATATTAGGAAGCTGACCAAATCAAATAAGTCTTTGCATTGTATGGTTCTCATTGAAAAAAAAATGGTGGGAATTCAAAGCATACCCCGTAGACATAATAAAGAAACATGGGCTACAAGCACTAGTTATGGCATTGGAAAGACATGTTCCCCATGCCCGAAGGTTCCCTCTAACTAAGGCCCTTTCTCGCTTCCTACTCTTTTGTTCTTTTCTTATTGGAATGGTAGTAGCCTTGTAGAGGCATTCTTGCTGCTTTAAGAGGATGAATTGGTCCAATGTGCTGATGCGAGGTCACTGGATGTCATTAGTTTGAGTCTAGATTTGGAATGAATTCTATTAAGTCACCTTAACCACATAATACACAAGGGACTTTACACAACCTTGATCTTGGGATTCCATCCCATTCTTTCTTCTCTTCTAAATTTCTTTTCATATTCCACCTCACTACTAATTTTATGATTATTCTATATCTTGGTTGCTGCATTATTATTCTTTGGTAAACTCTTGTTGGTAAGTTTTTAACCATTGTTTCCATATGTCATTCCTAGAGCCTACAGACTCTTTGGTTTGTGGGTTTATTAGGGCATAAAGGGCATGAGCATACTTTGGGGAGGATCCACTAGCATTCCTTTATGGTGCAATTGTTCAATTCTTTTCCTTAAACATTTTCTGCAATCAACCATTTCCCATTTCAACCATCCATGACATCCAATTTTTTTTATTGGCCTCACCATTGTTATTTCTCTATTCTTCCTTGTTCTTTCATTTTTCATCTTATTGCTACCAGAGGTTCACTCTTAGTCATGGGGGCCCTGGCACAAATTTTTCCATTCCATTACTTACCTCACCCCTACACCTTGGGTAGTCACTAGTTACAAACCTATAACTAGGTATCTACCATACCCATAACCCAACCAATGTGCTTCATAGCGAGGCAAGGTATCGATCACATTATATATTATCTATCCTTGCTAATTTGCGATTGTGTTGTGTGTGCAGATACTGATCACATGAACAATAGATTGGGATAGGAGGGAGCACTCAAGATGGACTAGAGCTAAAGCAGTTATGAAAGGAACATGCATTATATGGTCATGGATGAACAATGGTGTGCATAGTCTTGACATCGGTAGCAACACGCCTCATTTTCTTCTCTCTCTCTTTCCAAGCTTTCAAATAAAGTTCTGGATGTCATCTATGTACGATGTTCATCAAAATGGGTATGAACACCAATGTTGTAATATATTTTTCAATCTATTCACTGGGCACTTTGTGTCTATTACTCCATGTCAATAATCCCATACATTCCCAATATTTTGTAAGGAACTTGAGGACAGGATTTCATTTAGTTGTGGGGGTATGATGAACCGCGATATCGGGACTACGATATTGGATCCATGATATTAGCTCTGCGATATTGGAGCCTACCAAGTGATATCGGACATCTGATATCGAGACCTATCTTGTTTCCTATAAATAATAGGTGGGCACACTTGGTTTTGGCATTAGTTTCTTTGTCCCTTACCCAAACTCTTATAGTTTTTCCTTTCTATAGTTAGAATTATTTCTGAGTGCCCACAGTAGGAGTGATAAAGTGAATGGATATTTATTTGAGCATTGTGTACTTGAGCACACCTTGTGTCCAGAAATAAAGATGAACTTTGTGATAAACCTTGTAGTAGTTAGAATAGCTTATTTATTGCATTTAATGTTATTTATAATTATTTAATGATTTCGTTAGTTAATTGATGTTTCTTTTATTGGTTTGTTAATTTTCACAAGTAAGCACACTTAATACGACCACTTCGAGCATACATGGAACACTTGGTAACCCAGTAATGATTAGCGTTTGATAACCCCAGTAGTGTTACACTGGTTCAGGATATGTACAGAGAGTGGGAATGGATGCTAGTGTTAGGACTAGTTAGAACCTAGCAGATTAGTTAAATTAAATTAGTTACTTAATTATTTCACTCCTCCCTTTTAGCACCAGGACATAAACATAAAAAGCATAAAAATCATATACCTCAAGTTTACTTAATCATACAATTGTGCCATACGAGTAAGCTTGGGAAGATAACGATTGCCTAACCCATCCTTATTCTATGAAGGTGCATAAGCACTTAGTCCTTGGAGTTCAACTAGATCATGTGTAATGCTCGTATTCGTATGGTTGAGCATAGGGATACCTCGCCGCTCATACAAGGGATCATTAGTGATTGGAAAAAGTTGCGATTATTCCTCCACACCTTCATTGAGCAAGAAGAAACTTGGTATAAATCCCTCCCATCTAACTCAATTCAAACCTGGGTTGACATGATTAATACTTTCTACATAAAGTTCCAAGTCTATGCCTACATTCCCAACATCCATAAGGAGATGGGTAGATGGAGGGAAGGAGCTTGTGAATCATTGAACATTTTCATGTAGAGATACTTGAAAATAGTCCACCATTGTTTAAACCATGGATTTAGTCAAAGAGAGTAGTTAATGTACATCATGGAAGACTTAAGGTAAGAAATAAGGGAGTGAGTAAACACATATGTAATGGGCTAGATACACAATAAGTTTGTGACCCAATGCTTCTTTAACCATAACTAATATGGAAGATGAATGGAGAAAATAGAAGATACAAGGAGAGTTCCTACCTCATAAGTCATGGAAGGTGAAATATCAAGGCTAAATGAGTAACAAATGTTAAGAAATAGTTTCAAGGAGAATCAAAGGTAGCACTAGAAGGTATGATACTCATTCTTTTTTTAGTTGTTCTATACCTTGTGGTAAAGGAAAGGAGATTCTAACTCAAGTTAAGACTATCTCATGGGAGAAAGATGGGTATTCTAGTTGAAGTATGTGGAAGAATGATTGCTTTGATAATTGTTTTGATGAATATGATTTTAAAGCCATGGAGAAAAGTTTATCTTTTGAGCTAGTACCTCTAAAATAGAATGAAGAGCCTACTGATGATTCCTTTTGATGAGCAATGAGTATACCCTACATCCAACCATATGAATCACAAGCATGCACTAGTGATTTGGTTGAATTCCATGGATCTAGTTCCTAAGTTTGTCTAAAGTCAAAAACTAGGAACCAAAGGGTCATGTGATCATTGTCTTCCTAACTTGCACTTGTCTATGATTTAGGTATGGTTAAGCATGAGTTAAGACATATGATATTTGTTTTTATTTATATTTTTATGATAAGTCCTATGTGGAAAGATGATTAATGGATGATTAAATATTTTAACTACCTAACTATTGTAAAGGCTAACTATCCTGACATAAGTTATCTTTCCCACTTTTTGAACACATCCTAAACTAGTACTAATGCCAATGGATTACCAAGTGATAATTATTGGGCATACCAAATGGCCACTATTGGAGTTACCAAGTGTTGTGCATGATGCTCGAAGTTGTTGTACTTATGTTTTTATGGTTAAATGAATTAATTCCTTAAGATAAGAAATGTAAATTTCTTTAAGAATGAAGTGTAAAATAAGAAGGATTAAACTATCTAAGTGTTGTAATAAATGTCAGAAATCTCATCTTTATTGCCATTCACATCAAAGTGTTTATGTACATGATGCTCAAATAAAGATCTATACAATATCTTTAATTCATACTATGGATACTTAGAGGAAAATATTCTAACTTTAGATAAAGCAAACTAAGAGAGCTTCACTACACTATGGACTTAATGTACCATAAATGTGGTTGGTGTATGCATTAATATAGGCTTGACTACATCAACATTAATGCATCTATGTTGATGCATGTGATCATGCATCAATGGGGCTATGTCGATGCATGCCTATTGGTGTAGCTAGTTGAATGACACTTTATCATACCCCCATGATTGACTGAGAACTCATCCTTGAGTTAACAAAAGCAGGATTGATCTTGTTACAAAATTTGGAGTAGTATGAAATTTATTAACTAAAAATAATAGATAGAAAAACTAAATTTAGTGCCAAATTGTACATAATTATAAAATTGGTATCCATGAAAACAAAATGGACACTATTACAAAATTTTTAGTAGGTCATTTAGATTGTTGAGGATAAGGTAAACTCTCAAATAGTTATAGGAGGTGGAGGCTCATGGGATGTTGAAGATTCTTCACTAGGTTCTAGTGCTCATGGCCATGAAGGTGGTTGAGGCTATTACTATTGTTGGTGGTGGTGGTAGAAGTCTAAAAGCATCTAGTAATGCCTTCATCTTCTCTCCCTTGTCACATGGATTGTATGTAGTTCACACAGCTTCACCAATGTGGGTTGGCACAGGAATATTCCATGGACATGACCTTGTAGAAAACATCTCCTTGGCACTGACAAACCATGTTATGAATTATTTTCATTCAATATTAAACATCTTAGCTAGATGTTGTAGCTTACAGTAGTCATTCATTCTTTTAGCTACGTTCTTAGTAACAAATTGTTGGTTAGTAAATCTTCATTTGAGAACCTCAAGCTCTATGATGACTATCTCCAACTATTATTTTGTTTTCTTATGGTGCTTAAATTATACCTTGTACAGGAGGTAAGAATTGACCACCTACTTTTTTGACTTGGTTCTTAGTCTCGATGCGATCAGTATATCCAAATTTACATAACAAGGGTTGGAAAGCTCCATGAACTCCATCATCTTTTCAATTTGTAACTTCTTTAGGTGAATTTATACCTTGTTGTATGTGTTCAAGCCATCAAAGATTGGTTGTCACACATCACCTCTTTACTAGAGTTTTTAGAGGTCCTCATTTATCTTTGCCTTGGCTAATTGGATCTCTTTTTCATTCATTTCCTTGAGGAGCTTGATTTAGTTCCTATAATGATTCTTAACCTATTCAACATGTAGGGCCTTATTTTCTTAAGAAATTACCTTGATGGCCCTTTTTTGATGAAGTGCTCAGACTTCCTCCATTAGGAAATTTTTGTCTTTTTTGCCAACCTCCTTAGATCAAGGTACACTTTGGCTAGTTGCTCATGATATTGTTGAACAAATTTCACCATTTGGTTTTTTTTCTGTTAGACATTGTGTAGGTGATGGATATCCTTGGTGAGGAATAGGTTCTCCTTATGGACTTGTGCTAGATTCTTATTGTTGTTAATTTTTAAGGCTTTCAAAAATGATGCATCAAAGACTATAGTCTCCCTTGCATTCCTAACATCTCTAATTCTCTATTGAAGCTATTGGAAGCTTCATCTCATGTAAGGCCTTGGTTCATTATGACGGGGTCAGAGAGATGGGCTTACAACTTTGAAACTTTGGTAGCCAACTATTGCTTTTTGATGGTGGCTGCCTATAGTTGGGCATTGGTAATGACAAGTTTGCCATTTTTCTCTAGCATCTTTGACTAGGTTGTTATCATTTCATCTGGGAGGTTAAAGATCTCTAGAAATGGTTGCCTAATGCCTGCCAAACTTTCCAACACTTCCTCATGTTGGGTTGCACTCAATTGACCACTTCCTACTTCTGTGGATGTATGAACATCTACCATTAAGGAAATATCTAGGATAGATGCCATAGGAGTATTAAGGGATTCTGCTACCCTATCAACCACCACCTCCACCACTATCTTTTATCTATGGTGCTAAATTAGTAGGATAATTGCCTCATCGTGTTCCTCCTAGTGCACTAAGAAAGTTGTGGCATTTCTAGAAATTTTAGGGAACTCTTGTCCAATGATGGACACCATAACTTATTGGGCACTAGGATTCATTCTTGTGGATGTCTATGTTTGCTATGTTAAAAATAGGAGGGTAATTTCCTCTAGCTAACTAATGGTCTTGGTGACCTCATTGAGATGGCTCAATGTTGGATGGTAATCTAATGGCTCTTCATCACTTACCAAACCTTATTGTTATTGCAACTAATACTCATGGATTTTTTGAAGAATTTCTATAGTTGCAAGTGTTTTTAGCATGGTCTCTCTCATAAGTGGTAGTGGTGGCCTCTTCTCTTCTTATAGCTTTGTAGTTGCCTTATCCTTCATCATCTCTTGCTAAGATGCGATAGGAGCATGACAGACTGTGTTGTTGGCATAGTGCACTATGCCTTCCATTTTGCAAAGTTTTTGTATGAGGAATAGAAGGGAAGTGTCTTCATTTCTTTTTCATTTTCTTTAACTATTTCTCTACCTCTAGATAGATGAGTTGCGAAAGGTTAACTAGGAATTTATCACTTAGAGAAACACATGCATAGGTGGAGAAGATGATGTTCTTTCTTAGCCTCATTGTGGGGTTCAAGTGATAGGCCAACATTTTGAAGTAGACACACTTCATCTTTGTAAGTGCAATGTACTGCTTACAATCCATCTCATAACAGTGTTGGATCCATTCTTTCTTGACTTTTGGATATGCTTGAGGTGATATTTCTACCAAAGTTACTCTAGTATTTGGCAAATCGAGGCCCTCTACAATGATCTCAATTGAGTAGGAGATGGTGATGTATTTGATCTTAATAGATGTGTTTCTTTGTTGGTTGTTATAGAATAGGTAGATCTCCCTTGGAAACCATTTCCCACTAGAGGAGAGAATGGGCCACATAGGAGACCCCTGTAGTTGTGTGTAGACTTCCTTAGGTGCTAACTCTAAGAAGGTTGCAAGGTTTAGTTCTTGGAGAACCAAACTCATAACCTTCTTGGTTTGGATCTTTTCTAGGTAGGCCTTTGTTAATGTGACCTCTAGGTTAGGTCTTGATGTTGGTGCTTCATGTTACCTAGATTGGCTAGTTTCAGTAGTTGAAATCTACCAAACAGATTCTACTTCGAGATCCTTCCAAAGAGGTCCCATCACATGAGTTGCTTTAGCCTCTTTCTCTTGGACTTGCTATTGCTATTGTTGGTCCCTTCCTCTTCATGGTTGCTTCTCCCTTAGTTGGAAAGGTCCTCCTACTAGTGCTTTCCTCTTTGGTACCATATACAATCACAAACATAACCATGGATTAGCATTTGAGTGTATAATTCTTAGTTCCCTTTTGATATCTTTCTGATTAATTTAGGTTACACTTAGGTATTTTTGTAATCTTGGTAGGTTTATTATTTTATTCATTGGCTACTAGAGTTTATTTGTGAGGTTTAATCCATTTTGGAATAGGAATTTAATATTATTTTAATGGTTAAACCTTTGGGAGGTTAGAAAAATTTTGAAAAATTTTCCATTATAAAACAAAGGTTTGTGGCTGCCAAGATGTAAAGCTTACCTCCAATAGCTAGAGGATCAAAGAACTAGTTAAATTGAGTGAGCAGTTTGTAAGGTATGGTACTTGGAAGGTCTTTGGACTTTGAAAATGACAAAAACTCCTCTTGAGTTTGAAGGAAATGTGAAAAAATGGCTAATTTTTGATGCATATTTATACTATTTTTGCCATGTGTCAATGGGGATGTGTCGATGTAGCTACTTTGAGCAAATTTTTCAATTTAGGAAACTAAGTAATTTCGAGAAATTGAAAGACAAAATAAGAGTTCAAAGGAAGATAGAAAAGCCTAGAAGAATGCCAAAACAATGCAAGAGGGTATGAGATTACCTTAAAGAAGGAGATTTGGAGAAAAATGAATATGCCGAGGTGTTGCAAAATTGGATGTTTAGGTGATGTTATGGTGGGATTGATTGTAAAATGATTGAGGGATAAGAAGTTTAATTGATCAAGACCAAGGAGTATGCATGCAGATTCTTCCTAGAGAAAGCTCATTCCATTAATGCCCTTTCATGACCTTATATTAAGGAGTTCATATCGAATCCATGAAATCATTAAAGTATTATGACATACCAAAATAGACATATGAATTGATCATGATAGGAGATAGTAAGGTTTGGGATGAAAAGAGTTGAATAATGGTAGGGAGAGAGAGAGAGAGAGAGAGAGAGAGAGAGAGAGAGAGAGAGAGAGAGAGAGAGAGAGAGAGAGAGAGAGAGAGAGAGAGAGAGAGAGAGAGAGAGAGAGAGAGAGAGAGAGAGAGAGAGAGAGAGAGAGAGAGAGAGAGAGAGAGAGAGAGAGAGAGAGAGAGAGAGAGAGAGAGAGAGAGAGAGAGAGAGAGAGAGAGAGAGAGAGAGAGAGAGAGAGAGAGAGAGAGAGAGAGAGAGAGAGAGAGAGAGAGAGAGAGAGAGAGAGAGAGAGAGAGAGAGAGAGAGAGAGAGAGAGAGAGAGAGAGAGAGAGAGAGAGAGAGAGAGAGAGAGAGAGAGAGAGAGAGAGAGAGAGAGAGAGAGAGAGAGAGAGAGAGAGAGAGAGAGAGAGAGAGAGAGAGAGAGAGAGAGAGAGAGAGAGAGAGAGAGAGAGAGAGAGAGAGAGAGAGAGAGAGAATGGTAATGGAGTATCACATCCTAGTCACATTAAGTCCTTATGGAGCTTATGTGTAGAATGATCAGATGCTATTCCATCCTTAGTTGGAACCAAGTCCATCCACTTTGATGAATCATCAATTGCCTGGAATATTTGATAAAAATTCAACTTTTTGGTTGGCTTAGATATCTTAGCCTTGATAACAAGGCCCAAATAACTAGGCCTTGTCAACTAGGCCTCATTGACAAGGCCTTGTTGATGCATCATTTCATGCATCAATGAGGCCCCATTGATGTAGCCTAGCAAAAAAATATATAAATATGCACTAACAACCATGTTTATGCAATTCTTTGGTCAATAGAGTAGCCAAAATCTTGTAGTTCTATTTTGTAATCTTAGAGAATAGTCAGTGAGTGCCCACAGTGTGGATCTGAGTTAGTTGTACAACATCTTATTCAAGTGGCAATGTACTTGGACACATTCCATGAATGGTAATAAGAACAAGATTGATTCTTATTCATTGCAACACTTTGACTTAGATGAAATTTACTTTCCATGCAATTTAATTTTCATGTACTTAGTTAATATTTATGTTTTCCTACATATTAAAGAATTTGTGGAATGAACGCAACCAGTTTCAAGTGTAAACACATATTCACTTGGTAATCCTAGTAGCGTTATTGCTTGGTTTGCCCAGTAGCTTAGCACTTGGTAATCCTAGTAGTGGATATGTAGGTTGAGGACATGTATGACAAGCTAGGAATGGACACTCATCACTCATAGGCTAGTTTAGACTTTTCTTTCTATTGTTAATTAGTTTAAATAATTCATTTCTTTATTATCATTAGGAGCAGCATACGATTGCAACAACATCAAAAATCATATGCCTCACTTTAGACTAAATCATACATGACAAAACTACCACTGGTCCAAGTGGGAAGAGAATGAACTATAGTCAAGGCATAACGATCTAGATGCCACAACTAGTCCCATCCATAGAATTTGACTAGATTATGTGTGAATAGTTGTGATTGGTATGGTTCAACATAGGGGGTATCTCACTGCTCATCATTGGTGCCATTGCCGAGGACAGTGCTAGTTATCTAGATTAGTTATATCATACATGATCATTGTAAATGCATTAACAAACTATATTTGGGAAAATACTAAGTCACACACATCATATAGCAACAATAATGTCTCATTCACAAGGAAGCAATAATGCATCGTATGAAGAGAACATTCATTAGAGAATCAATGAGATATATACTGAAAAAAATTGGAGTGACCAACCTCATGCAGGGATTTCATATGTTCATGACCATCATAACTATGCTCAAGGACTACATTCATCTAAGGTAGATAGTCTTATAGGAGATGAAGTACATCCTAGACCAGGGGAGGCCTCAAGGCCTAGGACCTCCTCAAAATCTAAAAAAGATAAATTAAAGGACTATGGGGAATACCATCAAAGTGATGGCAATCCTCCCAGTTCCTCATCTTCCTCTTCCTCTTCAATGGCTAATTCTGATGAAGAAGAACATAGGTATAGAGACAATGCTTCACTATGGGGTCAAAATGAGGGTAGAAATCAAGACCATAGGAAAAATCAAAGACCTCAACATGAACACAGTTGAAACTGTCACAATCGGGCATATAGAAATAGCAATTTTTACCATGTCACATTTGATGATGGTGAATCCTTGTTGGCCACTAAGAGCCTGATGTAGATCATAGAGGTAGTTAAGATATGCCATAGGCATCGCAAGGAAAGTTGCATAAAAAGGCTTGATATGAATAATATTTCTAAATTTGTGGGAGGCTATGATTCTGATTGACAACATCAGTTACAAGCCTTCCATGATGCCTATACCTTAAAAAATATCAAAAATAAGTGGCAAAAGCTTAAGCTCTTCCCTAGGATACTAATAGATGAAGATGAAAGTTGGTATAGATCATTGGAACCAAGTTCCATCCACCAATGGTACATAATGGTAGAACTTTTCAATGAAAAATACCAAACCTATGCAAGAGTGTCCAACCTAGGAAAACAAATCCAAGGGTGGAAGCAAGAAAATCATGAGCCCTTGAATGTGGCCTTGGATAGATACTATTCGCTACTACATAGATGTCTTGGACATGATTTCTCTCAAAAAGAGCAACTTTTCCACATCATAGATGGGCTTTGTAATGAAACAGGTACCCTTAGGATGTATGCTCAAGGTTGATTATACAAATTAAAAGCCCATTAGATACAAAGGCTAATTGAGAAAGTGGAAAAAGAAGAAGAAGAGCTATGTAAATGAGAGAATGTTGAGAAATATCACTGGGATCCAACTTTTCAAAAGAAAATGGTCCATATCTATGATGAGAAAAAAGAGGTAGCTCTTGATGAGGTGATTTCACAACAAACCTTTCCATTGCAATAATCTCTTGATGAACTCTAGGCAAGACTAGATAAGATGTCAAAGTGGATAAATGAAAAAGCTAAAAATTTTGTAGAAATTGTAGAGGAAAAGGTAATACAAAATGAACAAGGCAATCGCAATAAATGAAGGAAGTAGAACTAAGAAACAACTAGGAACACTTATCAGCAAACAGGAAAAATGGCTGTCGAAAAAGAGGCTATAGAATTAACCATAGAAGAAGAAGATGGATGTGACATCTACCTATATGACCATCCAAAGGGCTATTTCCAAATCATGTTACATCTACATGAGTATTGGGCTTTTGCATTGAATCCCAAGTTTGTACAAAAGCAAATGCTTAGAAAATTACCTATCTCACAAGGTAATCATAGATAGTCCTACAACCAATTGTACTATCCTAGCGGGACTTATTACTAGCCTCAACACCATCATCAACCATAGTGGCAAAACACATAGTCATGGGGGAAGACATCACTGAGCTAGTGCTACCCTTACTACTAGCTGAAACTGTATGGATATCATGCTTAACAACTTATTTCCCTCACTGGTTCTACTTCCTCTACTTCAAATCACTACTACCACTCTCTCGAATATCATAAACCCATGACATCTTTTGAAGGATCAACACCTCACACCTCTAATCCTTCATCATATCCTCAATATTCTCATACTTCACTCCACCATATGTCACCATGAACAATAAAAGAAGGTTTAACACCATGACATCAATGAGAGAATGTCATTTGTGCTATGAACATATACAGAAATGATAGTGCCAGTAGATCTCCACCACAATCTCATAAACATCCTTTCTTTAGCATGGTTCCCATGCATAAGCACAACACTCATGGACCTACTAACTCATCCAAACTAGCACAATGACAATCAAGTGCAATACCCTTTCTTTCACAACCAATGTCCTCTAATCCTATGCAAAGGCCAACATCCATCGTTACTCCAACATGTAATAGAAATGATGAATCTAGCATTGTGGAGAGAAAAAAGAAGAATTCATACATAACTAATCATGATAAATGGTGTAGTTGTGGGTTGGAAGTTCAAACTATTAACACAACCCCTATACCAACCCACCATAAAGTTCAGGAGTAGGTGTGTGAGCAAAAACTAGTCTATGTAGTAGCGACTAAACTAGAAGACACCCAATGGCTTGAAAATGTGAATATAAATTTGTTTCAAAGATGCACGGAGATAATTGATTTACTTATTAGTTCTATACTTAAGAAAAAAAACCAAATAGAGGACTTAGACGCATATATCTTACACTCTAATTATACATTGAAAAAATATATTAAACATGGATACCCTAGGATTAAAATAGAAAATCAAGAAGAAGAAGCAAATACATTTGGATCCCCCAAAATCAAAATACCTTCAAATCTGGATGAAGATACATCTTAGAATGATCCAAATGAGACTATTACTAATGTTATATGTGCTACCATTCAATTAGTTAAATAAGTAACAGGGATAGATGGAAAATTGATGGTATATAACCATAGAGTTGTGTAGTCCATCTCTCGAATGTGTAGCCATAAGATTAGTCGTGGGGGAGATGCTTCATCCTAGTTCAAGAACTAATAAGTGTTTTTCACATTTTTATTTTTACAATTTCTTCTTCTAATTTTTAATATGTTTTCCATTTCTTGATATTCTTCTTTTCTTTATATTTTTCTCTTTTCTTGAGTCATTTCCATTATGTTTTATGAATGTCTTTTATATTTCCATAAATAATATTGCCTAGTCATGATGCAGAAGTCAATGCTATGTGTTGGGTTTTTGTTCTATGCTATCAAGATGATTGGGTAAGTAATTGTGTAAAGTAGTGAGACCACCTCATCCATCCCTCTAGTTCTTTGAATAAAAGGTCTTTTTTTCATGAAAAAAATTTGGTTCTTCTTTCATGAAACTAAAATTAATCAATGATCATTATACCTTGAATAAAAAGGGAATGACCAAGTGGGAATAGTAAGGGTGTGACCTCAAGGGGACTTGTTGCATTTTCTTCTTGTCTTCCTTCGTGTGGTTTATGACTCCTCTTGGAATGTATCATCACTCCTCCATAAACCAATAAAAAGGAAGCTTTGTCTTTACATGGTGTCATTCCCATTCCAAAAAGAAAAAACAAAAAAGAAAAAGAAAAAAAATATTAAATAAAATACAAAACAAAGAGAAAAGAAAAGGAAAAAATGGAGAGAAAAAACAAGAATGGGAATTCAAAGCATACCCTTAGACATAATATTGAGCTACAAGCATTGGTTATGGGGCTAGAAAGACATGTTACCCATGCTTGAAGGCACCCCTCTAACTAATGCCCTTTTTTTCTTGTTCTATTTTCTTCTCTCTTTGGAGTGATGATTGTTCTTTGAGGTGGTTGTGGACTCATGGTGGTAGGTAGGAGGAAACACATCAATGCAAGGTTATTATTCATGGTATGGACTTGGTCTAAATTTGGACTGATAGGTATGCTGATCATTTTAATCACATTTATCACAAGAACCTATTGTGGACATGGTCAAGTACCTTACATTCTGATCTTTGCAATCCTTTCTCATCCCATTATTCACCTCACTGTTGCATACGATTATGATCCTTTTGGTCTTGTGTAGTATAGTGCAACATCCCAACCATAGCAGTTGTGTGTTGTTTGGAATGAACACATGGTCTACATTTAACTTAGGTGTCCACGGACATCTCTAAAAGTGGTTATGCAATGGCATTATGGTAGGAGCCTACATTAGGGAGGACCCACTTTCATAGCATTTGTTGATCATGGCTTTGAAGTAACCTTCACATCTTTTAGAATATCAATGATAGTTTCTCTGAATGTATGCATAATCTTGGGACTACTTCTCATCATTTTCAATTGCTTTTTTACTTTTTCATACTTTTCTGTTAAAATATCCTTCAAGTTCAAAATTTCTTGGCCATCTTCTAAATTAGGCCTTTGGTTCCAATTTTTTGAAAACTCGTGTGCTTTTGGAGTTATGATTATTAGTTATGGGGGCTAGGGATGTTTGCTTTGAAATTTTGAAATTTTTCTAACATCCTATTTTTAAACATCATGGTAACTAATAGTAGTTGATCAAAATAATGTGAACAACTTGATGATTTTAGTTACCTCATAGCCTTGGGCATAGTATGCTATCATCACCTTGTGCTTAAATGAAAACTAAGGGATCCAAAAAGGGTTAATTATTAAGGAAAATTTACCAAAACTGATGTTGATCATTTGGTGACTACAGGTGATGCTAAAAGAAACACCTAAGGAAGAAGGTATTTTACCAGGCATTAAAACAAAGCCAAGAGAGGGACAATGGAGGATATGCCCATGGAAAAATCATAGTATATATAAGATATCATCTCAAGTATCACATGTTTACTAAATCCATGGGACGATGAGAATAAATTTTAGTCCATCCTTTAAGAATTTTGCACATAACTAGAGAAGCATCGACATAACAATCTAGGTTGGAAGTTTGCCACCACTAGCGGCAACAAGAAGAATCATCTTTAGTCAATTCTTGAAGACCTCTACAAATTTTGTAATCTTCAAAGTCTGTCTAGTCTTTTTATCACTCTATCCTTTTGTATACATCCACTCAAATAAAATTTTGTAATGTAACACTCAGAGTCAGTTAGTAGTTAGCATTAGTCAATAATTTTATACCTTCATAATTTTGTAAAGAAAGCTTAGTCCTATCTTGTTAACTTGATGATGAGTTTTTATTTAGTTGTGGGGGTATGATGAATCATCAGTTGGCTAGAATATCTAATAAAAAGTAAACTTTTTAATTGGCTTTGATATCTTAGCCCTAATAACTAGGCCCCATTGATGTGGCTCCATCAATGCATTGTTTCATGCATTGGCAAGGCCCCGCCGATGTAGCCTAGCGATAAAATCTATAAATACACACTCACAGTTTATGCAATTCTTTGGTCAATAGAGTAGCTAAACTCTTGCATTTTTATTTCGTAATCTTAGAGAATAATCAATGAGTGCCTGTAGTGTGGATTTGAGTCAATTGTACTATGTCTTATTTGAGTGGCAATGTACTTGAACACATTACATGAATGGAAATAAGATCGAGATTGATTATTATTCATTGCAACACTTTGAATTAGATTAAATTTAATTTTCATGTAATTTATGTTTCATGTATTTAGTTAATATTTATGTTTCCATGCATATTAATGAATTGGTGGAATGAGTGCAACTAGTTTTGAGCGTAAACATGTATTTCCTTGGTAATTCTAGTAGTGATATTTCTTGGTTTGCCTAGTAGCATAGCACTTGGTAATTCCATTAGTGGATATGTGGGTTTATGATGTGTACGGTAAGCTGGGAATGGACACTCATCACTCGTAGGCTAGTTTAGACTTTACTTTTTATTGTTAATTAGTTTAAATGATTGATTTCTTTATTATCATTAGAAGTAGCATAAGACTGCAAAAACATTAAGAATCATATGACTTACTTTGGAATAAATCATATGTGATAAAGCTATAACTAGTCTAAGTGGGAAGATAGCAAACTGTGATCAAGGCATAATGATCTAGATGCCCCAACTAGTCCCATCCACAAAATTCAACAAGATTGTGTGTGAATGCTTGTGATTCATATGGTTGGACGTAGGAGGTACCTCACCACTGATCACACTTATAGTAACTTCACATTATTATCTTTAGACCATTCCACCCACAAGAGTTCATGACCATCCCAAAAGATCAACCACCACTCCAAGTAGAGAGGAAAAGAGAAGTAGGAAGTTAAGAAGGTCCTTAGTTAGAGGGATGCCTTCAAGCATGGGCAGCATGTATTTTTAGCCCCATAACTAGTGCTTGTAGCCCATGATTGTGTCTAAGGGATGTGCTTTGAATTCCTATGTTTGTTTTTTTTGTTCTTTTTCTTATGGAAACCATACCATGCAAAGACATGCTTCCTGTTTATGATCAATAGTACAAATGATGAAAGACCAATAAGGATATTCATAAAAAACTCAAGAATGTAGTTGGGTATAGAAGGCGAAAAATCCCCTTAAAGTTAAAACACCACCAAGAAAAGGCATGTTGTAACCTTTTTAGCTTTATAACTTTTACCCCATGAAACTTGAGGCTAGAATTTCATTGTAAAATGTGAAGATTGTAATATGTGAAATGCAATTTCACATATTTTAACTCTTGGAGTTGAAAAATGCTTCATAAGTTATAACCTCACTTCCCAAGTGGAAAAAGTGCTACCATGTCTATATTTAGGCTTGGGAAGGTTAACAATGCCTTATGAACTACCAAAATTGGCATTTTCATGGGTTGTGTGTGGGGTGTAACCTTTACTACGTTGGAAGCACCTATGCCCAGTGATCAAGGTAGCCACTTATGAGAATAATTTGTTGATATGTAACCTAAAAAATTCTTACTCCAAATTCTACTTAACAAAAGACTATGTGAATCTGGTATATTTGCTACTTGAATAGTTACTTTTCTTTTTATATAGGGTTTCGAAGCGATTTCCAATAGAACATTTAGTAGCTGACCCACAATCTTCACTATACTTGTCTGCTTGAAAAATCTTCTTATTGGATTGTTCAGGTTTCAAACCAAGCTTCTTGCATATAGAAAATGGCATGATGGTAGATGTAGCTTCAAAATCAACCAAGTAATCATGAAGATATTTATCCTTTAATTTTATTATTAAGAGAAAAGGAGAAGCTTCTTTCTTAGGAGTACACCCATAGCTAGTTTCTTATGTCTCATCAATATTAGATACATAGCTTAAATTTGACTCTCCAGCTCTTCCTTTACCTTTAATGAACTCTAAATCTTTTCTTTGTTGATCTCCTATTTGTAACAATTGATATATACTAATGTTAGCCTCAACATGTTTCAAATCTTCAACTAGATCATATTCTTCATCTCCATAAAAACTTGGTTTCTTCATCTATTTATTAAGAGTTTTCTTTTCAGTACTTTGCTCTACTTGATCTTCTTTACTTCTATTTTTCTCTTTTCTACTTGGTTCAAAAACTTTCCTCTTAGTAGATGGATCAGAAATAATGTTTGAAAGCCTAGAAGTAGTTAATCTTTTTTTTATCGCAAGTTATATTCATTTTCTTCATTATTATTACACTCTTCATTTGATGATATATCCTCTTTAGAACTTGATAGAGAAGAAGTATCATTAAATCCATTACTAGAAGATTTGCTTGCATAATGAGCACTAGATAGCTCATTAACTAATTCAATATCAATGAAGTTAGACATAGCAAGATCATTTTCATCCTCATATTCTATTAACTTAGTATCTTGATTCTTATATTTTCTATTTTTCTTTTCTTCCTTGATCTTAACTTTTGCCAAAGATTTTCCTAGTTTCACTACTTTGTTGGATAAATCTTTCATTAACTGTTCCTTTTTAAATTCTTTTCTTTCTAACTCTTGCTCTATTTTAATACGAGATGGCCTTGGTCATGATTTAAGTTGAGCAAAATATTGCATAGTGATGAGTGGTGAGGTACCCCTACACTCAACCATACGAATACGAGCGTGTACACACGATCCGGTCGAACTCTGCAGACTAAATGCCTTAATGCCACAAGAAACACTTGGGGTTAATCGTTCGTTGTCTTCCCAGGCTGCCTTGTATGTGTCACGGTGTATGGTTAAGCAAGTCTAAGGTATATGATTTTTTTGGTATTTTTCAGTTTATCTCCTAAGCTATGAGGGAAGGGGTTGAGAAACTAACTAACTCTAACCAATGTCCTAAGTCTAAATTAACTAGCATCAGCATCCATTCCCACTTACCGGGCACACCCTGAACTATGCAACTGTGGCTACCAAATGCTAATCGTTACTGGGATCACCACACGTAATGCAAGTGCTCAAAGTGGTCGTACTAAGGCACCTATTTAGCCTAAGTGTGATAAGCAGCTGATTCCTTGGCTAGCCGTACACACCCGTGGACGCTCGTAGCCAAGTCGTACTTATCACACGTTCTAGCCTAGCAATGAGTAGCTGATTCCTTGACTAGCCGTACACGTCCGTAGATGCTCGTAATCAAGTCGTACTCGTGCAAACTAGGAAAGCAATAAATAAAAATGCAAAATAAAACCATGTACTGCAAGGTTTATCCAATCAAGTTCATCTTTATTGCCGTACACAACTTGTGTTTAGGTTACAAAGTTGCTCGAATAAAGAGCCGTTCACTCTAGGACTCCTACTGCGGGCACATGCAAAATTAATCTAACTCTGGAGTGTTCAAACTACCAGAGCTTTGCTACTTCTATCCAGGATTGGGAAATGAAGGGAGTGCCACCTCTTATTTATAGATATGGCAGCAGACCGCGATATTGCGTACGCGATATCGCAGGGATGGACGTGATATCGTGTACGCGATATCGCGTACGCGATATCGCGTATGCAATATCGCAGGGGATGCGATATCACGGCGGCCGCGATATCGCGTACGCAATATCGCAGCTTGTGCATATCGCGTCTCATCACATAGGAATCATCATCTTTTCTTCTCTTTTTTGAGTTGTGATAATCTTTTCATTGTTCAATTTTAGTCATTTTTCTAATTGTATAGCTTCACTAAAGTAGTCATTCAATGTTATCAAGTTTGGGGTTCTCCTTAACTAGATTGAAATATTGAGATTACAACCTTAAGATAAGTATCTCTAAGAATTTCATCTGATGGTCTATATTTTCTTTGAAAGAGTCCACAAATTCTTTGAAACTTAATATTGAAATCATTAATTGAATCATTAACTCCTTTCTTAGCTTGTACTAACCCATAGTATAGTTGTTGTTGATCTAATTAATTATCAAACTAGGTCAAGAAAAGACTTTTCACATTATCCCAACTTGTGACACAATTGCTTGGCAAGTTTGAATATCAAATTTGAGTCATATGATTTAAATTTGCCACAAACAACCTACAAGCTTGATCTTGGTGTTGAATATTTGCATGAGCTAAAGCTAAATCAAATAAGTGAATGTATTCTTCAGCTAAGTAAGCTTTTCTAGGAATAGAAGACTCAAGCAAATATTTGTAAACTACCTTAGAAATATCACTGTATTTTAAAAATCCTAATGGTGTAACCTTTTGTCAAGGATTCATTGGTTGTTGACTTGTCATCTTACTAGGATTCCTCTTAATTGTTGAAATCTTATATTTCTTTAACTTTCTCTTATAGACTAATAAACTAGATAGAAGGGGTGATCTTCTTATCCTTCTAGTATTTACTCCACTATTTGTTCCAAACTTAAGAACCTTTTTTTGTTCTTATTTTGATGGATAATTAGTCTTATAATCAAGAATTTCTTTAGAACCTTTGAAATCTTCTAACTATTAGTTTGTTTAATCATGAACCCAAAATAGTATCTAATTTTTAAGCCTTCCTAGTAACAAAAAAACTGTTGGTACACTAGGACTATCAGTCTTATGAACTTAGATGATAAAGTGCCCTTTTTCTATCATCAAAAGAACTATTGGTGACCATTTTGGTCTAGACTGTCAATGTTGTGCCTCCAATCTCATGACTTTGGACATCACAGTAAATGAACATGTTCATCAAAATAGGGTTTAGGTGCTTGTTGGTCTTCTAGCAACACTCAGTGGTTATGAAATGAATGAAACATGAGTATGTGTTTGCTGTTGTGAATATTGAAATACTTGGGTTTGTGTATGAAACTATAATTGGCTATCATAAAAAAAATTCAAATAACTTTGTCAATTACTATGAGTTGTTAGAGATTCCTATTTTGTCAAGTCACTTAGTCTATATAGTTCCTATACTACACTACTTGAAACACATAAAATTTCACAAAAATATTTGAGCACAATTCTACCAATCTACTCCTAATTTTTTGAGAGAGAAAATTCTACAAGAAAACTAGAAATAGAGCAAGATTTAAAGGATTTAGAAAGAGAAAAGAAAAAAAAAGAATTTTATAAATCTCAAACATTTAGGCAAGATAAACTGAACATGATAAAATAATTCACAATCAAGCTATTCCAATTCAATCTAAATATGAATTATTTAGACCTTCTAAGCCCAACAAGCAATTTCGTAAAAGACAATCTTCTTAGACTACCAAAACACTTTGTAAACAATAAGTACAAGCTTTTTTTTAGCTAGTTAATAGTTGTTAAGAATTGCAAACACTAGAGCTAGCAGAAAAATTTAACAATTTCAAGATTGAAATTTCAAGGCAATAAAAATTTAATAAAATGAAGCTATTTCAAGTAAGTCAAAGTATCAAATATTTTCTAGATCCTCTAGACTCAAATAGGCAATTTCTATAAGAAATTTCTATTAAAGTGCTCAAGATGCTTTTCTAAGGCAACATAAGCTCTTATATGGAAAAACTAATAGAAGTCTAATATTATGCAAAAATAAAGTTATAAGAATAATCTAGAAAATTCAAAAATTAAATGCCAAGCACATGACTATCTAGACCATTAGCTAAGCAACTAAAACAAAATAGGAAGAAAAGAACTTATAAAGTAGCCACATTTGTCTTTAGAAATCCATGCTTTTACAATCTTCAATATTTTTCTAAATATCTATTTACACTTCTCCCAATGTCCTCTTTCATTCTACCCTTAAAGCCTTTTTATAGTGGCTTCATGGTAGTTAAAAACATCATTGAAGGTTAAGGTGAATAACAAATATTTAGGGAATTTATTCATAACTACCTTAAGAAGTTATGAATTCTATAGGAAGTTATGAGAAAATCACATCATAGTTGGCAAGTGTCTTCTTGGTAATTACAACCTTACAAATATCAAGGAGATCTAGTTATAAATTCTATGGAAAGTTTTAATTCCCATAGAAAATAAATTTATATATATCAAATGATTATAAATTACTCTCTTTTAAAATCGTAAATCTTCCTTTTTAAAATTACCAATTGTAGTTCAAATAAACTATATGTTTTTGCTTGCAATCTTTTTAAAAAATCATTATTAAGGCTATGTGGCCTTAAGATATGTAAGCTCACATTAGATATTCCTTTGAGTAGGTGTGTAGGCTTCATGGTTGTCATACCTACTACTGAGTTGCCTCCATTGTGTGTGGCTCTTGCATGTCTTACATCTCCTTCATCCACTTCTAGATCCTTTGCTACTGAGGTTCTATAGGCATGTCACTCCCACTAGCATCATATTTGGTCTTTGCAGTTATTATTGTGCTTGATGCTGCTCCAACATGATCATTGACGACACCGAATAAGAAATCATGGATTCAAGTCCTCCTTTGGTTCTCACTACATCAATACCTACAAAACTCATGTGCAAGTATTTGGAATTGAAGAGGAGCTACCATCAAGAATTTTAGCAGTGTGCTACGTGAAGTAAATTTTACTGTGATGGATACACTTTGCTTAGGATTCATGAACCTTCTAGATACCCTAAAAAGGGTGAAGTAGTAGCTTGTAGTATAACTTAATTTTAGTTTATATATCAAGAAACCTTTCTATTTTTTATATAATGATGACCACTACTTTAGGGCTTTTGGAATATTAATTTTAAATGTGAAGCCAAATTTTTGTTGCTTGAAATAGTTGTATGTTTGGCATGCTTTTTTTTTCTTTAAAATGCTGATTTTTTTTAGACCTTCTTCTTTCATGAGTTGCAGGACCTATGCTCTTCTACAAGTTTTGAAATGAAATTCATGGAATGGGATCTTATTCAACCTTTCCTTTTTAACTTTTATTCCATGATATTATTTTCTACTATAGTTTAGGCTTAAGTGTTATCATTGCATTTCATATTGCCATGATTTTTCTTATGAAAAGGGTTTCTTTTTCTAAAATAATGATTAAATTTTCAAATTTTTTTCCAAATTTTTCAATAACCATTAAGAAAGAATCTTGTTAATTTTGTTAACTTTTTTGTTGCAAAATTCATCAAATGCTGCTTGAGTCACTATACTAGATATCTTTCTCTTTGCTTTGTTTAGGTTCCACAAGCTCTACAACTAAATTTTTACCACCGTTTGGAGGACATCATAAATTGAATATGACATCATGAGTTGCAATGGCATTTTCTATAAAAGAACACACAACATAATAATAGGTCTTTATGTGATCCATCCAAAATGTAGTTACTTGTTAGTTTTCCTAAGAAGTTCTTGCACAATTTTCAAAGAAAATGGGTGCACAAATTTATCTATTTTATTTTTGATCATCACTATTCTTTGAGACATTTGATTTACCATTAAATCTAAATTGATAAACTTATTTAATGTATGAGTTGAAGGTGATGCAGTTGAAAGTGCACTAACTTGCAATTGCTTGATTATTTATAGAATTCCATCTTTGCTATTATATATATTTTTACATGGGAAAACCATAAATTTTTCATCCTTTGGCTAGAAATACCTTGCTGCAATTTTCCTTTCTCCAACTAAAAATAAGTTTTCATTAATTCTATTTTCTTTATCATGCCTTTGGTTTTTTTGCTTTGAAATTATGAACACAAACCTAGAATGTCCAAATCTTGAATATAGAGAGTATTTCCCATTCATTTTCCTTTAACACCTTTCTTGATCATGCTTTTCACTATCACCCTTTGAAATAAATAATCTAATTCTTATCTTCCAATTACCAAGAAAGAATTAAATTTGGCAATTTAATTCTTAGCACTATTTCATAAAATCTGCTCCATCAAATGGTATAAATGTGATAATAGAGACATATAGGATCTAGAGCCATGACTACAAAGATCAAAAGATTAGGCTATTATTTGTCCTATATGAAAAGCAACTACCTACATAAGTTTAGAACTTATGACACATGCTAATGGCATATCAAATTTATACGTGTACCATCAATTGAGTTACACATCACTAAGATAACTTGGCCATTTCAATGGTGGGGGTTGCATATCATGAGATATATAACATCTAAGTCTTCTATAGGGCATAGCTTTATCACCACTGTAACTAAATAGTTTACAAAGTGGGTTGAAGCTATTCCTTTAAGAAAGATAACATCTCAACAAGTTTGTAAATTCATACTTAATAACATAGTATCCTATTTCGGTATACCTATGACCATCATCACAAATAATGGATCATAATTTAGTAGCCAAGAAATAAAACATTTTTTCATAACATAGGTATTAAGAATTTCTTCTTGTCACCATATTACCCTCAAGCCAATGGGCAAGCTGAAGCAAGCAAAAAGGTCATCATAAACTTGCTCAAGAAGATGTTAAACAATAGCAAATGCAAGTTGCATGAGTGGCTTGTCCATGTATTTGGGCCCACCAAACCACATTCTAAACCACAATTGATGTAATCCCATATAACCAAATTTATTTTTTTGAAGATATTTTACCTTTTGAATTATAGGTGCCATCATTTCAAGTAGCCCTATTCGACTTCATCAATGATGAATAGAACCAAGAGAAACACATCATGAATTTGGACTTGATGGAAGAGCAATGGATGTGAACTCTTACTTACATTGAGTGGTACCAGGAGAGGCAAAAACAATAACACCACCACAACCTCAACAAGCAAAATATCAATAAAGAAGACCTAGTTCTCAAAGCCATTTGTGAGCATGTGGATACATTCTCAGTTAGCTGGGAAGGGCTTTTCTTGGTCACTAAGGCCTATAGCAATAGAGGCTTTAGGATAGTGGACATGGATGGAAATGAGTTGGCCAATCTAGTTAATCATTCCTACCTAAAGCCTTACTACATGTAGCCCATGAGAACCAAAAGTTAACATTGACAACCTTTGCAACCAATGATAAGTGAGCCTACATGACCTTTTTTCATCTTTTTGCATAGCAAATGAGATATTAAACTTTGTAACATGAGTGACCTATGGTACCCTGGTTTGCTAATTATTTTATATGAACTTATGCATTGTCTTGTAATAACATAACTTCTTTGTCTAGTTTTCTTATTCTCTTAGAGTTGTGCTTGTAGGATGAAGATTGAAGTCATCATAGAGGTGCAACTCATTATGGCAGCAAATAATCATATGACCTCATGTGTAATATTTGGTGAGTTCATCCTATCATACTAAGAGTGCTTGTTTCACATTTGTTACCATTACCACACCTTAATCCCTACCTTGTAGCCTAGTTATAAGCTTTCTAATCCATAAGTAACAATGATGATTAATGTTTGACACATGCATTATGGACATTTGACATTTCTTTGGTATGCTACATCATCAAGATCATCAAATGTAACATTTCTCATTCGATGGAAAAACCAGCAAGTCCATTGAATATAACACATCTTATTCAAAGGGAAAACCAAATCAAACCTAGCCTTGGCAAAGAAACCTAATGAAGTTTTCACCCCACAAAAAGAAATAATGGGGAAGTAAATTACCAAGAAGAAAAATAGTCAATTACACATGATGAAACAAACCAATGGCTCCAAACATGCAAATGGAGGAGGCTAATGGCCAACCAAATTTTGGGTGAGATGTTGGTTCCTTGAATGCATTCCGAGTAGCCAATACTTCGAAACACAAAGCACAAATATTTATTAATTACACAAAATATCATTACCATAAATGTAGCCATGATATCAATACTTGAAACTCCTTATGGTAATTTCCTTATGACCAAACATAACTTTTAACCTCTATCACCTCATCATAATCTTATTTCATCATCACAAGCACTCTTTAGCATGGTTTGACAATACTAAATCAAGCACGGAGAGGGAATGTTGGTGATGGACTTGTAGTGGTGTTTTGTAGTATTTGTCAATGTCTCTTGGATCAACCCTCCAAACATTAACAAAGAGGGACCAATGAAATACCATCAAGAAAATTCATGTTGCAATTTGTGACTTTCATCTTCCAACTTGAGGTAAGATTTTATTATAAATGTAAGATTTGTAGTTCACAAGTTGTAATCTTGCAAACTTTAGCATTTTGAGGCTGAAAAATGGCTAAGAAGTTGCTATTACCTTACTTCCCAAGTGGAGAAAGTTACCTCATATCTATATTTGGGCTTGGGAAGGTTGAAGATGCCTTGGGAATTGCAAAATTTGGCATGTTCATGGGATTTTGTAGGGGTATAGCCTCAACTAGACTGGAACCATCTCCCCATAACATAGATGGTGTTGAGTTTTCATTTTCAAAAAAAATTAGTGTAGTCACCAACAAAATGTAGCATTGATGTAGATATCCAATGTTGAAATTGTTGGGATTTTCCTTTTTCCCAATAGTGGCCAACGTGGTCACCCCAAGTTTTTAGTAGTTGTAGCATGGCCAGTGTAGACATCAGGTTTACCAATAGTTTTTAGCAACCTCAACATAGTTAGGATGATGCTAGCATAGTCACAAGAGTCCATTTACTATTTATAGTATCTAGATGAACATTGGTGGCTACGGTGTATCAAGACTTACTATAAAAGGCCACCTATGCTAAGAATTGTAATTGTTACACCTACAAATAGACATCAATCTCTCAGTAATCATGATAGTGATGTATAGAGCTAAAATAAGTAATTCCATAGCCTATAAAAGTAAGACATAAATACCTTATTGGGTTTCCAAAAGACTTTAAAGTAGTTACATAACTTTAAAAAGAAATTTTCACATTTTTGCAACCAAGAGAGCCTATTGTAACCTTGAAATACCTTTGAGAGGAAACTAGTATCTACACTAAGCATTAGAAACTCTCAACATGATACCATTGCATCAAAGGTGGAATATCATCTATGACCAAAGTTGCAGATTCTAATGGGAACTAGCATGAAGTTGTTGGAAACTGGGGTTGGGAAGTATTTGGATCATGGGGTTCATGTTCAGAACATAGCTTGCTAGCTCTAAAGGACTTCAAGCTCCATCCAAGTGAACTTATTCTACACTTGAGAACACAAATCTATACTTCTTGAAGCTTATGCTTTGTGCATTTTCCATTTCAATAAAGTTATAGTTTATTATTGTGAAAATTTTAGTTCAAGTTTTCATTTTTGTGTCTATTTTGAATCTATAATTTTGTTTCCATTTCCACCATTGTTTACAATTTGATAAGTCCCTGGGCGATTGACCAAACCATCCAAGGTGCCTTAAATTTCATTTTTCGAAGGCCCTAGGGATTCAAAGCTAAAATTGTTTAGCACCTGGGATTTTTTGGTTTTTTTTCTAGCAATCAAATTTTCTAGGTCCAACATGAAGTAATGTGTTTTGGCTTACCCATTCATTATTTCTAGATTATTTTACATTATTTTGGCATTACTTGCTCATTTTGTCACATAGGTGCCATTGAATGTGTTTATGATTAATATGAAAGATTGGAGTATGGAGCCTAAGTAGACCTCATGGTGATGTTGAATGATTCATTGATCTCAATCATTTAGATCTTGATCTTGAGAGTCCTTTTGATCACATAGCCTTAAGTTAAAACCCTTAACCTAGATGTTGGCAACATTATTGTGGACTCTCTAGTTGAGATTCCTATCATGACACATAGTGGTGAGGAGAAAACACTAAAACTAAGTTTCTCACTGGAACCTCAACAAGCTTAAGACATCATCATGGTCTTTCAAGATAACATTAAGACCTTTACCTAGTCATATGAAGCTATGCCAGGTTTTGACCCTTGCCTATTACAACATAATATCATACTCAATCCTAGTATCAAACCTATTAAGTAAAAGGTTTGCAAGAGTAGACTAGATTTATCTCTAGTAGTTCAAGATGAAATCACAAAACTATGTCAAGCTGGTTTCATTCAAGTTATCAATTATGTGGAATGGGTGTCCAACATAGTGATAATCCTTAAGAAAAATGGGAGTATACATATATGTATTGATTTTTGGAACTTGAATAAGAAAACTATCAAAGATAACTTTCCTTCACCTGGTATTGACCAACTTATCGATACTATGGCTAGACATGCCTTGTTATCCTTCATGGATGGATTCTTAGGATACAACTAAGTTAGGATCAACCAAGAACATTAACTGTGCATAACCTTCATAACCCCTTGCAGAACCTTTTACTACATCATGATGCCCTTTTGTTTAAAGAACGCAAGTGTCACATATCAAGGATCCATGATGTATATCTTTAGAAATTACATGCTAGGATTGCTTAATGATTATGTAGATGATATAGTCGTTAAGTCCAAAGTGGTCAAAAATCATGCTCATGACCTTGACCTTATGTTAAAACAATGTCTTAAATCTGAGCTTAGTCTTAATCCCAAGAAGTATGTCTTTGGTGTCAAAATTGGTAAGATTCTTAGCTTTGTAGTATCTAAAGTAGGACTACGTGTTGATCTTGATAAGGTTAAATCCATATCCAAATTGGTAGTACAAACTAACCTTAAGAAGCTTCAAGCACTACAAGGTAGATTACAATTTATCTATATGTTCATTGCAAGGCTTATAGATAAGCTACAACCCATGCAACATTTTCTTAAGAAAGGAGTTCACTATGAGTGGATGGCTTAATGTTAAGAAGCCTTTGAAAACCTTGAGCAATAGTTGACACAACTACCCACGATTTGTTCACCAAAAAAGGATAAAACTTTTTACATCTACCTTGTCATCTCTGACATGTCCATTACATCTCTACTCTATTAGAAATAAGATGATAGAGTAGAGTTACCCGTATACTACTTAAGCCATGCATTAATTTCCTATGAGACCTAATACATCAAAGTGAAAAAGTATTGTCTAGCCCTACTTTTTTCATTGAAGAAGTGGAGACACTACCTCTTTAACAGTCAAGTCACATCATCTACAAGGATAAGGAGCTTAGAGCCATAACAACCAATATCTATGAAAGTAGTCGTATGGCTTTTTGGGAAGTCATAATAGTTGAGTTTGATCTTCATTGCATCTCTCAAGCCTTAATGAAATGTCAAGCTATAGCTGCACAACTCATTGCTGCCCTAGTAGAAGACCATGCAACCATTAACCCTAAATTCCTTGATGAATACATCAACATTGTTACTGAAGAACTTGAGGGCTATGAGGCAATTATGCACTTTGATGAAGCTTCAACTGCTCATCAAGCCAATGCTGCTGCCATCATAATGTTCTCATTTGGTGAAATCCAACAATTTTCTTACCATTTTGAATTCCAATGCATCAACAACATGGTAGAGTATGAAGGATGATCAGGGGAATGATGATATCCTATGACCAAGGAATCAAATGCCTAATGATAAAAGGAAACTCACAACTAGTGGTTAAGTAAGTGTAAAGCAAAACATCTACAATCTTACTATGACCTAGAAAAGAAACTTATGCAAAAATTTATAGACATTGAGATCCAACATGTGTCCTGAATGAAGAACACCTTAGCTGATGCCATTACAAATTTGGTCCTTAATGTGATGCTAGATGTGTTTAGAAAATTACCTTCCTTAATCATTAACTATGCTATTCTCATCATGCAGAACATTGAGGATAATTGCATAGCCATGGTTCATACTGCTCCTCTAAAGAAATGGTATGATGATATCAAGTTTTACCAAATGCATGGTGAATCTCCCCAGGGCCTGACTACTTCTCAAAGAACTTTATACATAAAAGATAAAAATAGTAATTCATCATAGGTGATAACACATTATGTTGATGGTCCTATGATGGCATATTGTTCATATGATTGGGTAAAACTAAAGCTCACATAGTCCTTGAGAAAGTTCACAAAGGTATATGTGAGGGACATATAGGACCTAGAGCCTTGACTGCTAAAATTAGGTGAATAGGCTATTATTGGCCCTATATAGAAAGTGACTTTCTGTAGAAGGTTAAAACTTGTGATACTTGTCAATGGAATAGAAACCTAATGCATGTGCCACCAGATGAGTTACACACTACTCAGATAACTTGGCCATTTCATTGGTGGGGATTGAACATCATTGGATCCATAACACCTAAGTCTTCCATAGAGCATAGTTTCATCATCACTGTAACCTAATACTTTACAAAGTGGGTTGAAGCTATTTCTCTAAGAAAGATGATCTGTCAACAAGTTTGTAGATTTATACTAGATAACATAATAGCCCATTTTGACATACCTTTGACCATAGTTTAGTATCCAAGAAATGAAAGTCTTTTGTCAAGACCTAGGCATTAAACATTCCTTTTCATTACCGTACTACCCTTGAGGTAATGGAAAAGCTTAAGCTAGCAATAAGGTCATCATAAAATTGTTAAAAAGATGCTTAATAATAGCAAATGCAAGTGGCATGAATGACTTGTCCATGCACTTTGGGCCTATAGAACTACCTTTCGAACCACAATAGGTATAACCCCATATAGGCTAGTTTATGGATTTGAAGTTGTTTTGTCCCATGAATTTCAGGTTCCATCACTTAGAGTGGTGTTATTGGAATTTATTAACAATGCACATAATGAGCTATATGTCATTGACCTAGATTTGGTGGAAGAGTAATGGATATAAATGCTTATTGACATCTAATAGTACCAATAGAGGTAGACGTATTAGCATCACCATGACCTAAACAAATGAAAGATCAAGGATGGAGACTTGGTCCTTAAGGCTATTCACAAGCATGTGGAGAAGTTCTTAGCTAATTGGGAGGTTCCTTTCTTAATCACCAAAGCCTATGGTAATGGAGCCTTCCATATGGTAGACATGGATGGAAATGAATTGGCCAATCTAGTTAATCGTTCTTACCTAAAGCCTTACTACATTTAACACAAGTTTCTTTATAGGTACAAAACCGATAGTTAACATTGACAATTTTCATGACTAATAACAAGCTATGCTACATGAATTTTCTTTTTCTCTCTCTATTTAACATAGTGAAATAAACTATAAAACTTTGTAACAATGATGACCTACTGTGACTTTGTTTGTTGGTTGTCTCATGTGGTCTTATGCATTGTATTATAACAACATGTTTTCTTGGTATTTTTTTCTTTTTCTTTTGGAGTTTCTCTTGCAGGATGAATCCTAAAGTCATCATAAAGATGTAGCTAATCATGGCAACAAGTTACCATGTGATCTTAATGTGTAAGATTTGGTTAGCTTGTCTTGTTGTACCAAGAGTACTTGTGTCATATCACTATCATTACCCCTCCTTGAGCCCAATCTTGTAACCTAATTATGACCTTTCTTATCTTGAACAAAAATAATGGGCTATGTATGACACTCATTCATTATGGTCATGTGATATTTCCTTCATCATGCTCTGCCATCAAGTTCATTGAATGTAACACATCTCATTCAATAGGAAAATGAAATCAAACTTAGCATTGGTAATGAAGCCTAATGAAGGTTTCACCACAAAAAATGGGAAAGCAAATCACCAAGGAGTTGAAAGGTTGATGAAGGCCAAAAGATAGATAAATAGATCCAAACATTAAGATAGTTGAAATAGAAGGGAGGGATGGATGCGTTCCCCAAAAAATCATTGAGATAAAGCACACACACCAAATTTAACATGGTTGCCCAAGTTGGGTATTCCACACTCAAAGGGTAGTTCACAAGTACACCTTTAGACTTTATTGCTCATAAATATGTTTTGAAGGATACCACATCCTATATAGGCTCTAAGCTCTACAACTGAGTGATTTGATACTATGAATCTACTCAATCCCACAAGGTCTCAACAAGCATAGAATGTTGTTTCTAGGATCCCACAATCTTTACAACTAAAGCTCCACTATGGAGTGTTGTAGTGCTACACCAACACCACATCTTGTAGGATCTCGAAAAACTCACGTAAGATGCCATCCCACAAGAAGCACATCAAACCCACAAGGAAATAAAAGAGAACAACAAGCACAAGGAAAGAGTGCAACTAAGTTTTCTGATCCTTGCACTTTGAGGTATAGCTACGTTGACCAATTACAGTGAACAAAAGATTGTACAATGAGGAACAACAATGATTACTTATTAAATACAATGAAAGTACATAATTCTTTCTCTTTTTCTAATGAGAATGAAGTCTTCTTATAGCCAATATGTTTCCAACATCACCTTAGAATATGTGTAATGGCTAGTTAGTAGTCACTAGAGACATCTTCTTCATGCTAGAAACACCTTTTTATAATGGACCTTCTTTCTTGAAAGAAGTATTCTTTAGGACTGAGACATTTTTTTGCATCAGACCTTCATTTTGCAAAGATTTCTTCTTATCATGAAAGAAATATTTCTCTCTAGAAAGATATCTGCTATTTTCTAGAGATGTCTTCTCCTATGCTGCCTTTAATTCTGTTAAGATGTCTTCTTTTTCTTGGAGATGTCTTCACTTCATGGTAGACGTTTGCTATTTCTACAAGATGTCTTCTTTGAAAATAATCTTTTAAAGATAAGGCTTCCTTCTAAGCTTTGAAGTATTTATTCCTTGTCCATGTTCTTGAGCTTCCACATCCCTTCTTGTCTTAATTCAAGTCCTACAAACACAAAAACCATACAAACATACAAACATCATTGTTCTCTATTTTTCTCAATGTTTTGACATACCAAAAGGTTAACAATCTCCCCATTGTTGGTGATGTTCAAAACTTAAGAAAATGGATTAGTAGATATGGAAATATCAAAAACTATTCTTTCCCTTTTTGAATAGCACAAAAAAGGATAAAGCACATAAACTTAGCTCTAAAAAGTAATAAAGATATTAAGACATATAAATTCCTCTGGTAACTAGGGACTAGGATAAAGTGTTGAGGTTCAAGGTTATTTGGTTAAATGTGGAAAATAATGGAATGATGAAAATACAAAAGTAAAGATCAAAAGAGCACCACATAGAGATTTCAAAGGAAAATACCATTTTTCTATAGTTCTTCCATAAACTATCATGTGACCAACTATCCACATAAATCTACAACTATTAGAAAAAAAAACTATTAGTCTAGCATCATATCAATCACATCCACCTATCAAGCATCATATCAATTACATATGTGCAAAGTTCCAAAAATCACATATGTAAGAAACAAAAACTTCTTTCCCTTTTTTGGAAAACAAAAAGGAGAGAGAAAACCAGTCTTCAAAGGTTTCTAATCACTAGTCTCGATTAGATTCTCAGATTCTAATTACACTCCTACTTTGGATGAATGATAATTATCATCCTCATTGTCATCATTTTTGGTGGTCTATTAGCTATATTTTTGCATTTCCTCATCAAAAGACTCAATCTACTAGATGGGAGTTCTCTAAAAATGAAGCTTCGCTCAAAATTAAGATGAAGCTAAAGGATCTAGCTGAATTGGAGTTTGCTAAGCTAGTATCCATTGGGATGTGATTCCAAAGATACTCTCCATAGCCTACTGCTCAAATGAGCTGGGAGCATTAGCTGATAGAGGAACATAATGGAAAGATGATGTAGTATCATGATTCTCAAGTTGCTACATGGAACATGATGTCTCAAGCTCTAAATCAGACTTCATCCTTGAGTGATAAGCACATGAAGGACTAACTACTGTAGAACATCTTGGAGGGATAGGAACATCCTCCTCATTGTTAGAAATCAAAGGAGTATAACTTCCTCAAACTCTTGCCCATTAGAAGGAGGTGAAATTCCAATTGCATCCAAACTCTTATGCAAGTAAGAGAGGTTTCTCCAAAGCTTCCCGATGGCCCATGGAAAAGGTCAAAAAAGCTTCTATAGTGTAGAACTGATTTGAGCACCTTTGGATTTTGATCTGCTCAGGTAGGGAGATGCCTTCTCATTCTTCTTCTGTGATATGGTACTAGGTCTTGCTTCTTCCACATTTGAAAGACTTATCTTCTTAACATATTCATTGAGGGTCCTCTTACCTTTAAGGAAAGGCATCTTTGAAATTAGCACACCCTTTTGATAGATCAACAAGTTGATGAGATAGGGGTATCGAAGGACTTTTTCCTTGGTAAACAGACTCAAGATATCCTAATAGAGTGTATTACCTAGATCTAATGGTAGTCCTATGAGAAGATAATAAAGAACATAGGCCTAGGATGATATCAAATAACTATAACTTTTCTCTTTTTACCATCATGTTATATAATACAATAAGAGACAAGTTGGAAGCATCAAGAGTCATTAAGCTCCTCTTAACAAGACCTTTGTCAAATGTAACATCTTTCATAAATAATACATTACAAAATTCATCATATGAAATGGGCATGATGCCATTTGAATAAATTTCCTACATGCTATCAATGGTTATCCAAAAGACATCAAGACTGGAGACCCCAAGGATTGCATTCACAACTTGGGGAGAGATCTTGATGAGAAGACCCCCAAACATGGAAGTCAATGCTCCAACAACAGCATTGGTAATAACAATATTGCAATGGAATTCTCTAATTAATACTTTAGGAACTTGAAAATTCATTGCAATGAAAGATCCCCAGTTCAAGGCTTTAAAGTAATACATCACTGTAGTTTGACTATGAGTAGGAAAAGATAGAGAACATTCAACAATGATGCTAGTGGTTCAAGTGACCTCAAACCTATTTTGTGTGCTTGAATTGTGGAATTGGGACATGTAACTAGACAACATGCTACTAGAACTTCCTCTAGATTTCTTCTTTGATGGCACCCTAAACATTCCAACCTTCTTGTGGGCCATCTTTGACAACATCGCTATAGATGGGGGAGCCCTAGTCATCTTTATAAGGTCAAATGAGAGAATTTGATAAATAAATGGGGGTTTTAACTTTAATAGTGGCATTGAATGAGGGCTTTAAATGAAAAATAAGAAATATTTTACAAAGTAAAGATGTCTTATTTGCATTTTAAAAACACCAGTAGACATCTTTCTTGTGAAGCAAGAAAAATTAGAGAGATGTCTTTGTTTGTGAGTAGACGTCATCAAGAAGATGTCTTTCATTTTAGAGACATGTATTTGCAAAATTAGGATAGGATTTTGGAAAAGTAGTTAATGGACTATATTCTTAATAGATACTTGAAAAAAAAAACTTACCTTTACTTACCTACTATTTTGTTGAAAAGTAATGATACTCAGAGAGCTAGAGAAGGAGTTTCCTCTTTTAAGGATTCCTTTCTTAACTGAACTTCTTCAATGTTTAAGGCTTGGCTTCCTTTTATGAACTTGTTAGTGAGAGCATATTTATTTCCCTATTCTTACCTTTTAATTCTCTATTATTTCCTTATTCCTTTGTTCTTTTAAGTTGATGTCCTATCCTACAAAAAATCCTTTCATGGTGCACTTTGATAAGACCAAGGGAGTTCTATGATATGAAAAACTATTTATATGATAAAACTTGAGATTGCAATCCCATTGTTTATGTCCTAATTTATGATAATAATAGCACCTAATCCTCCTATGGTAGTATGAGAGATCAGGTTGATCAAATCTTTTAGGACCATTTTAGTGAATAGGAGCTTCCTCTGATTTTGGTGTACATCCTTTTTCCTTTGAAGGATTATTTATTTGTGATGGGTTTATAGAAGATTACTACTCTTGCATGCAACATCCTAGACCACTCTTATCATGTGGACTTCTTCCTTGTTCCAACACCATCTAAAGAGATTCCTTTCCCTTAACCAATCTTTCATTTACTAATTTGACATCTACAACTTTCACTTTGGCCTATTCTAAGGATGAGATTAGCTTTTCATTCTTAGAATGTAGGTCTAAAATCTATTTAATAAGATTGGAAATAGCGAAAATAAAAAAGGATATTTCTTGATCCTTAGATTTAACCTGTTTATTTAATATATTACAAAGATTTTGTAAAGACAAAAACTCATTACATTAAAGATCAAACCTTTCTTCATCATTAAGATCATCATTTGATGAATTAGCATCATCATTAGCGAGGGTCATGTAGATGAGATGAGAATTTTTAGCATCATCCTCCACTTCTTTCTCACTCTGTTCACCATCATTCCAACTTGTATAGAAGTGGATTTTCTTCACCTCTTCAGTGGATCTGTTCTTGGGCTACAACCTAATATTGCTAAGACATTCAGAGGCCATATGATCTTTTCCTCCATAAATCCAACATTCTATGGAAGGGAGATCTAAGTTAGAATTCAAAAAAAAATTATGTTTTTCTTTACCTTTGTTATGATTGGATCTTTGTTGATATGTCCCTTTATTTCTCCTTATTGTTATTCATTGTGGCTTCCTTGTGAGAAGGACAATCTCATCTTCACTACTTTCATCATGCTCATTGAGGTCCTTTTCCTTGGAGGTAGTCTTTAAAGTAATAGGTCTTTCTTGGATGGCTCCTTCACTTATGAGATTCATTTCATAAACAATGAGAGCATTTTGAAGCTATTCAAATTTCAGAGTTGAGAAATCTCTTATTTCTTCCATAGTCATGACCTTTGATTTGAACTCTAGTTCAAGAGTTTTGATCATTTTTATGATGGCATTTCTCTCAAGAAAATATTTACCAGTACCTCTAATAGCTACAACAATATCATTCTCTATAGAAGTAGTCTTTTATTTTCTCACCTTCTATCATTTTAAGCTTATCATATTCACTTTGCAAAACTAACAATTTAGATTGCTTGACAATAGAGGTTCCTTCATAAGTAGCTTCTAAAGTTTGCCAAATTTCTTTGGTTATTTTACATCATGCTACTATATTAAATTCAGATTTATTCAAAGCACAATATAAACAATTCTTTACTTATTAATCAAACATGAACTTATCTTTCTCCTCTTGCGTCCATTTTTTGTAGGGATTGATGATTCTAGTGGAGCTATTGATAGGTGGGATGTAGCATTCAAGGATAGACTTCCAAACTTCAAAATCCATGGATTTGAAGAATCCTTACATTCTAAAGTTTTAATTGGTGAAGTCAAATTTGTTAAACATGGATTGCTTTGTATAAGATTTCCCCTCCATTGTTCACTCTTTGAAGATGGCGAAGAAGAAAAGTCCCAGGCTCTAATATCACTTGAGGGTCATTGAACTTAGAATGGGGGGAAGGATGAATAAGTTCTCCAATAAAATCATTGAGACAAATCACACACATAAAATTTAATGTGGTTCCCCAACTTGGGTAGACCACACTCAAAGGATAGTTCACAAGCACATCTCTAGACTTTGTTGCTCCCAAATGTGGTTTGAGGGATACCATACCCTGTACAAGCTCTAAGCTCTACAATGGAGTGATTCAATGCTACAAATTCACTCAACATTGTAAGGTACGCATAAGCTTAGAATGTAATTTCCAAGATCCCACAACCTTTACAACTTGAGCTCCACTCTAAAGTGTTGTGATACTACACTAACACTCAATCTCGTAAGATCCCAACAAGCTCAAGCAAGATGCCTTCCCATAAGAAGCACATCAACCCTACAAGGAAATAATAGAAAATAACAACCATAAGGAAAAAATTCAACTAATTTTTCTAATCCTTGAACTTTGAGGTATAGCTCACTTTGATAAGTTACAACAAACAAAAGATTATACAATGAGGAACAATAATGATTACAGTGATTGCTTGTTGTATATAATGAAAGTACATAATGCTTGCTCTTTTTCTAGTGAGAACAAATTCTTCCTATAGCCAATATGTTTCAAAAATCACCTTGGAATCCATGCAATAGCTACTTAATGATCACTGGAGATGTCTTCTCAGAGCTAAAGATGTCTTTCTGTAATGGACCTTCATTGTGGAAAGATGTCTTCTTCAAGACTGAAACATCGTTCTACATCAGACCTTCATTTTGTAAAGACATCTTCTTCTCATGAAGATGTCTATTATTTTCTAGAGACATCTCCTCCTATGTTACCTTCAATTCTACCAAGACATCTTCTTTTCCTTGTAGACATATTTACTTGATGGTAGATGTCTATTATTTCTACGAGACTTTTTCTCTGAAAATAATTCTTTAATGCTAAGGTTTCCTTCTAAGTTTTGAAGCCTTTGTTCCTTGTCCACATTTTTGAACTTCCACATTCCTTCTTGTCTTAATCAAAGTCCTACAAATATAACAACCACACAAACACACAAACATCCTTTTTCTCCATTTTTCCTAACATTTTGACATATTAAAAGGTCAATAAAACATGCAAAGGGAAGAGCCTAATGGCCTAACAAATCTTGGAATGAGATATTGTCCCATCAAGAACATTATTGAGTGATCATTCAACATATCATTTTCATAACCATAATCATGGTGTCAACATTTGAAAATCATTGTTAATCCCATAACCATTTCCTCATGACCAAACATAACCTTTAGCCAATATCATCTAATCATACCACTTATCCCATTACCACAAGCACTCTTTGGACATGGTTCAACACTACTAAATCAAGCATGGGAAAGGAGGGGTGGATGTCACCTTTAGTACACTAGAAGCACCTATGCCTAGCATTGGGGGTTTCAACTTTCATTCTTCCAATTGTGGCCATTTTAGTTACCATAAGGCTAGCATTGCCACATCAAGACTAGTGTTGGAGTGCTTGGGGTTTCTATTTTCAATGAATCTTAGTGTTGCTACTAGAAGACTAGTGTGGAAGAAAAGTCCATTTCCTTAGGGGGTGTCAAAACTTACCACAAATAGCAACACTTTAACTTTTGGGACTAAAAAATACCTCATAAGTTACTACTTCCTCACTTTCCAAGTGGAAAAAGCAATGTTACATCTATATATGCACTTGGGAAGGTTAAAAATGCCTTGGGGAGTACCAAGTTTGGAATTTTCATGGGTTTTTGTGGGGGCATAGCCTCAACTACGCTAGAACTACCTACCCCTAGCATTGATGGTGTTGGATTTTCATTTTTCTAGCAAGACCCTAGACACCATAAAACCCAGCATAGCTACACACATCCAATGTTGTAGTTATTGGGTTTTCCATTATTCTAGTAATTGCTAGCATAGGCATGATAGTTTCCAGTGGTGGCAGCATGACTAGCATAGTCATCATGGATTTCCAATAGCTGCGGTATGGCCAATGTAGTCACCATATTTCTAGCAGCCTCCAACAAATGCCAACATAGTTCTCCAAGGCCTACGTAGTTGAGGTGAAGGCCAACATAGTAACAAAATTCCATTTACTATTGTTAGTATGAAGATGGGTTTTAATGACCTTGGTGGATAAAAACTTGACATAAATGGTCAACTACATTGAAAATCATAGCCATTACACTTGCAAATAAACACCAATCTATTAGTAATCATGACAAAAAGTTGCAAACTAAAATCAACAACGTAAAACCTATAAAAAGAAAACTTAAATAGATTTTTCAAGTTCTAAATTCATTTATTCTGAAAACATTTTTTAAGTTCTAAACCTTTACAACCTCAAGCATTTTACACCCATTTTAGCATTTGTAAGAATTTTGAAAGTAATTGGCATCTACCTAAGCATCAAAAACTTACAGCATAGTTTCATTACTACCAAAGTCAAACACCATTGTTCATACCATTTCCACCCAAAGTTGCAAACTTGAATGAAAACCAACAAGGAGTTGTAATAGACTGGAGTTGGCAAGTATATGGACCATGGAGTTTAACTGTAGAATATAATCTATCAACTACAATAGGCTTCAAGCTCCATCCAAGCCATCTTCTTATGCATTTGGACACACAATCTATTCTTCTTGAACTTTACACTTTCAGTATTTTTTCTATTTTAATAAAGTGCTCAATTCATTTGTAGTGTAGATTTTGTTTCCAATTTAATGTTGTGTTTATTTATTTTCATTCAAATTTGCAATTCCATTCCTATTTCTATTCACATTTATACTTTTTATGTCCCTGGGTGATCAACAAGACCATCTAGGGCACTTTGGATCCTATTTTCAAAGGCCCTTGGGATCTAAAGTTAAACTGTTGCACCTAGGATTTTTGGTTTTTCAGTGATTGAATTTTTTAGGTGCTACAAATATGTGCAGACATGTTGGGCTATGTCAACTTGTGGTGTGTATGTGTGTTCTTTAACTATTTGTATGGTGATTGTGCATGTGAGTGATCATCTTCCTTCATTTTTTTTATGATACTATAGGTTTCCATATTTCCCAGATTAGAAATGTAATTTGGGGATTTTCCATATTTATGATTTTATGCTTAATTATGGTTATATAAATTTGGCATATTTATGGATTATTCATGGTAGTATAATTTAAATATTATAAAAATATATCTCTATGTTGCAATTTTTGGATTTTAGTTGTTGTATTAGTGTTAATTGTGATTTTCAAAGTTTTGATTTCGTTGCCTTAGGTTTTAGGTATTTTCCCATTAGTCTAGCAGTATGTAGATGTTTATTATGTTATAATTTAGCTAATATCTTAGTTTTTGAGTTGATTTGGAAGCATCCAAGTGTATTTCAAATCTTGGAACAACTACAATGATGCTTAAGGTTCTATCATAAGTTTATAACAAGTCATGATTATAATTCTAACCTTTACCACAAGCTTTGAAGGGATAATGGCTAGTAAACCATAGGTCATGGTGGGATTATAGTAATTGTTAGTGATTATGTTTAAAAGGATAAATTTTAATTTTAAATTTTTATTATTTTTGATTAAATTGTGGGTTGTCTTAAATCACAATGGGTTGTCATTAAATCATGGTATGTAATTTGAAATTAAATTATATTATTTCTTCATCATTAGAATTTATATTTTGGCCATGAATTATGATCAATGACCATGGTTTGTGATTAGATATTTTTATCATTGCTTGATATTAGTACCATATGTCATAGTATGGATGTGTTGTTGAGCTAAGTAGTATTCCATATGTGAGTATTGGAAGGTATTATGTTTGTATATTATTGAGTTTGACTCATGTTATTTGAGACCATGCATGTTTGATCATATAACAACCAATATTTTTAGATGCCTAGGTCAGCATCTTTACCTTATGTTCTTGTGCTTATAAATGCTTTCTTATGATCTACTATGTATTCTAGTTATGTTTTTATTTATGCATATTAGTTATTTGTATTTCTAATATTATAACTTTTTACTCATGTATATTTATTTTTTGCATTATTAATTCATGTTTAGTTGGTATGCACTAACCTAATGGATGAGTTTAGTAGGGTTTTTCATGGTGGCTATGGATGAGGCATTTATGATATGTGAAGATATGATCAAAATTTTATGTATATGATATTTTTTGAATAATTAAATTAATTTTTTAGCATGTGTTATTTTATTAATTGGTATCATGGCATGATTTTTATTAGTCTTTGATATTTTCGCATGATTTGATATAGGTTTGATGATAGTTTTCTTAAAATGAGATTTTAATTTTGGAAAATAGCATTAGAATTGCTATGTTTGGGATTTTGGTGTTTTTTTGTTAAAAGCCTCACATTGTATTATTTTTGGAACTTTGGCATTAATTTACTTAGATGAAGAAGAACTACCTAATTGAAGACTTATGGCTGTGTTATAGATTTTTGTTGATTCATATGCATGTGAAGCATTTATATGTAGGGCTAAGTTCATGTGATTGTGATTTAGACTAATGATTCTTATTTTCTAAGTAAGCCATCTTGACATTTTCTCATGTTTTCCTTTAGTCTTTAGGTTTAATACATTTTGGTGTAGATGAGTTTTAGCTAAAAATTTAAGATTAATGTACATTGCTTGTTTGGACTAGGTCTTGCTTTGCAAATTATATGTTCCTAAATTTTACATTTCAATTAAATATTTATTCTACAATGATTTTATAATTTTCAATGATTTTAGAAAAATAAAATTTCGTAAAATTTTCATGATTTAGCTATTTCAAGCTTGGGTATTATGCACTAACCTTTTGTTTTCTTGTCATTAGAATCATCTTTCCTTCAATCTATATGGGTTCTACTTGTTTTGCTAAGTTTCAAGTATTTTATGTTTTTCTAACTATTTTATTTTTACTAGGATTTAAACTCTTTGTCATTTCATCAACTATTTTGTAATTATTTAATTTAATTTTGAGACTCATTATTACTATTTATGTCATCTCTTTTATGTCAGATTTATTTTCTATCAACTTATGAAAGTTTAGAAGTCATTTTGTGTCATTTTTCTTCAATCTAGAGTTATGTGTCAAAACTATATATCAATCCTGGGTCATGATGAGATTGTCAATACTAACCATGAGTTGTTATTAGATCATAGCCTTCCACCATGAGTTTTTCTAGGCTTGTGGTTAACCCTTTTAGATTCCATCAGAATTTCAATTTTTGTTTCAATAAAACTTGTAATCCCATGAGTTATGAACTATTGATAGTCTTCCACAACAAGTTGTAATTCGTGGTCAAGCATTCTAAGCCATTTGATCATTCTAAAACATTTTGAATGATTTTAGAATCCAACATAAATTTAAACTTCTATAGTAATGAAGCACATTTCTTCATCCGCTCTGACATCGGGGGGTATACACTAGCCTATAAATATAGCACCTGGGTTCCCAATTTAGAATCAATTTTTGCCATTTTTAGTCAAAGTAGCAAAGCTCTTGAAATTTATTTTCCCCAGAGTTAGAATATTTTCTAAGTGCCACTAGAAGGAGTCTAAGTGTGTACAATTCTTTGTTTGAACATTGATGTACCTGAGCACAACAGTGTAACAGGAATAAAAACAAACTCTTTTGACAATCCTTGCAGTAGTGAGAATAGATTAATGTTTTCTTTAATTCACTTTAGTTTATTGCATTTCAATTAAAAAATTAATTTCTAGTTGTTAATGAACACAAGAATGACCACTTCGAGCATATATATAGTACTTGGTAACCCAACAATGCTTAACATTTGGTAGCCCAATAGCACTATATCTATTCAAGATGTGTATAGGAAAGTGGGGTGGTTACTTGTGTTAGGCTAGCATGGTAGTAGATGAATTAGATCTTCAATTACTTTACATTTTATTCTTTTTGTAGGAGATCATATTCATAAAACATAAAATAAGAAAAATCATGTACCTCAATTACATTGAAACCATACCCCTGAGCTTCACAAGTGTAGTTGGGAAGACAACGAACGTTCTTAGTGCCCATTTCACTTCCTAGAAGAACTAGTATACTAGAGAACTCTATGTCCATGGAATTTGACCAGATCACATGTAAACACCTTAGTGATTCATATGGTTGGGCGTAGGGGTACCTTGCGACTCATCATTAGCACCGTTGTTGGGGACCTTTTGGTTTTTTTATGTGTTATCTCGAATTTAGTGGAAATCATTCAAAATTGTTGAAATGAACCTTAGAGTCATATCATATTTTATAATTACTACAACAAAAATTTAAAAAGCACAGTACATTTTTATCATCTAATTGAAAATGTCTTCTTCTCACAAGAGTGCTTCTCCATCCAAGTCTGTTGGAGCTCACCATCTAGTTCCTCAACAATATCGAGTGGTATATGCCCATCCTGATGAGTATGTACCCAATTTCACCTTCATCCTACATCAAGATGAACAGTTTTGGTGGTGTGACATGGAGGGAAACATTGTGTTGTCACCTAATCAATCTATTCTTACAATGCTCTACCAAATTCTTGTACGATGGGATCTTTGGGAATGTCATGCTGAATATGTTGTGCAAGATACTGACACCAAGGATTATCATCCACAAAAAAACAATGTCTATGGGATCAACAACTAGAAAAATGCTATGAATCTATGAAGAAAAATGATTTAACAATTCTTCATTCCTATTGTACCAACAAGATGGTGGAGAACCCTTCTTTGGGGGTTTTCCATTCAGTGAAATTCCTCTTTTTGACTTCGGTGAAGGAGATCAAAATTAGAACTTGCAGTCCATGACTCACAATCTTGGTTTTGGTAAGAATGGATCCAATGACAAATAAGTATTTAGAGGGGCAAGTCAAGGTAGGGATGTAGACAAGAAACAAGATCATGATCATGGTCATAATCATAGAAGAGGTAGTAGCAGGCACCATGATGGTGTTAGTTCCTCTTCCTTGTCCCCTTCATCATCATCGTCTTCTTATTCTAGCTTTAACTATGACTGTAGGAGGTGAGACCATGATGGAGGTGACCAAAATGACCAATGGGACTGAAATGATTGAAGGGACCATCAGGAAAGGGAAGACCAAGGGTATGGACATTCAAGAGAAGTATATCACCATGAGAAAAGAGGTAGTAGAGGGCATCGTAGGCACATGATCAAGGCCTCAATGAGCCTTTACTTGCTACCTAAAGTATGCTTAATATCGTAGAGGTAGTACAAATTCTAATAAAGCATGTGAAGGATAGTCAGATCAAAAGGCTAGACATGAACAATATTTTTTGGTTCGAAGGGAAATATAACTCTAATCCACAAAACAATATCCAAGCTTTTCAAGATACATGTGCCTTGTAAAACATAGAGAATGAGTGGCAAAAACGTAAGTTGTTCACCAGGATACTTATCAAAGAAGTAGAGATTTGGTACTAGTCCTTAGAGCTAGAATCTATCAGACAAAGTACCATGCTTGAATTGTTTAATGATAAATATCAAACATACTTCAGAATGTACAACTTAAGAAGGCAAATCCAAGGATGAAAACAAGAAATTCAAGAACCCTTGGATGTCACCATCAGCCAATACTATTCCTTAATGCACAAATGTCCTAGCCATGATTATTCTCAGCTGGATCAACTTCACCACATTGTAAATGAGCTTTGATTAGAAACAAGAAGAACCCTTGGTGTCTATGCCCAAGGGAAACTATCAAAATTAAGTGGCTATCAAATAAAAGACTAATCAAGCAAGTAGCTAAAGAGGAGGGTGAATTAAGAAAAAGAGAAAGTGTAGAAGAGTATAATCAAAATCCTTCCATTTGCAAGATGGAGGTTCGATTTTGTGACAATGAGGAAAAATATACATTTGATGAGGTGGTGAATAGGAAAACCTTGCCACTCCAAAAATTTCAGTCTAAAATTATGGCCAAGGTTTCAGTTATGGAACTCCATGGATAGAAGATTTTAAGGTGTCCTAAAAATTATTGAAGAGTCCAAAAAACAAGGTAGTGATCATAAGCATAGGAGGCACAAGGAAGTTGAACATGCCTATCACAAAAGGTAAGGGCAAGATTGCTATGATAGAAGAGGTTATGAAAAGAAAATTAGATAATGATGGTGGATGTGATGTCTATTAATATGAACATCATAAGGGATGATACCCTATAGTGTCACATCTACAAGAGTATAGGATGTATGCTTTAAATCTATTACTAACACAAAGGTAAACATCTAGAAGATCATCTTATCCTTAAGATAATTTCAAGTAGTTCCACCAATAACAACAATATTATCCAAGTGGAGCTCCACTACAATCATATGAGTAGTATTAATAGTGGCAACAACCACAATCATGGGTTTTGGCACCACCAAGGCAAAAATACCCTTATAAATAGCTTGATCTATATGGTTACTACGTTTAGCAACCTTTGTCTTCACATGACTCCTCCAGTCACGTTTCTACTTTCCAACCTTACTACCATCCTTTTGATTATTATTGAACTCATTCTTCACATGAAAGAAGGGATGCCACCTCTTACCCTTATCCTCCTCCTATCCTTGCACATGTTCCTCCTCCACCCACACAGCTATCACCTACTCCACCTATGCAAGATGAACTACTAGCTCAACTACAACAATGCAATGCCACTAGGACTATTAACTTATAATCGGTTCATCAATTGGATGGGTCGAATACTAAATAAAAAAAATACCTTTCTTTTGGTCTCGCAATCCACCTAAGCCATCAAATACACCCATGGTTGAAAACCCTATCCTTGCATCTTCCTCTGTATCAAATACCTTCGAGTCCTCTTCAAACAAAAATCTACCTAGGATCCATATTGTCATGCTTACTCATACTGTATCTGATTGGATACATGCTAGAAACCTTCCTAGGAAATTAGCCGATCTTGGAAGTCCTTTGATTTATTTGTAGATTGCTAGGAATGAATCATTCAAGGATCTTCTCGATTTAGGTTCTAATATCAATTTAATTTCTCATGAGATATACATTACATGGAACCTACCTCCTCTCAAGAGGAGAAACATAAGATTAGAATTGGTAGATTAGTCCATAACTATTCCATTGGGACTGGTGGAAGACATTGTAACCATTGTCTATGGATGATCTTATTTTATTGATTTCCTAGCAATCAAAGTGGGGAACTACAAAGGGGATTTCCCACTCATCATGGGAAAGGCATGGTTGAGCATCATTGATGCAAGAATGGGAATTAGAGATCTTTCCTTCAAGATATCCAAAGAAAATTCATTTGAAAAGATCAAGAAGAAGAGAGTTCCATGCATCATGTATAGTGATACTGGGTGCAATTGTGTGCAGAAACTTTGGGCCATGACATAAGCATTTATCTCTACATGCAAGCAATGTGCACCAAATGCAAAAATTTAAAGGTGTTTGTATGTAGCAACCACAAAATAGGAGGGCACCCAGTGGTTAATTCTTAATTCTAAGAATAGCAAACTCTACATGGAATTGACTGAGAGTGTAATATGTGCATATGTCATAGGCATGGATGAACAAAAGTAAGTTCATTAGCAACTCTCTGATGATACAAATGATGATACCTACTAGGGAGAGTTGGAAATTCCTAAAAATCTCAAGCAAGAGCCCCTTGTTGTAATTTTACCAATTGGAATGGAATATGTGTCTTTAAAAAATGGAAAGTTGATCATAATTAATGCAAATCTTGCTCTAGAAAAAATCATGTTGTTGAAAGTAGTTGAAAAATGGATAACAACTTTTGCTTGGTCATATCCTAAACTCACTGGGATTGATCCTAGGATATGCTAGCATCACATCTACACTAATTCAACCATGAAGTGAAAAAGATAGCCACAGAGGTGATTGAACCCCAACTTGAAGTAGATTGTCAAGGAGGAAATTGAGCAACTCCTCAAGGCAAGGTTCATTTATCCCATTGTGGATAGTGAGTGGGTTAGTCCACTCATGATTGTTCCAAAGAAAGAAAGCAAGTGGTGGGTCTACATCAATTTTTGGCTAGTAAATATGGCAACATTCAAAGATCATTTTCTATTTCCATTTGTTGATTAGGTGCTTAACACAATATTTGGACATTGCTACTATAGTTTTCTAGATGGTTATAGTGGCTATAACCAAATTCAAAGTGCACTAGAAGATCAAGAAAAGACAACATTCATGAGTTCCAAGGTGAATTTTGCATATTACAAGATGCAATTTGGTCTATGCAATGCTCCTACTAAATTCTAATGCCTAGTTTTGAGCATTTTCCAATAATAGATCACTAGTGGTGTGGAAGTCTTCATGGATGTCTTCTCCACTTATGGAGTTACATTTGAATAAGCCTTGGACTACCTTGATAAAGTATTAAAATGATGTGTTGAAGTCAACTTGTTGCTTAATTGGCAAAAAAATCACTTAATGGTCTAGGAGGGCATTATATTGGGGCATAGAATCTCACAAGCATGAATTGAGGTAGACCCTGTGAAAATAAGGATAATCCAAGGAATAACCCACCAAATTTTTTTTTTTAAAGATGTTTGATCATTCCTTGGACATACTGGCTACTACTAGTGATTCATAGTGAGTTTCTTTAGGATCAAAAAATCATTGGTGGAGCTAGCAAAGAAAGATGCTCCCTTTGTCTTAAACACGGAATATGAAAAAGCATTCCAACATCTGAACGAGAAACTTGTAGAAACTCCAATTCTATAAGCACTTGACTGGTCCAGACCATTTCATATCATGATAAATGCATCAAATTATGCTTTAGAATCCATGCTTACATAGTTAGATGGCAAGAAACATCCACATTACATCCACTATGCTAGCTAAAGGATTGTGGGTGCACAATTGCACTACACCAATAGAGAAAAAGAGTTGATGGTAGTAGTGTTTGCTTTAGAAAAGTTCAAGAATTATGTGCTTGGATACAAGGTGTTTGTGCACATGAACCATAGTGCCATCCACTTCCTGATGAATAAGCCAACATTAAGCCCTTGTGTCATACAGTGGCTAGTGATCTTGCAAGAATTCAATCTTATGATGGTAGATCAAAAGGGCATTGAGAATGTGGTCACTAATTACTTTTCTCAGTTGCAATGGAAAAATAAAGAGGAATAAAATCCACTACTTGATATGTTTCTTGATAAACTCATTTTTGCTGGGGTTATAATTAAACAATTGCCTAATGAGCCTAAATGATATGATGACATTCTCACCTATCTTCTCACTCAAGAGATGCCATAATTGGATCACCATAAGAAACAATAGTTTCTTCACTAGGTAAAACACTTCATAGAGATCAATAAAAACCTCTACAAGGTGTGCACCAATGGTCTGGTTTGTTGGTGTGTCCCTGATGCTAATCAACTACATGTTCTCCAAGATGCTCATGAAGGTCCTTATGGAGGACACTATTTTGGGAGATGCACAACCATTAAAATCCTGATGGTAGGGTACTATTGGCCAACAATATTCAAGGATGCTCACCATTACATTCACTCTTGTGAATGATGCCAACAAGATGGTGGAATGACTCCTTGAATGGAGGGATCTCAACAATGGATTCAACCATTAGAACCCTTCAACATCTAGGACATTGATTTCATGGGTCCTATCATGCTCATGTCAAATGGAAAGGTGTTCATCATAGTCATTGTTGACTATTATACAAAATGGGTAGAAGTGGTAGTGGTCATTGATTGTACATCTTCTACTACTTCTTAGTTTGTACAACAAAATGTTGTAAATAGGTTGGTTTTCCACATGTATTAATTTCTGATAATGGAGCTTACTTTACAATACTACTTTTTGGAAGCTCATGCAATGCTTGGGGCTTGAACATAAATCCATAACATCCTACCATCCCCAAGCTAATGGTCAAGCTAAGGTTACCAATAGGGAAATCACAAGGATTATAACAAGAACTGTTAGCAAATATAGGAAAGACTAGAGCACAAAACTCAACGATGCCCTTTGGGCCTACTACTCAACATGGAAGCTTCCTATAGGCTATTCTCCCTATGAACTTGTGTATGGAAAATTACCAATGCTTCCTATTCAATCTGAGCTCCATACACTTTCAACATCCTATGAATTTTACCTTGACTTAAGTCTAGCCCAAAAAGAAACATTAATGAATCTCAACTTGCTAGAAAAAAACTGATTGGTAGTCCTATCATCTAACAAGTTGCACAAGGCCTACAACAAAAAGTGTCATGACCTAAAAATTAGAAAATTCAAATTTTAACTGAGAGATAAAGTTCTCTACTAGAACCCCACACATATACCTCAATGAAATAAGTTTCAAACATTGTGGAAAGGACCTTACATCATTTACGAGACTTTTCCTTCTAGGGCCATGATGATCTACAAGCCTGAGAGCCCAAACAAGAAATAGCTAGTCAACATCCCACAAATCAAACCTTTCCATGAGCATAAGCTAGCAAATACAACAAATGCCTCATCATATGGACAAACACGCTCCATATTTTGGATCTCCTTCTTTCAACTTAGTCATGGGAGAGATGGCCACCCATGCTAACCATATAAGTGGCTCCTTAGTTTTTCAACCATTTGGTTTACACATTTTTTATTTTACAACTTTTTTTTTGACAAATTTTTTATTCTACATCTTTTTGTTTTCATGTTATTAATCTTTTTTAATTTTTATTTTACACCATCATTAGCACATTTGCTATTTCTTGACTATTTTACACTTTCTTTTATATTTTATTTCATTATATTTTATTTTTGTGTGATTTTCTAACTTTTTGTTAATAAATGCTAGGTACAGTGGTAATGCATTGCTTGATGATGGTATGTACCATTTTGTTATTTCATTGTTGGTGTCTAGTTTCTAGCTTTGAATTTCATTATAGATAAATAGGACATGTTTTCTTTTTCATGCAACAGGAAGTGAGTTTACAACATTCACCCATCCACAAAATCTATGGTTTTCCTTGTTGTAGAAATGTGTGATCCCTTTTAAATTAAGAAAACTTTAACAAATTTGTGACTTTGGTAGTTTCTAGAATTGGAAAGGATTCAAAGGTTTGAACAAGGTGTGGCTTCAAGGGAACTTGGTATTCTTTGTACCTTTTTATTTGCCTAGGTGCATAATTGTTTCATAGATTTCTTATCATTCCATGTCGACCAATAAAAGGAAGTTGAATATGTCTTTACATGGTGTGGTTCTCATTAGAAGAAAAAAAAGAGAAAAGAAGTGATGAGAATTCAAAGCACATCCCTTAGATAAAATAAATGCATGTGTCTTTGCATGGTGTGGTTCTCATTAGAAAAAAAAAGTGATGAGAATTCAAAGCACACCCCTTAGACAAAATAAATAGTCTACAAGCATTGGTTATGGGACTAGTCCCCTCTAACTAAGGCCCTTCCTCACTTTATACTTCTCTTTTCTTCTCTAATAAGGAATGGTGGTTGTTCTATGGGAACACTCATGTGTCTCAGGGGATGGACTAGTCTTAGAGTGATGATGAAAAGCCTCTAAACATGGTTGGTTTTGGTCTAGACTAAGGATGGATCCTATCAAGTCATTTAACTACACAAGGGGCTTCATGTAACCTTAATTAAGAACTCCATTCCACACTCTCTCTCATCCATCTATGCTTTCCATGTCTCACCTCACTGCCGGTTTCATGTTCTTGTTCGATCTCCTAGTTTGATGTGTCAAAATTCTTAGTTAGTTTCTTTTGGGTTTTTGTACTTAACCTTCCATAATCATTAATCATCCATGAAGACCACAGACTCTTTGGTTTCAAGTTATGCAAGGGCATAAAAGGCCTATGCGTACTTTGGGGAGGACCCACTTGCATATCTTTTGGTTAGGTTAGTTAAGTTCTTTATCCTTAGACACTCTTACAATTAAATTCTTTTGTTTACCCCATCAATGAAATACAATTATGCACATCTTCACAACATTTTTTAGTCAACCTTCCTTTTTATTATTGTGAATTCTTACACCCTCTTCAAATATTTCCTTGTGTTAAACTTTTTCAAATGCACTAGAATGCTTATCTATTTTACCCTATTTTTAGCCTTCCTGCTAACACTACTAAAGGAATCAATCTACCACAATCACAACCTAGCTAAGTGTAACCACCAATGAGACAAGGCATTTAACAACTATGTGTTACAAATTGCATACTAATTCATGATTCTGTTGTGATTGTAGTGGGGAGCATGAACTAGAAGTGGGACTACCTTCACCAAGGGTGATGCAATAATACCACACAATGAGGACCGGTCATGATCATTGGATCTTCTCTCTTATTCTTTTACTACCATGTGGTGTTTGATGTCAATGTTATCTAGGGTGTTCACTTTCATTATCATGAACATCCAATTTTCTAAAAAGTTATAACTTTGTACACTTAGGCACTTAGAGTCTATCTGTACCCAATATTTTGTAAAAAACTTTTTCCTCCTCTTCTACACTCAAGGACAAGTTTTTATTTAGTCATGGGGGTATGGTGAAACACATTTATTTATCTACTTCGATGTAAGGTATTCAATGTCGGGGTCCAAATGCAATGTCAGGTATCTGATGTCGGTGGGTATATGCTGGCCCATAAATATAGCACATGGGCTCCTGATTTGGAATCAGTTTTTGCAGTTTCTAGTCAAAGTAGTGAAGCTCTTGTAGTTTATTTTCCCTAGAGTTAGAATATTTTCTAAGTGCCCACAGAAGGAGTCTAAGTGTGTATAGTTCTTTGTTCAAACACTAAGGTAGCTAAGCGTAGCAATGTGATGGGAATAAAAATAAACTCTTTTGAAAATCCTTGTAGCACTGAGAATAGATTACTTTTTTCTTTAATGCACTTTACTTTCATGCATTTTATTTTACTGCATTTCAATTAAGCAATTAATTTTTAGTTGTTAATGAACACAAGAACGTCTAGTTCAAGCATACATATAGTACTTAATAACCCAACCATGCTTAATGTTTGGTAGCCTAGCAGCACTGTATGTGTTCAAGATGTGTCCAGGAAAGTGGGGCGGTTACTTATGTTAGGCTAGCTAGGCAGTAGATGAATTAGATCTTTAATTACTTTACCTTTTATTCTTGTTGTAGGCAATCAAATTTATAAACCATAAAATAAGAAAAATCATGTACCTCAATTACACTTAAATCATACCCTTGAGCTTCACAAGTGTAGTTGGGAAGACAATGAATGTTCTCAATGTTCATTTCACTTCCTAGAAGAACCAGTGTAGTAGAGAACTATAGGTCCACAGAATTCGACCAGATCACACATAAATATCATAGTGATTTGTATGGTTGGGCGTAGAGATACATTTTCACTCATCATATAGAAAAATAGTCCAAATATAAAAAAAATAACATAGGTATTAAAGCATGATTACCGTAAATTATGTTGGATATTTTCTCTTTTTGGATAACATGTCTAATATGAAATGACATGCCTTTTTGTTGGAGTAGTAAAACACTAGAATAAGGTTCCTTTAGGATTTTCAAATAAAAAATTCTTACTTGAAAATCATCTTAAGAACCTGAGCATGACTAAGCTACAAGTAGTAGCTAACTCATTATATTATAGATCAAGAGGTTGTGATATATTAAGCATGAGTTATGATTAGGGAATTAATGCATCTCATTTAACTAATGTGGTTCAAAACTATTGCTATCCCATTCAATGATCCCTTACATGGCCATGCCATGTCATGGCATGTATAGTTTTATCGTTTCCTTCATCATGAACCTTCCATCCCATCCCTATAGTTGTTTTAAATAAAAATTACCATTTTAAGAATTTTTTTCCATTTGCATCCATTTCTTTTCTACACTCATTTCTTGGACATCTTTGTAGTCTTCCTATTTTGTTTTCAAAGCCATTGTTTCTCAGGTATCTATCACTAGTATTGGTAGATATAAGCATCCCAATATCATAAGGCTAAGGGGATTTTTCTAGAACCTAGAAAAAAAGTTTCTTATATATGATGATATCTTAATTTCAAGATGTTCTATTTGTTACATAAAAATATCTCATTGTGATTCTATTATTATTTTTAACCATATCTAATCAAGAATCAAGAAAATCATTGATATTTTGGTTTTCTTGTGTGGAACCTTTGATAGCTCATGCTCAACCAAAATCTTTTTCTAGTTCTGATGATCTATTATCTTGGTCATTTCAAGTTAAAATAAAACTAAAAATAAGAGCAATATTATTTGTTGGTGTGTGTGTTGCTATGATGATATTAGCCATTACACTAACATATTGACTATACCACTAGTATACATAGAGACATTAATAGAAAGAGTCTTTGTTTGTCCACAAAGACATTAAACAATTTCTAGAAGTATTAATGTGTTTCAATTGTGTAGGATAAATAACAAATATTTTCACCCAAATCTAAATTTAAAACTACAAAATAAAATAATTTAATTATTCATTATCTATAGGTGCTTAGGCTTTCTAAATAATGAATGATAAATTGATTTACTTGTATTAGAATGTGGTTTATTTGGTTGAATAGACCTTTAAGTAAGCTTGATTATACTAGTATGTATCTTTTTATTTGGATCTTTAGAATGGTTGGAGCAATTTCACTATGTAAATTAAGCTACTCCAAAAATGCTAATTATACCCTTTTGACATGTCATAATACCATCGTTTTGCTTGGATAAACCATACATAAATCAAATTCATTATGTTTTTTTAATTCTCTTGAGTACTACTACAAGGCACAAGTTATTGGAGTTTCTTTTATTTCCACCTCAAACCCAAATGTTCTAATACCTTTCTTCCTATTAAAATTTAACTTTTCCCAATACAAAGAAAGAACTCATCCACTTCCCCAATCTTACAAAGTCTTTTCATCCTTTGAGGATAAGTTAATAAAGAATCTACACTCATATGAAGACCAAGTCATAAATTTTTTTTTAAAATATTGCATATTCATTATGGCACCTTTAGCTCCAATCATAAGCATTAAATAAAATTTGATTTAAGTATATTAATAATTCAAAAACAATGTTCCTTTTCTAATTATTAATGTAGCTTAACTACTAATATAAAAATACTTTGAATGCTCCATTTTGATGCATTCTTTCTATCTCATCTTTAAATTACATTGAGAGTATGTTCTAAGATCATGAGGATGTAATGGCTTTTGAAATAGAATGAGCATGCAACATGGATGCCCAATAAACAAAAAAATGAAAAAAAGAAATGGACACAAAAATGAAAAAGAAGTTACAAATAATATTTTGAACAGACATAGAGAGGCACATGATGAATATATGAAAGCATACCATGGTCATACCATGGCATGGCATGGTCATGTAAGGGTCCATTAGAAGAGGGTAGCATTGGTTTCAACCCATGTGGGTCAATTGGGGTGCATTACTATCCTAATTAGGACCAAAAAAGAGTTCTTTCATTATTTTCCTAATCATTTGTTGGAAGTTGTCTTAACCACGAGTCATGATGCACTTGTGGTTGCCTTACCATAAGCTAGGATGAGATCATGGTCAGGTTTTGGTGCCTTGTCTTATTATAGACTTATTGCCTTATGTCTCTACTATTAATTATTTAAGACCATGAATCATGATTGAATCCTAGTGATTCGACCATGAGTCATGGTTACCTATAAAGGTCCCATTCTGCTATGACCAACCTCTAGACTGTGTTGAAATGAACAACTCATAATGGTCTCATGTTGTGATATCACACATCATGATAATATCATGTTTATTATAGAAATAGAGACTCAAGAATTTTGAGGATAGCATAAGTTGACTATAGATTGTGGTCATCTTGTGATTTTAACACAAAATTAAAAGAATATTTTGAGGATACTCCATATTTTTATTTTATAGAGTATTTCATGATTCTTTCTTTTAATATATTTTTTATCACTTTGAATACATTACAAGATTAGGATAACATCAAATCTATATCACCCTAATTTATAAAAATTCCTCCTTTGATGTATATTTGATAGAGCCTTAATGATCATCCTTAGCTTGATTATGCCTTGTTTTTAGGCCTTCTCTTGATATTTGAAGTATTATTTGATGGATGATGTCTTCTTTTCCTTAATGAGGTTTTCCTTGGATCATACTTTATAATCTTCATGATTGTCTTCTTTCCTCTCTTTTTTCTTTTCCTTTTTTGTTTTTTGTTTTCTTTTGATTCATTTGAGAGGAACACTTGGATACTCCTATGTTTTGTTAACTTAATATTGTCCTTCCCTTTAGATGATTTTTTCTTCTTTGTGATGATCTCCTTGGTAGTGTTGTTGGTTTTTCATCTCAACGTTGATGTTTGTTGTTTTTTGTTTTAGAAATTTTGGTGCCTCTAATGATTTTGAACATATTTGGACCTTCTTGGGCTACTAATGTAGAACATGATATATGAATTTGGTCTCACATGTATATTTCAAGAATATATTAATCTCTTTATGTTATTTTACATTTTTGTAGTCTCTAGGACCTCCATTAGGCTAGGAATGATTATTAGCCTAGTTTGACTTCTTTGGTCATCTTTCCTCTTAAGTATTTTGAAGCCTCTTAGGTCATCATTTTAGGGTTGTAAATGGTAATTAATATCTCTTTACCTCTTGGATCTTTTAACTCTTATGCATTACATTTTTTCATATTGAGATGGATGCCTCCATAGGCATTTACACTAGCCAAGTTTACAACGTGAGGACATTTAACACATGACATAAGATAATGATGAAAAGAAGAACATGATGATGAGCTTCATGAATTTTTGAATTCAACCATTTGATGATTGGATTCTCTTTAAGAACATAAGCCCTAGACCATAATCCTTAATATCATTTGATAGAGTTGATTACTAAACCTAATTTTTCTCACTTTCTTTTACAAGGAAAAGCATTCAACAAATTTAACTTTCAATATTTGAACACCTACTCTAATACCAAATGTTATATATTTTCTTTCTTTGGCAATATCTCTAATGTGAAATAATATGTATTTTTTAATAAGTAGTGTCCAATGCTCTATCGACATGAAGATAAATGTATACAAAGTCAAAGTATTTTTATTTATTTTTTAGTTGATGGGTGGATGCAAACTATTTTGGCCCAAACTCGCCTTTATAGTGCATAAATTTCTTTATTTTAACTTAACTATGGGAAATGACTTCTCAAGTCCACAAGTATGACCCCAATTATTTCCTATAAATTGTAAGTCCATACAAAAATGAAATGATCTATTTTGAAAGTAATAAATTTTGCATTCTCATGATTTTTCATATTCCTTTCTTCTCTCATTTATATATCTATCACTATTATCAACTTCCATTCTCCATTATCAATTTATTTTATCAATCATCAATGTAACCAAATTATCAAGAAATCATCATATTAAATGCATTATTAAAATTTCTATAACTTAGTTTCTTACAATCTAGAATTTCACACATTCTAGCATTATTATATTTAAAATATCAAATGCTAGAACTAAATAGGTCAACAATTCAAGAAGAAGTTTTTAACAAAATTGATATTAGAGCCAGCCACCATAAGTTGCAATAAAGAAATAGCCAAATGTCCCATTATGTTCAATGAGATCAAAAATTTCATTCTCTAGAAAGAAATAATGAAAGGAATTCTAAAAGTTAATGAAGTATGGGATGTGATGGAACATGCAAAAGCCCATATCAAAGTCACCTCAAAAGAAGAAAACAAAGACAAAGAAGATCTCCTATTTCAAGAACTCCTAGAAGAAGAAAAGTTGAAGAGAAAAGATTCATATGTAAGAATTATCATTATTTTTAATGTATTAAAAAATATCTAGAAGATTATGATCATTAAAGGCTACTAAAGATGTGTGGAAATGATTATGCTTAGATTATCTATGTAATAGATGAAGTGCACCACTCTCTAAAGGCATTCTAGTCTAAAGCATCCCCTCAGTCTTTGTTGCAAGCTTCCCTACTCCATCTTGCAATAAATATTTGTGCTTTAATATCTGTGTTCTTTTCTTTACTCTATCATGATTCTGTGCTATGAATATTTCCATTGTGAACCTCCAATTCTTGACTAACTTGAGTGAGAGAATGAGCCAAAAGTAAGCTTGAGAGAGGATTAGCATTAGAGCCAAGTCACTCAAGACTTTGCTGCATTTGTGAGACAATAAGATGTTGTTGATTGCTGAGGCACTTAATAAGTTACGCAGTAAGGTCGTGAGGAAGGCAAAGTAAGAAGCGAAATAACAAGGGTGGCAATGACCACACCATCTACACCAATGACATCATCTTCACGTAATATTTTAGGTTCCACTCATGCTTTCTCTTATGTTTAGAGATTATTGCATTTATGTTAATCTCCATTAATAGCCATGATTCCTCCTATTCCTAAATAGAAGGATATATATGCTAGTAAAGTGTTATAGTTCATAGAGAGTCTTTAGTATATGCACATATTTGAATGTGATCTTCATATTTCTGGTCATGGATTACGCTTGGTATTGTACAAAATTTAATTTGACAAATTAGAAATCAAAATAGATGAAGACATTGAAGAGTTTTTCACAGAGATGTACACTAGCATAAAAAACATTGATGAATTTGGATGTGACTTAGCAACAAAAAGTATAAAAAATTATGATAACTCTTTACAATTATCCTAGATACAACAACCTAATGATGAACTTTTTACAAAATAAATAATTCCAAAAACTCACTATGGATGATATAATTGCTCAAATCAGAACAATAAAAAGTTTAAGAATTGATAGAAATGATAAATAAAAAGTCTTCACAACTAGAAAAGAAAGAGGTAGATTCAATAGAGGAAGAGGAAAAATCAATAGAAGTTATTGTTAGGACCAAAGCAACTTAGATAAGTTAGAGACTGTACAAAGAGATAACAAAGTTGAAGCTTTCATAAGAGGGAGATTGAATTCACAAGGATCAAGAAATGCTCAAATTTCTTTTTGCAAACTTTATAATAAAAGAGACCACACCATAGAAGTATGTTGGTACAACTATAGACTTGATTCTCTTTAACTCTAAGATAAATATGAAAGAGTAATAATATCAAATTAAGAAGATCACCAAGATAACATCAAAACTCTCAATTCTAGCAAAATAATTAAGTAAAATTCTTGGATTATAAATAACAGATGCTCAAATCACATGATACCATATAAGTCTCATCTTCTTCAAGACAAATCAAATGGAATTAACAGCATAAAAATATGAGATGCTAACCACCTTAATATAGGAGTTGAAAACTACATTATCAAATTACCAAAAAAATAAGGTTATTGCAATCATTGATGTCTTCTATGTATCAAATATTTCAAATCCTCTTATCTACATAGGAAAAATTGATAAGAAAGAAATCAAAATCAGCTTTAAAGATGATTAGTGCATTATTAAAAAGCAAAAGAAAGGAAAAATCATTAGAAAAAAATCCTACAATAACAGAATCTATTGCATAGATTGAAGTTATTTTGATATGAGAGGAAACCTCATTCAAGATAATAACCAATCCATCATTTAGGTTTCTACTTCAAACAAATAAATGCACAAAGACCCATATCAAATAATTTTCAAGCATCAAACAACAAATAAAGAAGAAGCAAAATTTTTGCATAAAATATTTAGACACACCTCTTACAACAAACTAGAACAAATGATGAATTTCAAAAAAGTAATAGGAATTTAAATTAGAGATACTTCCAAAGAAAAATGTAAAAGATGCATTCAAGAAAAGCAAATCAACAATCCTCACATTACAACTATGAAAAGAAAAGAAAGCCCTCTTGATCTTCTCCATATGGATCTTATTAAACCTATGCCTATCACCTCTACAAGAGAAGCCTATTATACATTTGTCATGATAGATGATTTATCAGGATATACTTGGATATACAACATGAAGAGTAAGGTTGAGGCAATAATCAAATTCAAAGACTTCTAAATTATAATGAAAAATACTATGGGCCTGTCCATCAAAGCCATTAGATCAGATAGAAGGAAAGAGTTCATCAATCAGTAATTCAAAGATTTTTATATACATCAAGGCCTGTTTCATCAAATCACATGTAGATATAGTCCACAATCAAATGGAATTATAGAAAGGAAAAATAGAATCTTGTAAGACATGATGAAATATCTTCTGAAAAATGATCAAATCTCTAACAATTCTTTGAGCATGACCATCAATATAGTAACCTACATTACTAATAAAATAATTTTCAATAGCAACAAAGATAAGTCCTTCTATGAACTCTTCTATAAAATACTTCCAAATATAAAACACATAAGAACATTTGGATCTTATTGTTATGCCAATGTTCCAAAGTAATACACAAATAACTTGGACAATAGAGGAAAGAAATGTATTTTTCTAGGATATGATACCAAGACAAGTCAATACACTTACTATGATCTGATAAAGGAAAAATAACACTCATCTAGAGATGTGGTTTTCATGGAAAATAAATTTAACATGATAGATTCTTAGAGTTCAAATTAAAAGACAGGTATATAAAACAATCCCAAACCATTGATACAAAGAAATCACCCTCAAGAAAAAATTTTATATAATAACTTTAAAGAAGAACTAGATCTAATGTCATTTGCAACATAGCATACTCAACTCTCTCTTTTGAACCAAAGAATGTAGAAGAAGCCTTAAGAAGAAATACATGAAAAGAAGCTATGGATAAAAAATGAGGCCATCATAAAAAAGAAAAACATGGGAATTAATGGATAAACCAAAAGAAAAAAAAGTAATTAATTGTAAATTGCTATACAAGACCAAATGTAATGAAAAAGAAGAAGTAATCAAACATAAAGTAAGACTAATTGCATGGGGGTTCAAACATAAGAAGTACAACAAACTCATTCTCTTAATTTCTACTCATCACAAACTTAAATTACATCATATGAATGTAAACTCAACTTTCCTAAAGGATAGTATTAATGAAGAAATGTATGTTTATCAGCTAAAGGAAAACACCATCAAAGGTATGGAAGCCAAAGTCTACAAATTCAAGAAAGCTCTATATGAATTAACACAAGCTCCAAGAGCCTAGATCCATAGACTTAATGACTACCTTCTAAAAAAAGGATACTTGTCTTTCATGTTTGAATCAACACTATACTATAAAAATGATAATAATAACTTCATAAAAATCTCTCTATATGTAGATGATCTCATCTTTACAGCCATAAATGATGAACTTATATAAGAGTTCAAGATGAACATGAAGAATGAATTTGAAATGAAAGACTGAGGAGAGGTGAAGTATGCTCTTGGAATAAAATTTGACCAAGACAATAAGGGAATCAAATTTCATCAAAAAAAATATGCAACATCCATTTTAGAAAAGTACAAAATCAGAAAAGATACAAGTACCAATAATTCTCTTCCTCACAACATAAATCTAAAGAATAAAGACAACTAATGAGCAACGAGGTACCCCTACACCCAACCCTACGAAGCATAAGTGTTCATGTGCGATCTAGTTGAATTCTATAGACTTTGTAGTTTCTTATGCACTAGTCTTCTAGGAAGTGAATATTTTCCTTAAGGTCAATCATTATCTTCCCAATTACACTTGTGACATACACTAGTATGGTTAAGTGTAATTGAGGCATCTGATTTTTATCATTTTATATTTTATGGTTTGGTGTTTAAATGGAGATAAAAGTAATTAGATTAACTAATTTGAATTAACTAATTAACTATTGTCTGACTAGCCCTAACATAAGCATCTGGTCCCACTTTTCAAACACATCCTAAACCCATGTATCCACTACTGGGTTACCAAGCACTATGCTACTAGGCATACCAAGCAATAATGCTATTGGGATCACCAAGCGAATACGCATTACACTTGAAGTGGGCGTACTTACATGTTTAATCTATCTCACTTGTCCTACTTAATTGCTTCATTAGCTTAATTACTAGAAATAATTTAATAAATAATTAAAAATATTTAATAGATCATTAAAAATGTTTAATAAATAATTGAAAATATTAAATGCATAAATAAATATTTAATCTATCCAAAATGCTACAAGGTTTATTAGAAAGTTTATCTTTATTGCCACACACACTATCGCACTCAGGTACAACAATGCTCAAATAAAGATTCATACACTCAATGACTCCTACTATGGGCACTCAAGAGAAAAATTCTAGCTCTCAAATGAAAAAACTACAAGAGCTTCACTACTACTAAAATCTTGATGCCATAAATGCAACTAGTAGGCATGTATTTATAGAAAAAATAAAAACAGTACGTCAACAAGTCCTCATCGACTCATGATATGATGCATTGATGGGGCCTCGTTGATGCATGATATGATGCATCGATGAGGCCTTATCAACAAGGCCTAGTTGATGAGGTTGTGTTGACGAGGCCTTATCGACATATCCAAGAAAACTATGACTCATCATATCCCCACAACTGAATGAAAAATTGTCCTTGGTTTTTTTTTTTATGAAATTGGGAAGGTATGGGATTATTGACTCACCTTTCACAAAAAAGATAGACTAACTTGACAAAAACATAATGCCCAAGTGTAAGGATCAACACATTACAAAAATGGTGGTGTTCAGGTCACAAAATTGAACACCTTGACATGACTCTTCAAAATTGGATAACATATTCCTTGATGGTGTAAAGTTGGGTGGAGAAGATTAGACAGTCCCAAGTGATGGTGGCTCATGAGGTTCTAAGGGATCTTCACTCGCTTCATGCATGGCTAGTGGTTGAGGCAGCTTTGGCTATCCTGCTATTGCTATGACTTCTAATAGAAGGTAGAAAGCATCTAGTAGTGCTTTTATTTTCTCCTTTTTACTTTTGGGATCATGCACCATCCATGTAGCCTCATTAATGTGGGTTAGATGGGCACATCCTAGGGACATGGGATTACTAGAAATAACTCCTTTGCATTGATGAACTAGGCAACAAATTGTTTGCATTCAATGTGAAGCACTTTGACTATATCCTTCATCTTTTGGTAATCATTCATCCTTTTGGCTAGGTTCTTAATAGTTGATCATTGGTTTGTGAATCATGCTTTGAGAACTTTGAGTTTGGCATTTGCAGTTTCAAGCTTCTACTTGGTCTCTTTATGGTGCTTGAAATCTACCTCATATAGAAAATATGGGCTAGCCACTTATTTCTCTAACACTAACCATGATCATTTAATAGTTAGCATAGCTAGGTTCACATAATGAATATTGGCCAACTGCATGTACTCTATCATTTCTTCTATTTGCAACTCCTTCAATTGAATCTCTACTTTATTGTAGGCATTAATCCCATCAACGATGGGCTACCAAACTTCTTTCCCTTGTTGGAGTTACTAGAGGGCTTCATTTATTTTTTCCTTCACCATTAGGATGTGTTTCTTGTTGACTTCCTTTTGCAAGACAACCTAGTCTCCATTGTGATTTTTGACTTTCTCAAACTTTAAAGCTTCATTCCTCTAGGCAGAAATTTTGATGGAAAACTTCTAGCTCAAGGAATGAACTTCCTCCATTGATAAATTTCAATTATTTATGACCAATATCCTTAACTTAGTGTTCACCCTAGTAAGCTTCTCCTACTAGTGATGAATAAATTCTTACATTTATTCCTTTTGTGCATTAACATTGCATAGGCGATGATTCTATGTGGTTAGAGCCTCATTCTTCTGGCACATTTGAGATAAGTCCTTATGAATTGAATAGGCCTTTACCTCTACTATGGATTGGTTAAAGATGATTTTTATTACCTCCTTCTCAGCCTTTAAAAATCATTCTTGAAGCTATTGGAAAGCTTCATCTCTAATTGTTGTTGGGTTGAGGATTGCAGGATCAACAATGTGGGCACATAATTCAGCAACCTCCATAGCCAAGCATTGATTTTTTGCTTGAGCCATTTCAAGTTTCCCCTCTAGAATGAAGCACTTGCCCCTTGCATCCAATAGCTTCTACTAGGTTGTGGTGATGTTTTTCAAAAAATCAAAGATATCTAGAATTAGTTGCCTGGTTCCCACTAGTTAATCCAATAATTCTTCATGCTGGGTTGCATTCAACTTTTTGCTAACCATTCCTACGGACATCTACACATCTTGAAGTGCAAATATGTCTGGTATAGATGATGTAGGTGCATTTACTACTTTGGTGACATAGTCGGAAACTACCTCAGCTATTGTCTCCTTTCCTTGGTGCTACATCACTAGGACAGTTACCCCTTAACTTTTCTCTAATTACACCAAGAAGGTGGTATAATTCCTAGAGATTTCTAGGAATAAATGATGTTTTAATAAGGACATTGTTACCTCTTGAGCATTAGGATCTGACCTCGCATGCAATTGTGTTTGTTGGGCAAAGAATATTGGCCCACCCTTCTCCATCTAACTGATTGTTCGAGTCACCTCATTAAGGTGACTCATTGTTGGTTTATACACAGATGGATCTATGCCACTCATCCCTGCATGTTGCTCTTGCTCACTCAAGAGCTACTCTTGGATTTTGTGCAAGTGCTTAATGGCTGCATGGGCTTTTGATGTTGTTTCTTGAGAGGGTGGTGGTGGTGACAACTTCTCCTGTTCTTGAGTTTTCATTGACATATTTTCTTTCATAATTTCGAATCATGAGCCCAAAGGAGCATGCCTAATTGTATCTTTAGAATAGCAGATGATTCCTACCCTTTGTAGAGTTTTTGGATGAGGCACAGAAAGGGCAAGGTTTTTCTTCCATGTTCATTTTTCTTTCAAATGATTTTTAATATCCAAGTAGATGAGTTGTAGAAGGTTCATAGGAAATTTTTCTCTTAGAGTGACACATGCTTAGGCAGAGAAGGTAGTTACCTTACTAGACCTCACCATTGGATTGAGGTGATAGGCCACAATTTTAAAATAGATAAGCTCCACTGATGTGAGCACATTGCACTCCTTATGGTCAACCTTCTAGCATTGTTGAGTCCACTCCCTTTTTGCCTTATGATCATCTTTTGTTGATAGCTTCACCAACTGTGTCCCAATGTTAGGCAACCCTAGTGCCTGTGCGATAACTTCAGTTGAGTAGGATACTTGAATATCCTTGATCTTGACTATGGACCCTGGCCTTCTATTTTTTCAGAAGAGATATGTCTCTTCCATGTACCATTTCCCATTGGATGCGATGACTAGCCACATGGAAGAGGTTTGTAGTTGTGTTTTGACTTCTACTAGAGTTTTTCTAGGAATGGTCCAAAGTTCATTTCTTAAAGAACAAATTGTTGAATCTCTCAGGACCTAATGATGTCATGGTAGGCTTGGGTCAAAGTAACTTCAAGCCTTAGCATGAGTCTAGGCACTTCTCCTCATTGTGATTGCTCAGTGGGCACTTCTTCTTTTGGAATCTATCGAATAGATTCCACTTCGGGCTCCTCATGAAGAGGTCCCATTGCATGGGTTGCCTTTGGCAGTTCTTGGGCTTGTTCTTGTTGGCCCCTTCTAGCTCTAGGCCACTTCTCCCTTGGTTGAGATGGTTCTCCTTCCTATGGGAATTTTGGTTTTAGTGCCATCTGTAATTACAATGAGACCATGGGTTAGCAATCATTGTGTAACATGAAGTAATTGGGATACCTTTATCTATTAAGGATAGTTACACTTGGCTAAGTTGTGATTATGGCTAATTTAATTACTCAAATTATTATTTATTTATGTTATTATTAATAAATCATCCTAGAGTTTGTTAAAAGGATTAACTTTCAAAAAAATTGATGTTTGTATATTGTGAATGTTATTAATGCTTTGAGGGAGTTAAAAAACTTTTCAAAAAATTTCATCCAAAACCCTAAGGTTTACGATCCTCATGATAAAGAGCTTACCTTCAATAAGTGTAGGATTGAGAAATGGAGTGATTAGGATAAATGGTTGGGAAGTTATGGGCTTTGGAAGGTTTTGGGCTCTGAAAAATTACAAAAATTCCCTATGTGTTATGAGGCAAATGACAAAAATTTCTAAGTGCATGGTGGTATATATAGGATTTATGCATTGCATTGATGAAGCCTCATCAATGTAGTCAACTACATTGATGAGGCCTCATCAATGTAGCTATTGACCACCATAGATGACCATTGAATTTAGTCATACTTGCAAAACAGAAAGAGTTTTTGAATGAAATTAGATCAAATGAAAGCTCAAAAGGCCAAGAACAGTATGAAAACATAAGAAAAGGGTGTTGAAGCTCATAAATTTGGAAAAATGAAGAAAAACGATTCAAGGGATGAATGAAATAAAAGGTTAAGGAGCACTAAGCAGAATACATAATGGAATATGTGAAAGATAGGATTGTGCAATGTCAAAGGTAAGGAATATTAACTAACCAAACCAAGAGCTATGCAAGTGGGTCCTACCCATAATAGGCTCATGCCTTTTTTGCCCTTGCATAACCTCAACTGAAAAGTCTATGGGCCCCACAGTCAATTAATGATCATGAAAAGTTAAGGACCAATCAAAAAGAATTCATTCAAGAATTCAAACACATCAAACCAAGACATAGAGCATAATATAGAATTTGATAGTGACGTGAGTTATGGCAACATGGATGGATGATAGAAAAGGTGGAATAGAGTTCTGAATTAAGGTCATTAGAAGTCCCTTATGGAATTTGTATTTAAAATGACCTAAGAAGGTCCATCCTGAGTCCAAACCAAAAACATCTACTTTCAATGACTTTGCATCACCATCCTAAGACTGATCTACCCACATGAGACATGAGAGTGCTTCCACAAGACAACCACCATTCCATAAGGAGAAGAAAAGAGAGAAGTAAAAAGTGAGAGAGGGCCTTAGTTAGAGGGGACCTTCAAGCATAGGTGTATGTCTTTCTAGTCCCATAACTAGTGCTTATAGCCCATTTATTTGTCCAAGGGGTGTGGTTTGAATTCCCATTGTTTTTATTTGTTTGAAATGGAAACCAAACCATTCAAGGGCTTTTTCATTTATTGTGTCTTAGGGGTGTGCTTTGAGTTCCCATCATTTTTTTTCGAATGGGAAACACACCATGCAAAGATTTATTTGACTTCTTATCAGTGGTTGAAATGGAATGGTAATAAGTTCATGAAAAACACTCAAGCACTCAAGAAAGTAGAAGAGTAAAAAGAGTATTGAGTTCCCTTGAAGTCACACCCTTTACAAACCTTTGAATCCTTCCTAATTTTGGAACTACCAAGGTCATTGATTGATTAAAAGTTTCTTTAGTGGAAGGGATCTCAAATTCCTAGAACAAGGAAAATCATAGAATTTATCAGATGGGCAGATGACATGGACTCACTACCTATTCCATAAAAAATAAACCATGTTAAAGTCATCAGACATCAAAATTTAAAAATAGAAACCAGACATCGACAATCACAACCTTAACCACAAACCATTATTAGTAAACAACAACAACAACACTGTGTCCTATGGCAATAAAGGAATTTTATTAGCAAAAATAAGGATATGTCATACTTGAATAAAAAAAACAAAGTAAAATATATAAGAAAATATAAAATAAACAAGAAAGGTTCAAAGGTACTAACGATGGTGTAAAATTAGAAAAATCTAAAAATCAAAAATTTGTAAAATAAATAACTTGTAAAAACAGAAAAACATGGAAGACAAAAATGTAGAAAAACTGAGAAGCCATATGGATTATAGGCATGGATGGCCATCTCCCCTAACTAATTTGGAAGGAGGAGATCCAAAAACTAGAACATGGTTGTCCATCTATCGAGGTGGTAGTTGCATTGGCTTGTCTTGGTTCAAGGAAAGGTTTTACTTATTGGATGTTGATCAACTACTTTTTATTTGGGCTTTCAGGGTTGTAGATAAACATGGTCCTAGAGGAAAAGGTTTGATCAATTATATAAGGTTCCTCTCATAATGTTTGAAATTTTTCTTTTTGGGGTACATGTGTAGGGTTCTAATAGAGGACCTTATCTCCTAGTTGAAGTTTTACCTTTCATATTCTAAGGTCATGACATTGCTTACTGAATGCCTTATGCAACTCATTCAAAGATAGGGCCACTAATCGATTTTCATATATCATGTTCAAGTTGATCAATCTTTCTTTCTATGCTAGACTTAGGTCAAGATTCAAATCATAGGTTGTTGAGAGAGTACAAAGCTTAGATTGAATCAAGAGTGTTGAGAGCTTTCTATACACCAACTTGTAGGAAGTAGCCAATAGAACATTTCCATGTTGAATGGTAAGTCCAAAGGGCATCGTTTAATTTTTTACTCCAATATTTTCTATATTTTCTAATGGAACATGTTAGTATTTTTGTGATCTCCCAGTTGCTTACCTCTGCTTGACTGTTGGCTTGGGAATGATGGGATGTTGTTAATTTATGTTCAACCCTCAAGTATTGCATTAACTTTCTAAAAGTGGCACCTATGAAATGAGTTCCATTGTTAGAAATTAGTGAACATGGCACAACAAACCTATTTATAATATTTTGTTGTATAAATCTAGTAGTAATGGATGATGTACAATCAGTAATGGATGCTACCTTTGCCCATTTTGTGCAATAGTTAACTACTACAATAATATATGCCTTTCCATTGGACATGGGTGTGATGGGACTCATGAAGTCAATGCCCCATATGTCAAAAAGGTTCCAATAATTGAATCCACTATTGAGGACATTCCATGCAAGTAGTCATCCCCCTATCTCATTGACAACGTTCACAAGATCAAATAAATTGGTGGGCATCCCTAAAAATTGTAGTAAAATAGTATCCTACCATCAAGATTTTTATGGCTGTGCATCTCCTTGCATAGTAACCTCTACAAGGATCTTTATGAGCATCTTGGAGAATTCACAGTTGATCTTCATCAAGGACACACTAATGAATCAGGCCATCTGCACATACCTTGTAGAGGTGTTTGTTGATTTCCATAAAGCATTTGGCCTAATGAAGAAATTGTTGCTTCTTTCTAAAGTTGAGATCTTGTGGAATCTCCTAACTGAGAAAATAGGTGAGGATTCCATTGTACCATGTTGTTTCTATGGGCATTTGTTCATTTATTACTCTTGTAATGAGGAGTTCATTTGGAAACTAATCAGATAGTAAGCTCTCCTTCTCTTTATTATCCCATAGTAAGAGAGGTGACCAGTGATCATATTCTTGGTTCCTTTTCAATCTACCATCATGAGATTGAACTCTTACAAGATCATGAGCCATTGTATGACATGCAGGCTCACTGTTGGCTTATTCATGAGGAAGTGGATTGCATTGTGATCCATGTGCACAAATACTATGTAGCCAAGTACATAGTGCCTAAAATTTTCCAAAGCATACAGCAAGGCCATTAGTTCTTTTTCCATGATGATGTAATTTAATTTGCTTCATCTCACGCAGTGGATGTAGTATGGATGTTTCTTATTATTCATTTGTATAAGAACTTCTTTCAAGGTGTAGTTAGATGTGTCCATCATGATGTGGAAGGGTCTAGACAAGTCTAGTGCTTGTAGGATTGATGTTTCTACAAGTTTTGCCTTCAACTATTGGAATGCATGTTGACATTCCTTGGTCTAGATAAAAGGTGCATCTTTCTTTGTAAGTTCTACCACCGATTTTGGAATCTTAGAGAAATTCTCTATGAATTTTCGCTAGTATCCAATGTCTCCAAGGAATGACCAAACATCTTTAACTATCTCTAGTTGGTGTGTTATTCCTTGGATGACCCTTATCTTTTTTGGGTCTATCTCAATCCATTTTTACAAAATTCAGTGCCCTAGAACAATGCCTTCTTGGACCATGAGATGACTCTTTTGCTAGTTGAAAAATAGGTTTTTTTTAACACATCTCTTCAATACTTGATCAAGGCTATCCAAGGCTTGCTCAAACATAGATCCATAGGTGGAAAAGTCATCCATGAAGACTTCCATACCACTACCAGTTTACTTTTGGAAAATACTAAGGACTAGGCATTGAAATGCTATAGTCGGATTGCATAGACCAAATGGCATCTTACAATATGCAAAAGTCCCATAAGGACTCATGAATGTTGTCTTGGAATGATCTTCTAGCACAATTTGGATTTGGTTATAGCCACTATAAGCATCCAAGAAGCTATAATAATAATGCTTGGATATGGTCTCTAACACATGGTCCACAAATGGCAATGGAAAATGATCTTTAAATGTTGTCATATTCAATAGCCTAAAATTGATGCAGACTCACCACTTTCCACCTTTCTTTAGCACAATCATGAGTGGGATAACCCACTGACTATCCATGATGGGATAGATGAATCCTATCTTGAGGAGTTATTCAATTTCCTCCTTGATGATCTACTTTAATTTGGGATTTAGCTACCTCTATGGCTATCTTCTAGGCTTCATGGCTAGGTTGGTGTAATTGTGATGCTAGCATATCCTTAGATCAATTCATGTTAGCTCAGGATATGACCAAGAAAATGCTATTGGAAATTTGTTAACCACCTTTAACAACTTTTCTTTTTTTTTAAGAGCAAGTTTGGGATTAATAATGACTAGTTTACCATTATTTAAAAATGCATATTCCATGCTAGCTAGTAAATTTTTTACCTCTATGGGCTCCTGCTTGAAGTTATCAAGGATTTTCATCTCTCCCCAATAGGTATCATCATCTTCATCAAAGAGTTGGGGATGAACTTGTTCAAGTTTATCCATGCCTTCAACATAAGCAGATGTTAGGCTCTTAATTGGTTTCATGCATAATGTACTACTATCTAAGTCAGCTATCAACCACTGGATGCCCTCCTATTTTATGGTTGCTACACACAGAGACTTTTGAATATTAATTTTTCATGCACACTAATTGCATGCTTTGATGTATGTACTTTTGATGGACCAAATATTTTATATGCAATTTCACCCATTATCATTGTACGTGATGCATGGAATACACTTCTTCTCTATTCTACCCAATTCATTTTCTTTGGATATTTCCAAAGAAAGATCCCTTATGCCCATACATGTGTTGACCATGCTTAACCAAACTGTTTCCATAATAATAGGGAAGTCACTTTTGTAGTTGTCAACCTTAATCATTAGAAAATCAACAAAATAGGATCACCCATAAACTATGGTCACAATGTCCTCTACTAATCCCAAAGGGATAGTAATTGACTAATCTACCAATTCTAGATGGATGTTGCTCTTCTCAAGAAGTGGTAGGTTCCAGGCCTTGTACATGTCATGGGAGATGAGATTAACTCTAGAACTAGAGTCAAGAAGAGCCTTACATAGCTCATGTCTAGTGATCTATAGGTAAATGAGTGAAATTCCTAGGTTAAATATTTTCATAAAAAGATTTCCAGCCTTGATCTAGTTGAAAACAACATGATTTAGCATTATAGTGCAAATTTGAGGTAGCACTTGGTTTGAAGGGCACTCAAAGTTATTTGATGTAGATGATGAGGGTAAGATGTAGGAGGATTAGCCATACTAGGTTGTGAGGGTTGGAGAGGACTACTAGGTTAGAAGAAGGATCTTTCTCTAGATCAATTATCTCAACCACTTGACTAGAAAGCCTATTGTGAATGTACAAACCTTGTAGCATTTTGTTGCTGTGACTATAGAGGAATATCACCCTACATGGATGGAGCAAGAGGTAGGTAGGTTGAAGGTAGAGGTACATGTGCAAACGAATGTGGAGGGTGGTATGGATATGGTTTTTTCCCTTGAGTAGATGGTGACTATGTTTGGTGATACTTTGGAGGGTAATAGTGATGCTAAAATGAGGTATGACTTGTAGAACTTCTTGGAGAGACAGGTTGTTGAACATAGTACCTGTATGGATCTAGTTGCCTATAAGGATATTGCTACCTTGGCAGTGGCATTCCCCATGATTATGGTTGCTACCATTGTTGATATTGTTCATAAGATTATGGAGGAGCTCCACTTGGATAGTAAGCTTATTGTTGCTAGTGGAATTACCTTGGATTGCCTTGAGGATAAGGCAATCGTCTAGGTGCTTGCCTACGTGCTAGTCAAGGATTCAATGCATACACCCTAGACTCTTGTAAGTGTAAAACTACAAGGTAACAACCCTTTAGATGTTCATATTGAAAAATAACAAAATCAATTTCATTATCATAGTCAATTTTCACAACTTCCTCTATGGCCAAAACTTTGCCCTAACCTCTTTGGTAGGCAAGTTCAGCTTCTTTTCACCTCCTGTAGTTATAATTAGTATTTTTCTCTTTGGATTCTTTAGAAATATTCATAGTAGTTTAAAATTTTTCATCCAAAGAGTCCCATAATTTATCAACCTTTGTCGAAATATCATAAACAGATTTTTGGATGAGTAAGATTTTCCTATTCACCACTTCATCGAGTGATGACTCCTCCTTATCATGAAATCAAACCTCTCATTTTCTGATGGAAGGGTCCCTATTATACTCCTCTGCAGTTTCCTTTTTTTGAAGCTCACCTTCTTCTTTTGCTACCTACTCAATTAGCCTTTGGATCTTATTAGCTCTCAGTTGAGACAATCTTCCTTGGGCATACACCGCAAGGGTTCTTCTAGTTTCTACTTTGAGTCCATCTATGATGTGGTCAAGCTGTTCCCTTTGAGAATAATCATGGCCAAGGCATTAATGTAAGAGTGAATAGTATCTACCCATGGTGGCATCCAAGGGTTCATATGTTCTTTATTTCTAGCCTTGGATTTGCCTTCTCAGATTAAACACTTTAGAGTACATCTGGTACTTGTCATTAGATAGCTCTAACATGGTGCTCCATCGATGAATGGATTCTAGTTCTAAGGACTAGTACTAGCTTTCAGCTTCCTTGATGAGTATCCTATGGAAGAGCTTGAGTTTTTGTCATTCATTTTCTATGTTCTTTAAGGCACAGGAATCATGGAAATCTTGTAGATGCATCTATGGATTAGAGTTGTATCCCCCTCAAATCTTAGGATATTATTCATGTCTAATTGCTTGATCCTAATATCTTGCATATGTCTGGTTGGAATTATAACGACCTCTACAATGTTGAGCATGTTTTGAGTCACCAATAGAGGTTCATCATCATCACTATGTTGATGACACTAATGATGGTTTCAGCCACCCCTTTGGTTCTAGTAGCCTTCATGATCATTGTTGTCTCAGTGATCACCTTCATCACAATTATTTCAGTGATGGCTTCTATGAGAATCGATAGATGAAGAGGAATGTTCAAAATCAGATGAAGAAGATGGAGAGGAAGGTGGACCACCACCACCACTATAGTGTCTGCCACCACTTTTTCACGCATTATGACCACCATCCTTAGATCCCTTGCTATTGTGCTGTTTGCCCAAGTCCCTACCTTGGTTGTCACTTTTTCCTAAACCTAGTTTGTGAATAGTGGATCATAGGCTTAGGGTTGCACCCTTGTCACCAATAACAAGGGATTGAGAACCTTCAAAGGAAGGATCCTCATTATCATCTTTATCTAGTAGGAACAATGGATTAGTGTAATGTTTCCCCTCCATAGCCTCATGGAGCTTCTCTTGATGTCGATTATGCTTGTGTTTTGTTTTAGTGGGATAGTAGTCCTAAGTGTCATAGCCATTCATAACATATTCCTTGTGAAGATATAAAATGCCCAACTTCTTAAGGGTTTGAAATAGTATCTTGAGAATAGATTGATCAAGGGGCAAGACAATGTTGCCCTCCATATCATGCCATCGCAGTTGTTCATCCTAATGTAGGATGAAGGTGAAGTCTGGTACATATTCATCTAGATGAGTATATGCCACTTTGCATGCCAATAGGATCAATGGTTTTACATCTTCATGTATATGAGAAGAAGAAGATATTTTGCAAAATGAATAAAATTATCAGTGTGCTTAGTAGTTTATATGTCGTTGAGAGTGATGTTGACCTTGAGTTCATCCAACAATATAAATAATATTCACTAATCATAGATAGTGCATGTTTCAACAAAAAAAGTCCATGAAAATAGTGCTAATGATGAGCAATGAGGTATCCCTATGTCTAATGATATGAATCACAAGTGTTCACATGCAATCCAATCGAATTCTGCGAACTTAGTAGTTTCCAATGCACTAGTCTCCTAGGAAGTTTTTGCACATTGGTATGGTTAAGTGTAATTGAGGCATCTAATTTTTATCATTTTATATTTTATAGTTTGGTGTTTAAAGGGAGATAAAATTAATTGGATTACCTAATTTAAATTAACTAATTAACTATTATCTAACTAGCCCTAACATAAGCATATGGTCCCACTTTCTGCACACGTCCTAAACCCACATATCCACTACTAGGTTATCAAGCACTACGTTACTAGGCATACCAAGCAATAACACTACTGGGATTACCAAGAAAATATGTGTTATGCTTGAAGTGGTCGTACTTATGTGTTTTATCTATCTCGCTTATCTTACTTAATTGCTTCATTAGCTTAATTACTAGAAATAATTTAATAAATAGTTAAAAATATTTAATAGATCATTAAAAATGTTTAATAAATAATTGAAAATATTAAATGCATAAAAAAATATTTAATCTATCCAAAATGTTGCAAGGTTTATTAGAAAGTTCATCTTTATTGCCACACACACAATTATGGTTAGGTATAAGAATGCTCAAATAAAGATTTGTACACTCAATGACTCCTACTACGGGCACTCAGGAGAAAAACTCTAACTCTCAAATGAACAAACTACAAGCGCTTCACCACTACTAAAATCTTGATGCTATAAATGTGGCTAGTAGATGCATGTTTATAGGTGAAATACAAACACTACATCAACAGGGCCTCGTCAATGCATGCTACGATGTGTCAATGAGGCCTAGTCAATGAGGCCTTGTCAACACAACTAACAAAGTTGTGACTCATCAACAACATAGTCATAGTTGATGCCACATTATACAAAACCATGATTGGAGCACTTAGATTTATTTGTCACACTATAAAAAACCTAGAACTTGTTACCTTTCTTCTATCAAGATTTATGTAAGAAGCTAGACAATCTTATCTCAACACTCTAATGCATGTACTTAGATATGTAAAAGAAAAAGTAGATCACTGAATCAGTTACACCAAAGAAGATGGAAAATTTCATGCTTATTCAAATTTTTATTGAGGATGATATCACAATGATAGAAAACATACCTCAAGATCAATAACATTCCATGGAAATAATGAAATATACTGGAAGTTGAAAAAAAAACATTCATAAGTCTTTCAACTTGTGGAGCAATATTGCCATATTGCCATATTGCCATCACAAAATGTACTCAACACATCTTCTGGTTAAACAAACTCATGAATCATCTTTGTTTTCACATAGAACTCCCCATCAACTTATATTATGACAACGCTTTAGTCATACAACTTTCAGATCAACATTTTCTTCATAAAAAATGAAAGCACAATGATATAGAATATTATTTTATTAAGAAATAAGTAAATGAGGGAAAAATCAAACCATTAAATATGATTACTAATGAAAAATTGGTACCAAAACTCTTCTTCATTAGAGGCATGAGCACCTTTGTAACAATCTAGGCATCAACACAACAATAAGGAAGATAAAGAAAATATTGCACACTAAAGGAGTACATGTTAACTAGTATCCAATGTTATATCCACATGAAGAAAAATGTATACAAAGTCAAAGTGTTTTATTTATTTTTTAGTTGATGGGAAAATGTAAACTATTTTGGCTATAACTCATCTTTATTTTGCATAAATTTCTTTATTTTCACTATGGGAAATGACTTCTATTTTCACTATGGGGAATGACTTCTCAAGTTCTCCAAATATGGCCCTAATCATTTCCTATGAATTGTAAGGCCATACATGAATGTCTTGACTTTTTGAAGGTAATAAAGTTGACGTTTGAGATTTTTTTTTTTTTTGTAATTTCATGATTTGTCATATCCCTTCCATCTTTCATTTACACATCTACCACTAGTATATACTTCCATTCTTAATTATCAATTCATTATTATCAATCATCAGTGTAACCAAATTATCAAGAAATCATCATATTAAATGCATTATCAAGAATTCTATAACTCATTTTCTCATAATCCAAAATTTTAGACATTCTAGAATTATCACATCTAGAAGGTCAAAAGTTTAAACTATACAAGTCAATAATTCAAGAAGAAGTTTTTAACATATTTTTGTTACAGTAGTGCAACAATGAAATAAGAACCCTTTATGCTTTTGAAATCTACTAGTCTTACTTGAAAATTCTCTCAAGAAGTTGAACATGAATGATACCATGAGTATTAGCTAACTCATAATATTACACATCAAAGATCATGGTTGACTCATGGTAGATTTATAGTGCTTAATAACTGGTCATGGTTAGGTTAAATCATTTCTTGTCAACTACAAATCATTGTCTAGTCATGATCTTTTATCACGAGTTATGATCAAGTCATGGTTGCACCAAATTTATAAAAGCTTTCATCAATGATTTTCTTGAGTACGCCATGAGTCATAGTCAAGTCATGGTGAGATCATGATATAATGATTTTACCATTTATGATCCTATTTTATCATTAGAGCTTAGTTTCACATGTTTTGGTATCTTTGAATATCATTGAATACTATTTTTTTGGTCTAGAACTTGTTAGAATGTTGGATTTAATCTTAGAGTTGATTGATCATTTGTGATGGAGTTTTCAATCATTGTACTTGTTGGACTATGTGTTGTATCACTCCACCATCACTATGTGGCTTGTACATCTTTGAATATTTGAATGTTTATTTTTTTGTTAGGAGCTGGTATTAATTTATGTGACTAATTAAAGATGGGCTTCCTAAATATTTTTAGTATTTAACCTTCACTAGGATGCATTAGTGTGGCTCTTTCTATAGGCTCCATGTTAGAGGAGATGGTGATTTATGGTTCATTGGTCCTTTCTTCGATGCCTTTAGAATATTAGATGTAAGTCCTGAATAACACCTCTAATATCAATAGTTTGGTTTGAGAGTACTAAATAACTTCATATGCATGGTACTTTGGAATTTAGTTTGTTTGAATAGTTTAGTTTGGTTGAGTTCTCATGATAATAATTCATACAATTGAAATTGAATGCATTCTATGCTGGCCTTCTTATTTTTAATTTGATTGATTAAAATGGATAATTTGGTTTGGCTAGTTAATTATTTGATGTCTAAATCTTTGTATGATGTATGATCCATGATGTTGACTATGTTTGTGATTAATTGACATGTGTTTATAGGTTATAATGGATTTTCCTAATCCACCATGAGACTTTCCCTTAGATCAACTAGAGAAGATGCCAAGATTTCTTACTTAGTTTATAATAACTCCCTCTTTTATTTTTAAGTGAATCAAGGAGATCTTTTAATATTTTTTGTTGAATTTTGGATATTATGCATATTTATTCACATGATTTTAGACTATTATCTCTTTATATATTATGATATTCTAGATATATTTTATTTTATTTCTCCTTCATGCATCATGTATTTGGGGCAAGGATATCCTCTTATCTACTACTAAACATATTTGATACTACTGAATATTTACGACTATGCATTATTTTCAAAATTATATGTTCTATTATCAATATGTGTTGTTTGTATATTTAGCTATTATTATATTTGAATTATCTAGTATTTCATATGATTTTCTACTAAATATATTTAATTTCTTTATGATCACTATATCACTATATTTTTCTTCCACTTCCTTATTACTATATTAAATCATTTCAATTTTTTGTTATCTCTTATCATGACCAATTGCTTGTCTAAGAGTTCTATCCCCAACATAATGTAGTCTAATCAAAGGCTAGGAAGAAGGATTATATAAATCATGTAGACCTAATTATGGTCTTTTTCCTATTATTTGGTAGTCTCTCCAATACTAGTTTCATATGCTTTTAATGCCTTGTTGTTTGGATGTTATACTTTGATTGGGCTTTTGGTGCATTGTGATTTGGCTATTATTTTATGTTATGTTAGAAATTAGAATAATTTATTTGACTAGTTGGCCATGAATATCCTAAAACAATATTGATTAATCATCATTATGATGCACCCATAGGACTTTTTTCACAGACCTCATACTTAAAAAATAGGTAATGTTATGACCTCCACTAGTTTCTATTTTCTTCTAGAATATTAGAAAGTTGTTCAACATTTTCAGCACTAGATGTGTTTTAGAAAATGGTAAGCATGGTATAACTAGGTCTAGTTGAGAGTAATAATGTAAGTACTCCAAGAAATTCAAGGCATGGTTATTACATTGATCATAAGATTTAAATTAGTACACATGTGAATAAATATCATATCCTAAACTAAGTGTTATACAAGCTAGGTTTTTTTTTATTGCTATAATTTATCTTCCACATGGTTTTTCTTATGTATAATCAAATGTATCATGATGTGATATGCTTTTTTCCTGTACTTTAACATGTCTTTGTAAGTTGAAGTGCCCTTACTCTAGCCCTTATTAATGATCCTTGATCTTGGTTTATCATAGAAGATGCCAAGGGATCTCATTTAATTTATATTGACTCACTAATATTTTGAGATCATGAGGTGCATGAAGAAGTAGGAGGGTCGTGGTCATAGCAGCAACACTATGATTATTATGATTTTTATGATGCATTTGTAGGATGTAATCTTTAACAATTTTTTACTATTCATAGAGACTAGATATTTATGCTTAATGAAATTTTATGCCTATTACTATATGGATTATCATGCTAATAGTATTTGGGATCATGCTTCATATTATGTTTTATTTTCATGGATTATTCGACTTTTGACGTTGGCTTTTTTATATGTTCCTGTACATATATCTATTAATATTTGATATACATCCAACATATTATAATGAAGTGTTAGCTTAGTGATAAGAGTTTCTAATTGATAACTCAATATCAAAGATTTAATTTCATTAGGGAGTACTAAGTTATATATTTTTAAAAAATAATTAAAAAAATTAAAACTATTCTGATAAATCCAAGAGATCTAAATAGAAATACGAAAAAAATTTCAATTTCATTAATAGAATGACAAATGCTAATGGATCTTTCTCAATTTCTCATCATGTATTGACTTTTTGCCATGCTTTGCTAATAATGTATTTGATTCATCCTTAGTTGCATGGCTATGACCTTTCTAGGTAGGAGTTGTTTAACCTACGTAATTCCTTTCTAGCCAAGGGTAAGTAGGATGGTGTTATAATTAAGCTCTTAGATTTGGAGGAAAGAGAGAGAAGATTATGGAAATTTTATAAGGGCAAGGAAGTGAAAGAAATAGATTTTTGAGTATCATAAAGATTCTATAATAATGCTTAGTTAATTTTGCCCTACTTTCTCATGGATTTTATGTGCTTCCTTCTTACTACCTGATTCTTTGCTATTATTTTATTAATTTTTATTGTTAAAATAAAATTCTTCTAAAATTTGATGGTTTATATTTTATGGAAATTATATTTAAATTTTTCTAATTTATTTTATATCTTTTTAGTAATTTTTCTAGAATATATGGAAACTCTACCAAACTTGTTTATTGATTATTTTATGGTTATTTTAAATTAGTGCGTAGTATAGAGTAAGATTTGTGAGAATTATATGGAATTTGAAATGTCTTTCTAAATGAAAAATTGAAAGAAATAAGATAAAATATTATATTTATGACTAGGTTTAACTTATTTAGTAGTGGGAATTGTGGAATTTTGAGATGTTTGTTGTAGCTTCTCAACCATTAATGAAGTAGGATTTAAGCTTGTCTTCTCAAAAAATTAATCACATAGTAAAATTGAGCGAAGGTTCAATTTTCTATATTTTTGGTAAGATAAGCCCTAAATGAAAACTTTTAAGAGAAGTTCTAGTAGAAATACTACACAAATTAAAGGGTTTGTGTTTAAAATCTTTGGATAAAAGGTTTTAAAGCTAACTAAATAATCCCAAAATATTTCTCTATTAATCATACAAGCTTATTAAATTTTTAGTGAGTTTGAAAATCTAGGGTTTCAAATTTAAGCACCACACAAAGTAACTAAATTAGCTATCAAGGAAAAAGCTTAGACCAATTTGAACTAGCTCAAACATATGATTTTCTATTTGCAAATTAAGATGAGCCTTATCAAGAATGAAATCATAGAATTAAAGACCTAGTTTTATCTTGATATGGATTTGACATTAGAACAAATAGTTAAGCTCAAGAAGAAAACCATTGTTTCAGAAAAAAGAGGGCTTCATTCAAATCATAAAAAGGAGGTTCATTAAGTACGTTTGTCATGTTTGCTTGTAGAGGAATCTGATAGAGCTAAAAAATGGTTGTATAAAATGGTTTTGCTTGGCTTAGCTTCGTGGGATTCTAACAAAAAACTAAAATTAGCTTTAAAAATTCCATATGCCACGTAAGAAGTACGTTAATAGAGCCAAGAATCGGTTATACATGAAAGAGCATGGAAAATAGTTCTGCCAAGTTAGCTCTACTAAGAAGGTAATAATGTTGAAAAATGGTTCTATTAGGGAATACATTTTAGGCCCTACCATGTCATCTTTATGTTATTATAAAGAATTTTTAGAGATAAAAAGATAGTTCTAAGAAATGGCTCTATGAGAAATGCACCTTTTAATTCTACCATGTAATCACTAGAAAAAGGACGTTACTCATAAAGCCAAAATCTTGCTCTACAAAGTAGGTGTGAAACAAGCTCTACCATGTTAAGTTTAGAGTAACACTATTGCTCATAGAGCTAAAAATTGGTTTCACAAATAGGTGTAGAAATAGTTCTATCACATCAGCTCGCAAAGCCAGTTTATGAAGCTAAAGTTCAATTCTACAAACAAGACAAAGTTGGTTCTACCATGTTAGCAATCATATAGAAAAAATTCATGGAACCAAAAAGTAGCTCTACAAAATGATTTCATGAATAACCAAGGATGCATCACAAGTTTTAAAAGACATTTCCAAATTAGCTTATAGAGTTGGTTTTTTAGATTTATAGAGTTGAATAGATCTTTAAAAAAATTTGCCACATCATCTTTTGTATGATGCTGGTTTGTAGAGCCAAAAGTTGTCTCTAAGAAGAAAATCTAAAATGATTCTATGAGTCACATCAACTCAACAGGACATACTCTACTATACTAGCTTTAGAAGATATGTTGCTTGTAAGATCATAATTCAACTCTATAAATAATCAAGAAAATAGATTTGCCATGTTAGATTTCATGGTGAAAGTTTAGAGAACCAAGAAATGGTTCTACAAGATGACTTAATAAGAAAAGCTTTAAAAGCCATGTCAAATTACATGGAATTTCTATTGGTTCCATGAAGAAATTCCAAGAAAAATTACCACATGTTTTTTAAGTTCTAATCTAGCACAAGTAGTCAAAAATTAGATGAATAAAGACTAAGGAGTTAATGGATACTACATGGCTTGTAGAAATGAAAATTGGTTCTACAAAGAAGTTCAAAAATTTTTCTTCTACATCATCTTTTAAATAAAATGGGTAGAGAGAACCAAAAATTAGATCCTTTAATAAGCTACAAAATGATTCTATGAAGTTATGCTCGCTTATCTATAATGTAAACTTGTAAAACCAAAAATACATATGTGCTCAAAGTGGTTCTACAAGCCATGTAAGCTTAAGAAATACTTTGCCGCATCAACAACTCATAGAACCAAAAATTGTTCTATGAAACAATTCTACAAGCTAACCACAAAGGCACTCTACCACATCAGACTCTTTTATGAATAAAGTTTGTAGAGCATAAAAATGGTTCTACAAATAATCTCTAAAATGGTTCTACGAACTACATCTTAGGTCTATAAAAGAATACAATTTAATATACTTTCATGCTCATTTAAATTTTAATCTAGCTTAGCATACTAAGTAGAAAGCTAAATGATATAATATAATTTATAGAACTAGAATCCGATTATATGAGGAAGTTCAAGAAACAGTTCTCCATGTTAGCTTAAAAGAAGGAGATCATTTGTAGAGTTAAAGTTTAACTCTACAAGTAAACATATAGATGGATCTTACACATCAGCTCCTTCATAGAATGAATTTATAAAGCTTAAATTTAATTCTACATGCATATTTAAAAAGGGATCTACAAATTAACATCAATACTAAGGTAAAGCTACAACGATAAGAATAGGTTGAGATGTTGAAACCTAAACCATTAAGCTTTAAATGAAGTATCTCAATTAAATCAAAGCTTATGACATGTATCAAAAACTAAATTAAACATCCTATCCAAAGCAAGCAAATTAAAGAATACAACTCTAAATATTAATAAGCAAGATCTAAACAAATTTCCAACATACAATCATTATTAAATAGAGTTAGAAATTAAAACAGAGCTAAGAGCTTAAGCAAAGCTAAAAGAAGAGATAGAGCAGCCATTGAAGAGTCCAAATAAGCTGTAGTTCATGAACAATACCAAGTGCTTTATTGACATTAGCATTCAAAAGTCATATGAGCTCTACAAGATAATTGAGCTAGATAATACTAAAATAGAATCTCATTAATATAATGAAGAGGTGCTAAGCAGCAAATTCTAGAATCATCCGAAAACAAGAAAGAGTGTTAAGTTACCACCAACCAATCTAGCCAAGGCTTGGGGGTATAGAAATGTCAAAATTTTTGTTACGGTTATGAGGTTAATACTATGGAAATTACCATGTTTGGTCTTGGGTAGCTTTAGAAAATAAAGGCATTTCTTTCCTTTATAATACATGAATGATGTTTTACAATAGAGCCTATATAATATTCATAAGTAAGGAGTTTAGTTAAGTCTTAGCTTATTTTTTTTAGATTACTTACTGAGCAAAGTTCCCGGGCTCAAGAGAATAGCTCTAGTTTTTGTGGATTATGTATCACAAAGAAGTGCTAGCCTAGAGGACCCTTGCTATGACTTCTTTTCAATCATCTATCAGAGGAGATACTTTGATATATAGGCCTTGGAATTTTTTATGAATTGTATTTACCCCCACCTAATAAAGTTGATTTTGGATTTTTTCCACCAAGGATCAATGAGTAGGTTGTTAATGAAATAAAGGAAAAATTCCATGGGGATATCTTTCTTCATGCTTGTTATACCTAGATTCTTATAATAGGCTTCAAAGGATAGGCTTTTAAGTTAGCAAGGTTCATGGCTCCTTACTTAGCTACATTAGAAGTTGGACAATAGATGTGAGAGAGCCTTCTAAGGAATGACTATAAGCACAAGGATGCTTTTGCCCTTAAATTAAGCTATTATAAATTCATTAATTTAGGGAATTTAAGAGCTATGACTAGGAGATATACAGAGCAATTTTGCTTTTCTCTAACTCAAAAGTGAATATACTCCACTACCAAGACTAGAAAGGTTCATTAGACAAATGATACCCATCTAGTCTATTTTAGAGCTATTGACAAAGAGGTCAATCAAGCTAAAGAAGAAGCTCCAACATAGCTAAAAAAGAGCCTTTCAATAAAGTTGTTAACTATAGCCTATGATACCCCAGTTATCAAAGTATGTAGATGGATGGTGAATAAATCCCATAATTTAGCTAGATATTTCTTAGAGAAATGCCGAGCTATAATGGAAGAAATTATTTTCCTTGGAAACTACTAGAGCCAGAGAATGTCATCCCTAATGAGAGGTCTTCCCTTGATGGGGCTAAATATGTTAGAGTAAGAGCTATGAGAAAAGTCAAAGTTGAACAAGCCAAGGCTAACAAGGAGAAATAGTAACATTAATTGCAGTAGCAACTACAAGAAAAAAAGTTAAAAGAGCATCAATAGTAGCAACTACTAGAATACTAAAAAATAATGAAGCTACAACAATAGCATCAATAAAGAAAGGAGGGAGAAATCTCATTGTCTACCCTTACTACTCTAAATTTTTCTTTGGAATATTTAATGATAGAAGTAACATGATCATTCAAGATTAAGGAAAAAGAGGGTAGAATTATACTAAGCTAAAAGCTTCCCACCAAGCCTGAGACAAAAGACAACATCATCTTCCAATACAAGGAGGATGATCGACAAATAGGAAAGCAAAAGCTCACAATGTCACATGAAGAGATATTAAATACCATAGCTACTTTGATCAAGGATATGGGACAAACAGTTAATAGTCAAATAGCTCCACTAAAAGAACTTTTGTTGTAGAATGAACAAGAGACATCCAAGATATGAGAGGAAATGAAGAGATTAAAGGAAGAGAATAAATTGAAAGTAATGATAACCATTAAAGAATCATTTCTGCAAAATAAAGAACATGAAGCAACTTGAATGAAAGAGAGATTAGCTATCACTAGCTCTAAATTGGAGAAAACCAAAAAGGAGAAGGACCTAGATTATTAGTACCTAGATCAACCAAATTTCAAAGATATAATTATTAAGGTTAATTACAATAAAAAATAGATATAATAAACTCAAGAAGAAATTGATGAGATAAAGAGAAAGCAAATGATCAGCCGTGATATCACATACGTGATATCATGGCTTTTCATGCGATATCACGTATGTGATATCGCGGCCTGCCTCATTGCTTATAAATAAGAGGCGGGCGCACTTGGTTTGCATAGTTAGTCTTAGTCCCTTACCCAAACTCTTGCCTTTTCTTCCTCTTAGAGTTAGAATTATTTCTGCGTGCCGGCAGTAGGAGTCATAAAGTGAACGGATCTTTATTTAAGCATTATGTACCTAAGCACACTTTGTGTACGACAATAAAGATGAACTTTGTGATAAACCTTGCAGCATTCAGAATAGATTAATTATGTTAATTACTATTACTTAATCCTTTCCTTAGTTAATTAATGATTCTCTCTCACCCTACAAATCTCCTAGGTAAGGACACATAGTACGATCACTTCGAGCATGCGTGTAACACTTGGTAACCCAGTAAAGATTAGCGTTTGGTAATCCTAGTAGTGTTGCACTAGTTCAGGATGTGTATGGCAAGTGAGAATGGATATTGGTTTTAGGATTAGTTAGAGCCTAGTTAATAAGTAGTCAAATTAAATTATTTACTTAGTTATCTCTCTCCTCCCTTATTAGCAGTAGGACATAAAACACATAAAAAGTATAAAAATCATATGCCTCAAGTTTACTTAACCATACAATCATGACATACAAGTAAGCTTGGGAAGATAATGATTGATGAACCCATTCTTGTTCCAAAAAGACACATAAGCACTTAGCCCTTGAAATTTGACTGAATCATGCATGGACACTCGTATTTGTATGGTTGAGCATAGGGATACCTCACCACTCATCATTGGTGTCATTGCCAGGGACTTTGTTGTTTATGCACTAACCAAAACATAGGAAATCTTTCACATCATTGGAACAAACCCTTGGGTTTGGTTAAAGAAAAATAATAAATAATAATACATTGCACACTAAATAAAAAATCATGTCTCCTTCTTCGTACGAAAGTGTTTCACCACCTAGGTCTGATATAAGGAACAATCAGAGGCGTAGTACACATGATAATCCGCCAGTCCCTCAATAGTTTCATGTGCTATATGTTCATCCCAAGAAATATGTACTGAACTTTACCTTTATCCTCCACTAGGATGAACAACTACGTTGGTGAGATTTAGAAGGTAACATAGTGTTACCTCCTGATTGCTCTATCCTGGGCATGCTTCTTCATGATCTCACACGAATTGGTAAGCAACACTTACAAGCAGAGTACGTTGTGCATGATCATGACTTGAAAGAGTATTGATCCATAGAGGCATAGCATCAAAGGGATTTACAATAGGAGAGATGTCATGAATCCATGAAGGAAAAGTTGTCACAGAATGTCCCACATGTCCTAAGCAAAAATGAGGGTGGTGAACCTGCCTCAGGCAGTTGCCTACACAATGATGTTCCTCCCGTTGACTTCAGTCAAGGGATTGTGTATCAGAATCTTTATTCAACTATCCATAACCTAGATTCTAGTACCGATAGACACAAAGGGTCTAAAGAAAGGACATGAATACGTGACAAAGATGGACATTGCGATCGTAACCGTGATTGAGGCTGCAACCACCAAAGAGAAGGAAGCAAGCACCGACATGGTGACAGTCCTCCTTCTTCTTCACCTTCATCATCTCCTTCACACTCTCCTTCAAGATCTAGATGCAGTCACAAGGAAAAATACCATGAGGATAAGGGTAAGTGAAATAAGAGTCATAGACAAAATAGTCAAGAAAGGGAACGAGGGCACTCAAGAGAAACACATCGTGAAAGAAGGGAGAGTAGGGAGCAACATAGGCATCATAAACACCACAAACGAGATGATCTTGATGAACCCCTACTTGCTACTCGAAGTATGCTAGACATAACTGAGGTTGTTAGAATTCCAACAAGGTACCAAAAATATAGTAGGATCAAGTGATTAGACATGAACAACATCCCACGATTTGAAGGAGGGTACAGCGCTAATCCTCAAAATTATCTACAAGCATTTCATGATGCATGTGCCTTACAAAACATAGAAGCGAATGGAAAAAACTTGAGTTGTTCCCATGGACAATAATCAAAGAAGTGGAGAGCTGGTACCGATCCTTAGAACTGGAATCCATTCATAGGTGGAGTACCATGTTAGAATTGTTCAACAATAAGTACCAAATGTACTCCCGAGTGTCCAACCTGCGAAAGCAAATCTAAGGATGGAAAAAAGGAGGCCATGAACCCTTGGATGCTACCATGGGCCAATATTATGCATTGTTACATCATTGTCCTAGCCATGGTTATTCACAGAGGGATCAGCTATGCCATCTCGTAGATGGGCTTAGGCATGAAATGCGAAGAACCCTTGGGACTTATGCCCAAGGAAGACTATTTAAGCTTAGGACCCATCAAGTTCAAAGATTATTGGAGCAAGTTGCTAAAGAAGAAGGTGAGCTAAGGAAAAGAGAGAGTGTAGAGGAATATAACAGAGATCCTTCCCTTCGAAAGAGAGGTGTAAGTTTCTATGAGGATGAAGAAGAGTCACCACTCAAAGAAATGATGAATAAGAAAACCTTGCCTCTCCAAAAATTAGCATTGGAAGTATCGAAAAAGGTAGACCAAATGTGGGACTCCCTAGATAATGGATTTCAAACCATTTTCAAAGTAGTAGATGAGTCTAGAGAGTAAGGTAGTGATTGCGAAAAGAGAAAAAAGAGAGAAGAAAAATATGGACATAACAAGGGTAAGGGCAAAGTTGCCATCATCGAAGAGGTTGTGGATTTGGATTTAGACAATGATAGTGGATGCGAGATATGCCAATATGACCATCCTAAGGGATGTTGCCCTATATTCTCACATCTGTAGGAGTCTAGGGTGTATGCACTCAACCCACGATTAAACAAAAGGCAAACACCCCAAAGGTTACCTTATCCTCAAGGTAACTCAAGACAGTTCCACCAACCCTTAATGTATTATCCAAGTGGAACTCCACCACAACTGATTAAGTAGTATCAAAAATGGTAGTACCCACAATCATGGGGTATGCCACCACCAAGGCAATTGTATCCTTATTGGCAACCTAACCCATATAGATATTACATCCAGTAGCCAGTCTCTCCATGTGACTCTACTGGTCATGTTACTCCTCAACCTCACTACCAAGCCCATGAGTACTATAGGACTGCTTCTCCTAGGGAAAATGTTCCACAAACATACCATCCTTCTCATTTGACTACACCTACTCCACCCTTAACTCCATTACCACCTACTCCAACTATGCAGGGTGAAATCCCTATCCAGCTGCAGCAACATAACGCCATAAGGGCTATTAACCCTCAACTTACTATTGGTTCTGACAACCGCATGAAGAAAAGAAATTTCTTTAGAACCAACAATCCAACTAAGCCCTTGCAACCACAAGCAACTAATTCTTTAACCGCTTCACTATCACTTAAAGCTTCGGAGCTCCCTTTAACTCAAAAACCATGCTTAACACATACATTCTTGTTAACTCATGCCATCACCAATTGGATAAAGGCTGGCCATATTCCTAGGAAATTCTCTAATCTTGGGAATCCTCTGATATATCTACAAATCACTGGAAATGAGTCATGCAAAGCTCTTTTGGATTCAATTTCTAGTGTCAACTTGATTTCTCAAGAAATGTACAAAGCTTAAAATCTTCCTCCACTAAAAAAGAGTAACATTCATTTGGAGTTGGTCAACCAGTCCCTCACTGTCCCATTGGGACTAGTGGAGGACATTGTCACCACTATTTGTAGGTGGTCATATCTAGCTAACTTCCTAGTTATTCAAGTGAACAATGGTAAGGGGGAATTCCCAATCATAACGGGAAGAGCATGGCTAAGCACAATTAACACGTGCATAGTAATCCACGATCTTTCCCTGGAAATATCAAAGGAAAATACATTTGGAAAGATTAGGAAGAAGAAAGTTCCATGCATTGCATACAGTGACACAGGGTGTAATTGCGTGCATAAGTCATGGTTTGTACAACATTTAACATTGCCTGCATGCAACCAGTATGCACAAGTGACTGATATACAAAGATGCATGTATGCAGTAGCCACAAGACAAGAAGGCACCAAGTGGCTGACAACTGATCAAGAGAGCAATTCAACTATATGCATGGAACCAATTGAGGGTTTGACTTGTGCTTACATTGATAACATAGACACATTAGAGCAAGTATCACCAACTTCCAAGTCTTGAACTTGAAAATATCAATTGGGGGAAGTTGAAAATCCTTGATAAGTTTAAGCAAGAGCTCCTTGAGCTAAAATCATTGTCCACCGGTATGGAATATACATTTCTTAAAATGGAAAATCGGTAATTATTAACATGAAGCTTGCTCCTAAACAAAAGGAAAGACTACTGAAAGTGATAAATAAATCGTTGAAAGCCTTCGCTTGGTGATATCCAAAATTAACTGGAATAGATCCTAGGGTATTCCAACATAGAATTTACATTGACCCCTCCATGAAGCCTTGACGACAACTGTAGAGACAATTGAACCCAAAGCTTAAGCAAGTGGTTAAGGAAGAAATCAAACAACTTCTAAAATTTGGGTTCATATACTCCATTGCTAATAGTGACTGGGTTAGTCCCTTAGTTATTATGCCTAAAAAGGAAGGAAAATGGAGGGTGTGCATAGATTTTAGGCTATTGAATATGGCAACATTCAGAGACCACTTTTCATTATCATTCGTAGACTAAGTCTTAGACACCATTGCAGGGCATCGCTACTATAGTTTTTTGGATGGGTATAGTGGGTACAACCAGATACAAATAGCCCTAGAAGACGAAGCCAAGACTACATTCACCAATCCTTGAGAAAAATTTGCATATAAACAAATGTCGTTTTGGCTTGTGCAATGCCCCTACAATGTTTCAATGATTATTTCTAAGCATATTCCAGTAGTAGACCTAAAATGGTGTGGAGATCTTCATGGATGACTTCTCCACCTACGGAGCAAACTTTGATCAAGCCTTGGACTAGTTAGAGCAATATTAAAATAATGTGTAGAAACCAATTTCAGGCTCAACTAGTAGAAAATCCATTTGATAATCCAAGAAGGCATTGTACTAGGGCATAAAATTTCATGAATAGGGATAGAGGTAGAGCCTGAAAAGATCAAAGTTATCCAAGGAATTACCCATAAACCAAAAATTGTAAAAGATATCTAGTCATTCCTTGGACACATTAACTACTATAGAAGGTTTATTGAGAACTTTTCAAAGGTTTCAAAACCATTGGTTGAACTAACAAAAAAGGATATACCTTTCAAATGGACCAGGGAATGCGAACTAACTTTTCAAACCTTAAAATAGAAGCTCATAGAAACACCCATTCTACAAGCTCTTAACTAGTCTAGACCATTCTACATAATGACTGATGCATCCAACTATGCTTTAGGAGTCATACTTACATAGTTAGATGATTAAAAATGTCCTTATTACATCCACTGTGCAAGTAGGAGTATCGCTGTGCACAACTTAACTACACTAAAATAGAAAAAGAATTAATGGTTGTAGTGTTTGCACTAGAAAAATTTAGGCACTATGTCTTGGGCGATAAGGTATTCGTACATATAGGTCATAGTGCAATAAGATTCCTAATGGATAAACCAATGGTAATTCCTCGCATCATACGATGGCTTGTAATCTTACAAGAGTTCGATCTTATGATGATTTATTGTAAAGGCACCGAAAATGTAGTTGTTGATCATTTATCTCGATTGCGATGGGACAACAAAGAGGATGAGTATCTAATTTCTAATTATTTCCTAGATGAACTCCTCTTTGTTGGTGTAGTGAATAATCAATTAACCATGAAGGTATAGTAGCATTCTCATCTATCTCCTTACACAACAAACACCACAAGGGCTTGATGCCAAAAAGAAATAGCAGTTTCTTCATCGAGTCAAGTATTTTATGGAAATAAATGGGAAACTTTACAAAGTATGTCCTAATGGCTTGGTCTGATGGTGTGTTCCCAATGTAGATCAACTACAAGTTCTCCAAGACACTCATGAGGGTCCTTGTGGGGGTCGTTACGCTAGGAGACAAATAGCCATTAAGATCTTGCTTGCAGGATATTATTGGCCTACATTGTTCTAGGACATCCATCATTTCATCTAATCTTTTAAGCACTGTCAACATGATGGAGAGATGACTGCTAGAATGGAGGGTCCACAACAATGGATCTAACCTTTAGAACCATTCGACATTTGGTAAATTGATTTTATGGGGCCAATTACACCAATGTTCAATGGAAAAGATTATAGTATTTTTGCCATTGATTACCTTACAAAATGGATAGAAGCAGCTACTATTAAGGATTGTACATCATCTATAGCTACACGATTTGTTCAACAACAAATCGTAAATAGGTATGGTATGCCTCGTGCACTTATTTTAGACAATGGTACATACTTCATGGATGCAAATTTTCAAAAATTAATGCAATTCTTAGGGGTTGAGCACAAACTAACTACACCATATCACCCCTAAGTGAATGGTCAAGCTAAAGTCACCAACAGGGAGATTACCAAGATATTGATAAGAACCATTAGCAAGTTTAGGCAAGACTAGAGCACTAAACTAAATGATGCTCTTTGGGCATACCACTTCACATGGAAACTCCCTATAGGCTACTCTCCCTATGAGTTAGTGTACTATAAATTACCAATGCTTTCCATTCAAACTGAGCTTTGTACACTATCCATGGCATGTGACCTCAACCTTGACCTTGATCTAGCACAGAAACAATGGTTGATGATCCTTAACCTACTGGATAAGAACTAATTGGCCACCCTATCATCTAATGAATTGCACAAGGCATTCAATAAACAATGTCATGACCTAAGAATTAGGAAAGTTACATATCAACCAGGAGATAAGGTTCTCTACTAGAATCCCACACATGTGCCACTATGTAGAAAATTTCAAATGCTGTGGGAAGGACCTTATGTCATTCATGCAAGTTTTCTTGCAGGGGCCATGATGATATACAAACCTAAGAGCCCAAATAAGAAACTATTTGTCAATGTCCAATAAACCAAACCTTTCCATGAGCTTAGATTAGCCAGTACTCATACTACCTTTGTTGGTGGACAACCTTGCTCACCATTTCGGATCTCTTTCTTCCAACTCAGTCATGGGGGAGATGGCCACCTATGCCAACCATTCTAGGCCCTCAACCCTTTTTGTATTTTTTTTGTTTTACACCTTTTTTATTTTACACATTTTTCAATTTTACTTCTTTTTTGTCTTACACCATCATTCATATTTTTACTATTTCTTTGTTTGATTTATTTTCATTTTTCATACAATAAGTGCTCTTGATGGTGGATTGTATCATAATAATGTTGATTGCTAATGTTTGGTTTTTACCTTTGAATTATGATGCTAATATTATGATATGGTTCTTTTGATAAAACAGGCAATGAGTCCATGTTGTCCATTCATCCATTCAACTTTGTGGTCTCCCTTGGCTTGGAACTATACAATCCCTCTTTTCTAATTAACTTCTTAATAAATTTGTGGCTTGGTATTTTTCAAACTAATGGTTGAAAAGGGTGTGATTGCAAGGGGATTCGATGCATTGGTGCTGGCCATTCTCTTGGGTGCTTGGATGCTTTTTCTTGGGTTTTTTGCCATTTTTCCATCAATCAAATATTAGGAAGCTAAGTGAATTTGCATGGTGTGGTTCTCATGCAAAAAAAAAAGGTGGGAATTCAAAGCACACCCCTTAGACATAATAAAGTAATATGGGCTACAAGCACTAGTTATGGCACTGGAAAAACATGTTACCCATGCTTGAAGGTTCCCTCTAACTAAGGCCCTTTTTCATTTCCTTCTTCTCTATCTCACTCTCCTTGGGATGGTGCTGAATTTTTGTGGAGGCATTCTTGTTTCTTCAAGAGGATGGATTCGCCAAGTGTATTGATGCGAGGTCACTAAGTTTGCTTAGTTTGAGTCCAAATTTAAAATGAGTTCTACTCAGTCACATTAACCATGACATATGCAAGGGACTTTACACAACTTTGCTCTTAGGATCCCATTCCATTTCTACTTTCCATCTTTCTTTCCATTTTCCACCTCATTTCCAATTTTATGATTAGTCCATATCTTGGTTGATGCATTGTTTTTCCTTGGTAAACTCTTATGGGTAAGTTTTTAACTCTTGCTTCCAAATGACATTCTTAGAGCCTACGAACTCTTAATTTTGTGGGTTTGTCAAGGCATAAAGGGCACGAGCTTGCTTTAGGGAGGACCCATTGGAATTCCTTTTTGGTGCAATTGTTAAGTTCATTTCCTTAAACATTATCTGCAATCAACCATTTCTTGTTTCATCCCCATCTTTGACATCCACTTTATTGGCATTGTCATTGTTTTTTTTTCTTTCCATCTTTCTTGTTTCGTATATTTTTTCATCTTATTACTACTAGAGGTTCGCTCTTAGTTGTGGGGGCCCTAGCACAAATTTTTCAATTTCTCCATTCTACTACTTACCTAAAACCTACACCTTGGGTAGTTATCAATAATAAACCTCTAACCTAGTTTCTGCCATAACCACAACCTAGCCAATGCACTTTATATTGAGGCAAGGTATCAATTGCAGTGTGGCTTACTTATCCTTGCTCATTCATGACTATTTTGTATGTGCAAATGGCGATTACACGAACTATGGACTAGAATAGGAGGAAGCACTTGAGATGGAATGGACCTGAAACATTTACGCTAGGAACAAGTCTGGTCGCGTGGCTATGGATGAATAATGGAGGGCATAATGGCATTGGCAGCAACACATCTCATTTTCTTTTCTTCCTTTTTCTCTTCAAGCTGTCAAGTGAAGGTCTAGATGTCATCCATGTATAGTTTTCACCACAAAGGGTGTGAACACCAATGTTGTAATATGTTTATCGATCTGTTCACTAGGCACTTTAACTTTGTTATTCCCTATCGCTATCAGTTCTCATTCAGTCAATAATCCCATACCTTCCCAATTTTTTGTAAGGAAATCGAGGATGAGTTTTCATTTAGTCATGGGGGCATGATGAGTCGTGATATTGCATCTGCGATATCATGGCCTTCCATGCGATATCACGTACGTGATATCGCGGCCTACCTCATTGCCTATAAATAAGAGGCAGGCGCACTTGGTTTGCATAGTTCGTCTTAGTCCCTCACCCATACTCTTGCCTTTTCTCCCTCTTAGAGTTAGAATTATTTCTGCATGCCCGTAGTAGGAGTCATAAAGTGAATGGATTTTTATTCGAGCATTGTGTACCTGAGCACACCTTGTGTACGACAATAAAGATGAACTTTGTGATAAACCTTGTAGCATTTAGAATAGATTAATTACTATTAATTAATTCTTTCCTTAGTTAATTAATGATTCTCTCTCACCCTACAACTCTCCTAAGTAAGAACACATAGTATGATCACTTCGAGCATGCGTGTAACACTTGGTAACCCAGTGATGATTAGTGTTTGGTATTCCTAGTAGTGTTACACTAGTTCAAGATGTGTACAACAAGTGAGAACAGATACTGGTGTTAGGATTAGTTAGAGCCTAGTTAATAAGTAGTCAAATTAAATTAGTTACTTAGTTATCTCTCTCCTCCCTTATTAGCAACAGGACATAAAACACAAAAAAACTATAAAAATCATATGCCTCAAGTTTACTTACCCATACAATCGTGACATAAAAGTAAGCTTGGGAAGACAATGATTGATCAACCCATTCTTGTTCCACAAAGGCGCATAAGCACTTAGTCCTTGGAATTCAATTGGATTGTGCATGGATGCTCATATTTGTATTGTTAAGCATAGGGATACCTCGCCACTCATCAACAAGCTATCTTTGTAGAGATGAAAAGAAGAGTCCAATATCTATATGATCTAGCCAAAGTAAAAGGAGAATCACTACCATAATAAAAACAAGGCTTTCTAAATCTGATTATAATAAAAATTACAAGAATCATGAGTGAAGATGCTAAACAAATTTTGGATTTGAAATTGGCGTATTTAAATGTAGGAGCTACACTAAATAATTATCCAACTCCATAATAAAATTAGATCTTGCAAAGTTAGGTACTAAAGATGTACTAAAGAGGTTTACTAGCTTAGAACTAGATACAATGAATCATCCATCAAAGTCCTCCTAAATCATAGGAAACTAACACAATAATTCTTGGTGGAAGGATTCTAGGTTGAAAGGATGAGAAGGATTTGTTTAGAAGCTAAATAGTTGTTTAATGATTTACATTTATGTGAACTAAACATGAGGTTACTGTAGATTTTAATTTTTTTCTAATGATTGTAGCTCAAGGAGCTACTATAAAAGGACTAGAGAAAATTTATTTTTAGAATATCTTGGAAAGAAGGAAAGTAGGGAATAATTGACTCTTGTACAATGATCTTTTAAATTTTAATTTGATTTAGCTCCTTTTCTTTTATTTAGTAAGTTAACTTTATTTTCTCTACTTTATCATAGTTGCTTAGCTAGTAGTTGGATCATATTGTGCTTTATAGTTCATTTCTTAGAATTGATAAAATTTTTATTAAAGGTAAGGTTTTATCAATTTTTGGTATTTTTGACTAACTTGGACAACTTTATTTTTCAAAGTGTTTACTCATGCTAATAATAGCTTGTCTTAATAGTTAAGATTTTATGCAATTTTATTATCATACTTTTGAAATACATTAAATCTTGCTCTATTTACTAGTATTTCTTATAGAAGATTTCTATAGGGAAGACTAGTAATAGATTTGTCAAATTGTACTTTAGCATTGGATGAAAGAACAACTTGTATAAGTGGCACATGATCTTAATTATATAGACTAAGTAGCTCTAATATAGTTGGAATTTTTTTGCTTTCTAAATAGAGTAAAAAGATGCTATATCTTTTCCTAAAATTACATTAAAACCATCTAAACATAATATTGCAACATTTAAAGCTTATGTTAACCCAAAATACATAATTTCTCTATAACCACTAACTTCATTTGGAGGTATCTGGGCCCTGGTGTTTATATAGGCTAGTAAGTACCTGAACTTGAGTTTTAAAAGAGCCATCATCCTTGTGATTTTTATAGTAAGGAAGAGATCAACATTGATGCTAAATAGAGCTTTTACCCATTATTGGTTTCTTGTTGCTAGAAAAATGATAAAGAAATAGTGGTAGTCCAAACTAGACACCAACAATGCTCCTATTCACATTTAATAGTGAGGTGTTTCTTAGTAGGTGTCATCCTAAATGAACAATGGATAATATGGATTTCCATCCTTTAATTATAGTTCATAAGTCCAAGAGTAGTTGAGAATTACACAAGATCATGATTATGAAATTTAGTCTAATGTTGTACAGTAAAATGTAGACAAGATTTTTTCTTGTGAGGTTTATGCCATATTGACCACTAAGGATGTTAACAAAGAGGCTATTGCTAAGTTCCAACCTTTAGAAACTCATTCTAGATTACCTAGGATAATCTAATATTAGAAATAAGCTTATACAAAGACATATTGATTTGTTTTGGCAATGAGAATAAACCAAGACCTATCCTTTAGAGATTTCTAGATTAGATATAAAATATTTCGATTATTTAAAGCTTTTGTTAGATTTCTAAATTCTAGAATATTTTAAATTATTTAATTAGAACCTTATGCTCTAGACATATAGTTATAATTTTATTCTAAAACCTTATATGCTCCATCAATAGGAAAATAAAATAATCTTTCTTAATATAGGGCTATTAATACCTTATTTATTTTAATGCAAAAATCCCAAAGTAGCCAGGAAAAAAAATTTAAATAAAGATATGAGATGAATGATGACTCAATTTTGAAGAAAATGGAAATTTTTGGAGTGAGGAAATATTTTTTGTATATTGGATATTTTTTTGAAATAAAAAAATATACAAATTTTTTATAATTGAGCTCTTATAAAAGTCTCACCTAGCATGCTTTTATCAAAGCATAGAATTCTAATATCCATTACATTGAATGATTTGAAACCATCACAATTTGAATAACTTACACAATTAACAAATGCATCTAGGAATACTTTGACCATGCCTTTGTACATATAAGTATAGATTAAAAATGTGGACATTTTGGTGTGTCAAAACATTAAGTAAAATGGATATAAAGGTTGCGTGGTTGTTGTGTTTGTAGGACTAAGATGAGATGACAAGGAATGAACTAGTTTAGTTAAAAAGGAGAGCTCAAAGGAAGAGGTCATCCACAAGGTCTCAAGCAAACATGTAAGAATTCCAAGAATGTGGACAAGAACCAAATAACTCACACGCAAAGTTGTCATCATTGAAGCATGCAAAAGTGCAAGGTTATGAACAAGGAATGAAGAATTCATCATGCAAAGGAAGGTGAAGAAAGACATCTCCAAGAAACAATAGAAATATTGGAAAAATTAAAAGCAATGCAGAAGAAGACATCTCTGAAACATAGTAGGCATCTTTCATTAGGAAAAGATGTCTTTCCCTAGAAAAAGATGTCTTCACATAATGCAAGCCAGTTTTAGAAAGATGTCTTTCACCAAACAAATATGTCTTCCTAGAATGAAGACCAAATACAAAAAGATGTCTTAGCCATGAATAAAAAATCTTTCATGATTGTTAGACATTACATGAGTTCCAAGATGGATTTGAAAACATTACAACTATAAGAAGAAATGGTTCTCATTGGAAAATGTGTAAGCCTTTGTACTATAATTATGTAATCAATTGTCAATCATTATAATCATTGTTGCTCCTCATTGTATTATCATTTGTCTCTTGTAAAGTGTGTTGTACCTTAAAGTACAAGGATCAGAAAAGTAAGTTATTGTTGTTCTCCCTTGTTGCCATGCAGGGTTGATGTGCTTCTTACAAGAAGGCATCTTGGTTGATCTTGTTGAGATCCTACATGATTGAGTGTTAGTGTAGCACCACAACACTCTATAGTGGAGCTCAAGATTGTAAAGGTTGTAGAATCCTAGAAACCACAAACTAAGCTTGTTGTGACCTTGCAGGGTTGAGTCGATTCATAGCATCGAATCACTCTAAAGAGGAGCTTAATGCTTATACAAGGTCTAGTACCCTTCAAACCACATTTGAGAGCAACAAAGTCTAGAGGTGTGCTTGCAAACTACCCTTTGAGTGTGGACTACCCAAGTTGGGAAACCACATTAAATTTGATTGTGTGTTCATTGTTCAAATAATTTTAAATTGGATTTACTTATAGTTATCCTTTTGAGTTCCAACACCCTCCCCACCAACCCCCTCTCCTCTCCTTAACTAAGGTGATTCTAGTAGCTTCGTGATAATGTCATGCTAGTCTAGTGGTAAGACTCTTGATTTAAAAGCTCCAAGTCATGGCTTCAATTCTAGTGGGTAATGCTAATTTATAAATCTCTAATTAAACTATATTATAATTATTTCAAAGTTTTAACACATCTCCCATCATCTGCCACCCATTCATCCCCACACCCACCCCAATTCTAATAACTTCACTACTTTGCACAACAATGTTAGTAGTCACTCAAGTTATCTCATTCTTGCTTAATCATATGTTTATTATATGTTTTGGGACACACAATTTGGCTTTCTATCCATTCTTCTTCCTAATTTCCTTATGTTTGTTAATAGGTTTCATCTTACTAAAAAAAGATGGCTTGAGTGGTTAGCTCATTATTTAACAAGAATCTGCAAAAATGGGGCTTCTAGTTCAAGTCACATTTCAATTATCATTATATTCCTCTACAATTTCTTCTAAATTGTCATGTTAACTATGTATCATGGGGTACATATTCATTTTAAAGCTTTAAGTTATGGGTTTGATTTTGTTGGATAATACTATGTTATAAAGTTCTAATTGGACTATATGTCTTGGGGTGTACATATATTACAATTAGTTTGTATTCCAACATATGATTGTAAACAATGAGGTGTTAACCTTATGGTAAGACTCTTGATTTGAAAGCTCCATGTCATGGGTTCAATTTTTGTGGGCAATGCTATGTTATAAAGTTCTAATTGGACTATATATCTTAGGGTGTATTTATATTATAATTATTTTAAGGCTCCAAAACCCTCCAAGTTATGATTATGATCTTTATAAATATGTAATTTTATTAATTCAACTTATTGTAAATTCTTTCGTATAAATTTGGTTTCCTTCATGTTATTTTCTAGAGTGCAATTTATGAAGCAAGATAACAATAGCTAAATAACATATAGATATAATATTTGTTTCCTAAATTAATTAAATACATTATACATGTACATGAATTGGAAAACCCCCCAACCCACATTATACATCTACATCTAGATCCCATAAAGATATTTATGAATGCTAAGGACTTGTACTATCCAATTTCTGAAACTAAAACTAAAAAATTTATTATGCCTAAAGACCCATAGTATCTATTGGACATATGTGCATTTTCATAAAAAATAAAGATAAACTATACAAATTGATCAATAAATAATGGGAGAAATAAAAATAAACCATTAATCGTTTTACTTTAAAATTATAATGTTGTCTCAAATGAATAGTCACAACCTAGAAAAGAAACACATGCAACTCATCCTCAATGGATTTTGACTTGCCTAACTTGCAAGTATACTCTTCTTGGGGAAGTTAAATATATATTCAACTTTCAATTGTAAGATGATGCAAACTTAAGTGAACCATTTTTATGGCACTTTCCTGCTTGCCTAAAATAGCAACTAAGAAATATTAAGTTTCTACATCTAATTTATTAGATCTAATATGATATAAATAAAATTGTTTCTTACTTTCTACATTAGATCACAATTGTATTAAGACCTTTTATTTAACTAATTGGAAAATATTCTTAGGATTTTGCTATAATTTCTTCTAAAAAATATTCCATTTTCTCAATCATCACATTCCTTAAAAATATGAAATGTGGTTTCATGAATCCTCAAGAATTAGATAATTTTTCTTGCATTGAGATATGTAAGCTATGAGTGTATACAATAAATTGGCACAAGGATTTTTCTTTTTAAAGGCAATAAATCACATTCACATAATAACATTAAAGTATTTGTGTAACGACGGAAAATGCCGGCAGCTGGAAAATACCAAACACAATCCCGTGTACACAGTTTTAACCATGGATCCGCGCGAGGGCTATGTTGGAAAAATGAATCTGCGGCGCCTTGAATGGTCTTGTCGATCAGATAGGGACTTACTAATCAGTAAACCGATGAAGATTACGAATATTTCGTGGAACGATATGATTCGGCGATGTGCGAAATGAGAGAAAAGCGATGTAGATGAATGGTAATGACGATGATAGCGTCAACACGACAACTGGAATTAGACACGAGAGAAACACGTAATTGCAAGATCTATAGTTTGACTCGAGAAAATAAGTATTTTGTATATTCAAGTTACACTGGGGAGACCCCGATTGTTTTGTATAAGCAAACACAAAGCAACAAGAAACAAGCAAACTGTCTGAGCAGAAGTGCAGAATAGAATCCGATCTACCTTGTAGGCCGGAGAAGGGATGCAAGGAAGGTCAAGTTTTGACGTCTATTGATCAACTGCTTCTGATCAATAGAAACTCACAAACCACACCAGATGATGTCTGGATCTCTGATCTGCTCCTTTTGCCTTAGGTAGTCTCTGCTCGGAACTGCCGATAATCACCAATGGAGAAAGTTGTGTTTTCACCAGAGAGGAATCGCTCTTACTGCCAATGCTCAAGCCAAGTGTCTCTTGTCTCTGTCTCTCTATTATTGTTCTTTTTTTTTGTCGTCTGTTGCCGTGCCCTTTTCTTTGCCAACTGGGATATTTATAGGTTTGACGATATGTGGAGAAGGCACAGCTATGATGACACGTGTTTCAAACTTTTCGAAAGATCGCTGACTTGACCATCCTTGTGTTGAAACCTGTATTTACGCACAATACGCGCATCTGCGTATTGTGCGTATGAGTGACAAATGTGGGTTGGACATGTCTCCATTGATTTTGGGCTACACTACGCTCGTGCGCATTGCGTTGCGTACAAGAGTGTAATAAAGCATGAAGACAATAGATTCAAGCTGCTTTATGCTCAATTACGCTACCGTGCATAGTGAAGCATAAGCAATGATTATTTTGACGATGACTTACGTTGACACACGCTGCGTTGCGTAAATAGCATAAGGCGGCCAATGTGTAAAAGAGGAAAAGCGTCGGTCTACTGTGTGTTGTTGATCTTTTTTTGACTTTTACGACGCTCATTACACTGCCGTGTGTACTGAGCGTAAACTCGGCCTTGGACAAAAGACTTAGCCAAAATATACAGGAAGTCGCATATTACACTGCTTAGGCCTTAGGCTTTGCCAAAGCCGCTGAAGTAAGCTTCCTTTGAACGTCGAACTATGTTACGCAAAGCGTCATTATGCTATGCTGCATGCTATAGCGTAAATATGGAAACATAGTGAGATAAGAAATCTGCAAAGGGAACCAAAGTCTTGATGCTGCGCGCCTGCTTGCCTTGCCTTGTCTTATTCTTCTTTCTGGAATTCTGTCATGTACTCGTGCCCGAATCACGAATCTTTGCCTGAGGCCGACTCGTAATTTCCACGGTGTTTCAATGGCCCCTCTTTGTTGACGGTTAGAGGACCTGCACGAAAGACGTCGACAAAAAATGCGAAACACCGGAGAGGTAAAAGCACTAGCAGCATTCAGCAATGGCTATTCGAGTGTCGCCCTGTCAACATAGAAGAGCAAGACTGGAGGTTATGGGAGATAGGATGGTACAAGAGGAAACAGGTTCAGGGAAGACTCAAATTAAGTAGGATGGCGAGAGTATGGAATACGCTCATTGAACACACAGAAACATATGCATACTTGTGTTAACAGGAATGCTTTCAGACGAGCATGGCGCATCAGTCTGAGATTTCTCTGTTGCAGACTTTAGCAGGAATTTGTGCAGAAGGAGCACGGCGCATCACTTCTGCAATGTCTCTGCTTATGACACGCAATTGCGTTGCGTCAGTTTATGGACTTGATTGCAATGCAAGTGCGGAAAACAGGTGCTTGCATATGTAGCTTTTGCGTATAGGAAGCAGGTGGTAGGTATGAAGTGAAGTAGGAGCTAAAGGTAGGATTATAAGGTGAAGAGGGATATGCTTCTAAGTGGATAGGCTAACCTGAGCAGCCATTTCAAAATGCTGTTTGTACTTCACCACTCAGATGAATGCACCTTTGGATGAAATCCTTAAAGCGAGTAACCTGCAACCAACGAAGAAAACATAGGATACCATTGCTCATCTGAAAAAAAGGCGAGGTTGTTGAAACGAGTTCCGACAGAGGCGAGATGAAGTAATCGGGCCGTGAAGGAGGAACTGTAGCAAGAGGCCAAAGTCTTCAGCCTTGACGCTCAGCCCAACATATCTCCGCCAAAGATCATTAGACTCGGCACACCTGACTGGTTATGTAAAGAACCAGCCAGATGAATTTGTGAAGCCAGGGCCTGATAGTGATGATGAGCGGAGATCCCCAAAGTCGAAATTGATGGGAATGCCTTTGGGGCTTTGGGCAGCGGAACTAACCTCTCAGAGGTACCACCGCTGGAATGGGTGCAGTGACGGTATCTTCGAGGGGTCAGTAGTATGCCAGTGGGGTAGCGACGCTGGGATTGTCCCAGTATCCCACCTCGCTTGACGTGAAGCTGCACAGGGATGATTACGCTCGCTTGATTTGCATGGAGGAGGCTTGTAAATCCCAGTTTTAAGTCCTGGTAGATTGTCGTTGCTGGTTTTAAGTCTCAGCAGACCATGGTCCCAGTTTAGAGTCTGGGCGGACTGACAAATGCTAGTTTTACGTCATAGCAGATGATGGCGGGGCTGATTTAAGGTCTCAGCAGACCGTGCTGTGGATGTCAGTTTTGTGTCATGACCCAAGGAAAAATCTGTGCTATTTTTACGTCTCAGCAGACGGTTGCTTACCTTTGCCAGTTTTATGTCATGACAGACAGCCGATGCCAGTTTAGCGTCATGGCGGACACGTGCAAAAGATGCCAGTTTTTCGTCTTGGCGGACCTGTACAACATTGCTAGTTTTACGTCGTAGCAGACGGTCACAACTTGCCAGTTTAGTTTCATGGCAGACGGTCAGTACTAGTTTAGTATCGTGGCAAACGCGTGCAAGGAATGCCAGTTTTACGTCGTAGCGGATGATAGTTGCCAATTTAACGTCGTAGCGGACAATAGTTACCAGTTTAACATCGTAGCGGACGATAGTTGCCAGTTTAACGTCGTAGCGGATATTTGTTGCCAGTTTAACGTCGTAGCGGATGTTTGTTGCCAATTTAATGTCGTAGCGGATGATAGTTGCCAGTTTAACGTCGTAGCGGACGTTTGTTGCCAGTTTAACGTCGTAGCAGACGATAGTTGCCATACCTGATATTCACACTGGAGATGCCACTATATGTAATACTGCTTCAGATATATGTGATTGACAGGGTTTGGTAATTGGTTGCCGTCGACATCCACTAACTTGAATGCTTCGTTGTTGTACGCATCAGCCACCAAGAAAGGACCCTCCCAGTTTGTAGAGAATTTGCCTACTGGTTCGCAAATAGCCTTGAGAACTAAATCCCCTTTCTTGATCGGGCGTTGTAGAAGATTGTGACCATGCTTTTGCCTCTGCTTGTCTTGATACTTTTCGATTGTATCAAGTGTCTGTATCTACTTCTCTTCTACTGAATCCAAATCCATGATCCGAGACTCGGTGTGTTGAGCCTCATTTATAATCATGGAGAGGACCATTTTCAGAGAAGGGATTTGCAATTCGAGGGGCAGCACCGCCTCGGATCCGTAGACTAGGCTATAGGGCGTACTATTTGTAGCTGTCCTACAGGTAGTGCGATATGCCCATAGCACATAGAGGATCTTTTCGTGCCACCGTCTCTTATTACTGTCTAGCATTTTCTTGAGCAGATTGATGATGACTTTGTTTGTTGATTCAGCTTGATCATTTGCTTGCGGGTAATAGGGCGAGGAAAAAGATTGTTTAATGTCAAGGCTATCACAGAAGGATTTGGTCTCTGTACTACTAAACTGTGGCCCATTGTCGGTCACGATAGTCATCGGGAGACCAAATCTAGTTACAATGTTATCTAAGATGAAATGGAAAATTTGTTGAGATGTGATCTTCCTTAAAGGAATAGCTTCTACACACTTCGTGAAGTACTCAGTGGCGGTGATTATGAAGCTATGACCCGTGGAAGATTTCGGCATGATGGGACCTATAATGTCTAGTCCCCATCGTTGAAATGGCCATGCTATCTGAGTTGTATGTAACTCCGTAGGTGACACATGTATAATATTTGCATGACGCTGACACGTGTCACAAGTTTTAACCTTTGTCAGGCAATCTTTTTCCATGCTTGGCCAGTAGTACCCTAAGCGGCAAATTTTCGAAGCCATAACCCGAGGTGCTACGTGTCCTCCGCATAATCCCTCGTGAACCTCGCTAATGATACACTGCGCTTGGTCCTTGTTAACGCAAGTAAGTAGCACACCATCAAAAGAGCGTCTACAGAGAGTATTGTCTCCTATGATTACGTACTGCCTAGCTCGCTTGCGGATTGCATCTTTCTGTGCACGTGTCAATTCGTGTGGTAGTTCACCCTGTAAGAGGTAAGTTTTAATGTTGTCATACCATTCTGGCGTGCTCTCTTCGAGAAGGGAAGATATGTGCGCCGCTTGAATGATAGGACCTGTACAATTTGTTATTAAAGCAGGACAAGTGTCGAGCAGATGTGAGGGCACATTTAGGGCCAACGTAGCTAGTGCATCGGCCAGTCTGTTATCGGTGCATGGCACGTGTTGGGCATCAATGGTCACGAATTTTCTCAGAAGATCTTTAGCCATATCACAGTAGGGCTGTAGATGTACAGCTTTGCAGGCATAGACTCATGTGATCTGATTGATGATGAGCATCGAATCACCCCTAACTGCCAAGTGTCGAACATCGAGTTCACTTGTAGCTAGCAACCCCGTGAGGAGCCCCTCGTACTCTGCCACATTGTTCGTACAGGGGAAGGTCAAGCGATAAGCGTGGAGATGCACATCCTCAGGTGATAGCATAATAACGGTGGCGACGCTGCCACCTTTGGCGGTTGAGGCGTTGTCAAAATACAACATCGCCTCGAGGCCTGTTAAGACAAGGCTTAAACTATGTACATGTTCATTTGGAAACTCAGGCTCTATGGTTGCTTGATTGTCAATAGGTGATGTTACTAACTGGTTAGCTATTGCCTGGCCTTTCATAGAAGATTGGCCAACATAATGTAGATCGAATTCTGCTGTGATAGCCTTCCAGCGAGCTATTCTGCTACTCTCATATAAATTGTGCGTAATGGTCCTAAGGATGTTATTTTTACAGATGATGTCAACTTGGCTATGGAAAAGGTAATGTCTCCACTTTTTGAGCGTAAATACTAATGCTAAGCAGTTACGCTCTACTTCGTTGTACCTAGTTTCGTACGCATATAGAGCATGACTCAAGTAGTAGATGGGCACTTCCGACCCATCATCCCTCCTTTGACAAAGTAATGCCACTAACGCTACGTCCGAAGTTGCGAGGTAAATGTAAAACGGTAGATCTTTTTGTGGTGGGAACATTGTTGGTAAGTGTTGAAGTTCTTGTTTTAGGCTATCAAACGCACGCTGAAAATCTTTCGTCCATTTGAAATTAACCCCCTTTTTAAGAAAATGTTGCATAGGGTGTAGCTTGTTGGTTAATCTCGAGATGAACCGACGTATAAACTGTAATCGTCCTTGTAACCCGCGTAATTGCTTGAGGTTTGTGGGAGGTGCTAATTTGACAATGGCTTTGACCTTATCAGGGTCTACTCGTATGCCAGTTTCCGATACCATAAACCCCAGCATGCGTCCGGTTTTGACTCCGAATATGCACTTCTTTGGGTTAAGCAGGAGGTCGTATTTGGAGCATCTTTTGAGGACTAACTCCAGGTCTTCTGAATGATCCTCTGACTTTAAAGACTTAACAGCTATATCGTAAACATAGTCATTTAGTCTCCCTAAGAGGTAATCACTAAAGATATATGTCATGGCTCGTTGATATGTTGCTCCGGCATTTTTTAGACCAAAAGGCATCATGGTGTATCAAAAGGTGCCCCAGGGTATCATGGACGTTGTGGTTAATTGATGTTCTGGGTTGATGCGAATCTGGTTATAGCCCGAAAAGCTATCCATGAAGGATAGAAGCGCATGCCCGGTTGTCGTATCGACTAGTTGGTCAATACTCGGTAGTGGGAAGTTATCTTTGATCGTGGCCTTGTTCAAATCTCGGAAGTCTATGCAGATGCGTATGCTTCCGGTCTTCTTTGGGACGACTACGATGTTAGATACCCAATCTGAGTAGTCGACTACGCGGATGCAACCAGCCTGATACAGCTTAGTGATCTCATCACGCACGGCTAGCACGATCTCTGGCTTGATTTTTCATACCTTTTGCCTAACTGCTTTAATCTGTGGGTCTAAGATTATGTTATGCTGGATTAACCTGGGATCTAGTCCCGGCATATCTTCGTATGACCATGCAAATACTGTGATGTTGTCTTGCAGGACCTTTTTTATAGAATCGTGCATTTTCTAGTTTAGCAAAGAACTGACTTTAAGCGTTTTGGCTTCACCCTTATGCATAACTATAGAAACCTCATTAAGGGGGTCTTTCGGTTATGTCCCCAGCCTCCAGATCTAGCATGCGCGTTGACTGTTCTGGCCATTCTGGGGACGTTTCTGACGTGGCTATGGTTACATCGTCAAAGGGACGGTTAATTTCCACTAGCGTAGGGTTGAATTGCCTAACTACCCTCCCATATGGGCCTGTCAAAGTTAGTGGTGTGGAAAATGTTGCATCCATTTGCGAATTGTCCTGCAAAATCACCAAACGTGTAAATGATTAAGAGAAAGCATGACGTAGTGTTGTCGAATGTGGAAAGCTAATTGAATTTTGAATTTTGTGAAGAGGCTATAATTAATGCTACCCGATTACGAGGCGATAAGATGTGATAGTTTAACATCATTTCGGACAGTGGCACATGCGATATCTGCCGCATTAATATCTTGATTTTCGGGTTCTGTTTTACGAAAGTCCCGCTGAAATCGAATATCAAGTCGGTGATTCTCGCATATAAGTAAGTGGTTTTCGGTGAGAACGGGCTACTGGTTGTCGGGAATTTGAATTCTTAGCTGTTGCTGAGCGAGAGGAGAAAGAGCAGAAGATTGGAGCATGTAGTTCGTGAAGATTCGAAGAAGTGAAGCTACGAAGGTTCTGAAGTCATTACAATGGCACCTAAAATCAAAAGGAAGAATGCAAAATTGGCCAAAATCGATGAGGTGCAAAGGAAATCTGGAGCGCGTTTCGCAGGCGGCAGCTGAAGTGCGTGACCCTACGCCTTTGAACCGGTAGGCCATTCCTTGCATGCTTATGTTGTTTTAGTGTCTATTTTTGGTAGTATTTCTTGCGTAAATGTGGATTTCAAATTATTGACCTCGGGTTAAGGCGAGGGTTTGATGGGGTTGCGTCTATCGCCGTTGTCAGGGACAAACCTTACGCTGTTGCAAGGGTTCAGGTGATTTCAGTATGGGTAACTCGGCGTAGTTCGTAGGTTTTCTGTATTAGTCATGCAAATATAAATCTAGATGTTGATTTATGTATTGGGTTTTCTGTACAGCGTTACATTAAAGCCTATTCTGATTGTCTTAGATATTGTTGGGGTTTTGTGTTGTATAAACCCCATCGTCCCTAATGTCCCTCCCCCGCAAACGTGGTTGCATGGGAAGGCCATATGGTTTCGAAGGGGTGCGCTGGAGTTTCTGCAGTTCTTATTGTGCAACTTCAGTGTCATTGTATGGTCTAATGTGTCTAGCGATATTGTTGATGCCATCCTGGAGTACCTCCTGGTGGGTTCTGCACAAGGGATCCTGGCTTTCCTGACAGACGAAACCATCGACACTGGTCATCCCGAAGACCGAGAACCTAGTGCCCGAGGTTTGAGGCGTTTAGGCTGGATATGGGAGATGGCCCAGTTTAGTTGTTACCACGCCTATAACACTCTGTTCATGGCTCGCCATGTCTCGACTTACTTTCAGAACCCACAAGGCACTGTGTACTACTCCGGTGGGTAAGCAATTGTGTTGGCTATATTGTTACATGTCTATTGTCTAAGTTTTGTAAAGCGTAAGATAAATCTATGTGGTATGGTGTAGGTTTTTTATCCATGAAAATAGGTTAGTTGGAGATGGTGATACGTTGTCGTGGACTGAAACGGCGATAAAGGCATTCACCTCAACTAGCAACGTACACGTTGGTGTGATGGGGCAGATTGGCTTCGACATGCGTGAGTACCCCACCCGCTATGCTGAGTCTTTTGAGAATTGCCAGAAACTCGGGTGGCTACATGATGACTGGACCCTGGATCCGCCCCTTACCAGTGAGGACGTGCAGAGGAACCTTCCGCCCTTTCCTTTGCCATTTGGATCTGGTAAGACTACTGCGTATTCTATTGTTGCATGATGTAGTTGTACATTGTGAGCGTTGCGTAATATGGGTTTTCGTTTGACCTGTGTTTCACGTTATTCAGTCAGGGAATCCCAGGAGATTACCCTTATAATTTTTGGCAGCGAGGCGAATATCATTCTCTTCCGCTACGGTGACATCAAGAACGCCCAACGCTGGCTCAGCCACGTGGCGGCCCCAGTTGCAGTAACCACGAAGATCCGGGAAGCAAGGCTAATGCACCTATTTTTAGCTGCAACCCCTGATGTTCCCGCGAGTGAAATGCTGACCCTAGTCAACTCCTTCAACAAAAAGGCAGAGCATTTTTGCACGCGCGTGCATAACGTGCGTGTAAGTTTTGATATTGACACTAAGCTCTTCAAGGACCTTTTTGGCGTCCCCTCTGACGGCCTTCCCATAAATGAGAAGGCGAAGAGGAGTCTTGACTGCCAGAGATGGTTGGAGGAGTGGGTAAGAGTCCCGAAGGAGCCTAAAGGGTTTCCTTGTGAAAAATTCGAACTGGGCGTCGCCAAGGCAATTTATCCTCTTTTCCGGGCCCGGGCCTTCCCCAAAACACTCTCGCAAGGGAAGTTCTTTTCTATAGAACAGACCCGTATTATGCAGGAAGTCCTGGAAGAAGGAACCCGGTTCGATTGGGCAAGCTATTTTGCTAAGGGACTACGCAATGAGATGGTCAAGCTTCGCAAGAAGCTTGAGTCTTGTTTCAATGTGCATTATGCCTTCTACATAGCTTGCCTTTGGCATTTTGCTGAGTTTTTGGTCATCCGAAGGGATGGGGTCTGGGTGCAACAAGACCGAGACCAACTATCCAAACCTTGGATTACCCATATCCTCGGCACTACCCGTGGGCAGGATCCGTCGGAAGGCATCGGGGAGTCATTGTCTATAACGACCAAAGGGTTGGCGGTGCCTCGAGTGCGAGGCCTCGACAGTGTAGGTGGGATAATGCCTACTTACACCGGCGATACCTCACGAGGGAAATGCCTGGCGGAAGAAATTCTAGAACCTGCAGCTCGGCCTAAAAGGCTCCGTATAGCCGAGGCTTCTGCGGAGCCTGGGAGCAGCACGGGTCGAACTGTGGTGGTCAGAGTTCAGCGAAGTAAGCCTCCACCTAGTAAGCGTGAAGGAGATGTATTGAAAACTATATTACGCAATGTTTACTTAGTATATTTGGAATGATATATTAAACATATTGTGATATGACCAGTGAAAATTACAGAGCAGCTGACCCCTGAAACAGGGGTAGTGGTACTAAGTCGTGGGGAAGGGGCCTCAATTTTAGAAGAAGAGGCCCCAGCTATCAGAGTGAGCTGCACATAGACCCCTGTGCGCGAGGAGGCCCCAGCTACTGGAACCAGCAACACATAGACTCATGTGCGTGAAGAGGAAAAGGAGGTAGAAGACATTGGCGAAGTCGCCACTGTCACTGAAATAGGTAATAAACGTGTTATAAATTTTGCAGAATTCTATTGATAATTAAAGTTTCTAACTTGATTACGCTACAGGAGAAGAAGATGCATCCACGTCCATCGCTGTGAGCAGAGCGTGGAGAGATTTTCCTGACAAGTTCACCTTCATGGAAGGCGTTGTCAGTGATATGATCGAGTGCCTTGAGCGCGTCAAACCTAGAGCTGGTATGTTATGGATGTAATGGGTTTGCGATATTATACAGTGGTAATGTGTCACCAATATTGATGATTTTCTTTTTTTTGTTAGGAGCTCACCTCCGATGAGATCCCACGGAGCCCATTGATTTGGACACAGAGGAGCCTCCATCCGATGGGGCATCTGTGCCATGTCACATTTATGAGGAAATGCATAAATGTGCATTACGCTCGACGTGCTCCTTATGGGAGAGTAGGGGCGTAAATGAAAATCTATGGAAAAGGCTGCAGAGGTCAGAGCAGAGGGTTGAGTCATTGACCAAAGAGGTCGGAGACCTGAGATCACGGTACAAATTCCTACAGGCACGGGAGAAGGGCGATGAAGACTGGCGTACCGGTATTATCGACTACTCCCGCTATTGGACCGCCATCAAACATACCGTGCAAACCAGTCGGGCATTGATAGAGCAGCGGATGCAGATAGAGCTCCTAGCTTAGAAAAGCTAGGATTGGAGGGACTATTGTGCAAGTGTGCAAGAGTGGGGGTAGAAGGAAAAGGACCACAAAAATTATATAAGTGAGAAAGCATCGCTTATCAAAAAATTTATCGTGACTCTGTCGTCAAGGATCAATCTCTGGAAGTTTTCCTGGACGTCATCAGAGCTTCCGAAGCCTTCAAGAAGTTCGAAGAGCAGGTTACTGTAAGTGCATCCTCGGAAAGGGAGATGACTCTCGCTAGGGGACAGACTACAGTCCCTACATTCTTCCCGGACGCACCTCGCTGGACTGACATAGAGAAAGGGAAGGTGAAGGTTGGAGCTGCCCTGGGAGATGATGTGTGGTCGGACCTAACCGAGGATGAGATCATGGAGCGCCTGTGGGCTGGCTTAGACAAGCTTCCCTTTGCTCGGGAAGTAGGGCCATCGCAAGTGAGTTTATGCATGACTAAATCTAAATTTTCTAATTGTATTATAAAGTTTTATTCTTGCTAACATGTTTTCTGTATCTAGGTGCCAACAGAGGACAAAGAAGACGAGCAAGCCGAGGAGCCAGTGCAAGAGGAAGAACGCCACGACGGAGAGCACCCTCTCATGGAGCCAGTATGAGAGCAGGGACCTCATGAAGAGGGGATTCCTTATGAAGGAATACTTCCCAGGAGAGAAGGCCCGCAAGAGGATGATTTATTGGGACTGGAGCCAGACTTAAGAGATACTGGTGACATCTGTAGAGGAGATGCGTAATTGTGGTTTACGCATAGTTTTATTGATGTGAAGTAAAGTAGTGTTTTGTGAATGACTGCAAGACACACTATAAGACCTGGTGGTTTTTTTAAATATCAATTAATTTGTTTTTCTCTTATGTTTTTACTTATGAAACGTGAGCGTAATTATTAAGGATTTTGCCTAAGTTATGCTGATGAAATGGAAAAGCTAGTTTAAGGCCGTTGCGGGCCATCATGAGTGTTTGCGTAATCTGGAAGCTAGTTTAAGGCCATTGTGGGCCATGGTTATTTTTAGGCCATTCCAGGCCATAACTAGTTTAAGTCCGTTGCGGGTCCTATGTAATGTAGAAAGCGTAATTGGTGGTAGTGTATATTTTTTGTTGTTTTTGCGTATTTGAACTACGGTGATCAAAAGACATGAATGCGTATGTAACAAGAATGTAACAGTGTAAAGAAGAAATGACAAGCGTAAACGTTGACAATTTCCATCGCGTAAATATGCATTAAAGGAAAACGAAATACTAATCGTAAACTGCGATAATTGTTAACAAACATGATAATGTGCGTAAATGTCGTTCAGTTCAACCGCTAATTCGCAATTGTTTCTTAATGGCCTTTACGTCCAGTGCTGCGTAAGGGTGGAGGGGCTTATGGTCTGACTCCTCCACGCCGCCATCCTAAAATGGCAGGTTGGCCTAGGCGGAACTGTCATCATTGGTTTCGGTTTTCGGAGGGATTTGGAGATTGGTCTGATCATCCGAGGCTTCTATCTCCGAACCCCATTGTTCCTCAATGTTGTTGACAGTTCTGGGTGTGGTTTCATCACCGTGTATCACGACCTCACCTCCTACGTAAGGTAGGTGTATTTCTTGATGTATCGGCGATGAAACCGCCCTCAGCTGGGCTAACCAGGACCTCCCTAGGATGAAGTTGAACCCCGGCATCACCTCGACGACTAAGAATGTGGCATCTGTCGGGAATTGATCCCCTGCCACAAACTCGATACGCACCATCCCTTTGGCTTGAACCCGTGCCCCATTGAACAACTTTACGCAGGTTGTCATCGTGGGAATGATCTGGTCGACCAGACCCAACCTATCCACGATGGGATAAGGAATGACGTTTGCAGCGGCGCCGTCGTCCACATGTACTCTCCGGATCAGGTACTGACCGACCCGAATTGTGATGAACATGGGTTCAGTGATCACCTGACCTTTCTTAGGATCATCTTTGATAGACTCGTCATGAAAGGTTAGTGAGGTAGGCTTGGGTTGCTCAGCTTCCGAAGGAAACATAACCGCGTGGATCGCTTCCTCCTCCACTGGTAAGCTTTCATCCACAAGTATGGATGCCAGCATACGGACCATAGCCTCACGGTGTTCTCGAGATGTCATAAGTAGGTCATAAAGGCTCAGGGTTGTGTTTTTTTGTTTGAGAGCCTGCTTAACCTGCGTAAACACGTCGTGGAGGTCCTTCTCTCGGCTAGGTTGTTTGTCTCCCTTGTCCTCTTCCATCTGGCCCAAGAGACGGATCTCTCAAGGTAGGGCAGTGTCGGTCAAAGGGTTGTTCTTTTTCTTGCCAAGAGAAGGTGGCTACGTTTCTATGCCTTTATCCTGCTTCTGAGGTAGAGACGAAGGCGTAGAGGCCAGGGGCCTAGGCTTAGGGAAGCTGAGCGTAGAATGGTCTTTCGTTGCGTTAACAGGTATGTCCTCTCCCTTTCTCTTGGGAGGCGATGGTTGGATGTTCTGGTTAGAGGTTTGCCCCTACATGAGAGGAGCAGCCTATGGTTTTGGCGCCCTGATAATGAAGGGCGCCCTAGGCGTGGGCGCGGACGAAGCCGCAGCTTGTCTGTTGCTACGTGACTGAGGGTGTATCTAAGAAGGTGCCCGTATAATGAAGGGCGGTTTGGAGATACCACTGACTACCGATGAAATGGTTGCCCCCCTTTGTGAGCTGGTAAGCACACACAAAACAAAAGGCTGTTTTTGCAGTTCCCTCCTCTCACTGTCCGTACTCACCACAGTGATTGTATAAGGATCGTCGTTTGCATTCAACGGGTCCCTATATACGTGCAATGTTTGGTTTTCTGGGCACGTCAGGTTACTGCTATCTAACTTGAGTAAACCATCATCCAGCATACATTGAATGTCATCTTTCAACGCCTAGCAGTAATCCGTATCGTGACCACACAGCTGGTGGTAGTCACAGAAACGGTCCAGCCTGAAAGATCTCAGAACTGGTGGTTCGTTAGGTAAGGCTAAAGAAGGGTTCTTCAGCAGTTCACAATGACGTCTGTGACACTTCAGATCTTCCTCGGACACCTTGTTAGGTTGAATGTGCCCTGCCCCTAACAGTTGCTTCAACAGTTCTGAATGCTTTACAGGTAGGGTTGCATACTTTGAGCGATCTTTACGCTCAAAGTTTGGTTTTGGCTGGGGGGCGTTTTTGGGAGCTGCCGTGTCTTGGCTGGTTCCTACACCAGCTGTAGCCTTAGGAGGTGATGTAGGTGCCTTCTTATTCTTGTTCTTTGCGCCCTCAGTCAGCGCAGCTACTGTCGTTGTCGTTGCCTTGCCTTTATCTTTAGCCTTGTTGTGGGCGTTCCTGTAGGTGACATACGCCGGGTCTTTGCTGGCCTCCGTAGCATCTTGGATGCTTCTAACTTGAGCGAAGGCCTGATGTAAAGAGTTGGGGGAAAGGTAGTACAACTTTGACTTAATGAAGTCATTGACTGCTCCTTTGAATATAGCAAGTAGATGTGAATCTGCAATTGGCTCACAGATTTCATTCAAGGTAGCATTCCAATGCTATATGAACCTCTGGACTGGTTCGAGTGGGTCTTGTTTCACCCCCATGAGCTGATCCAACGTAACTTCCAGCTTTAAGTTGTATTTAAAGCGGGTTACGAATTGTGTCAGTAGCTCTTCCAAAGTTGAGATGGAAGAGCGTGGGAGGGCTCGGTACCAATCCAAAGCTTTCCCTGTCAAGGACATAGCAAAGACTTGAATAATCATGTGTGGCCACTGTTGTAACAACAAGGATTCAGATCTAAAGATGACCAAATGAGCGCTAGGATCCCCCTCCCAATTATACTTGGTAAAATGAGCCAAGGACATCCCTGTTGGTAACGACAACATAGGAACCACTAAACTAATATGATCATCTTGATAGAAGTCCATGATCTGAATGGTATCTGAACCAGTGGCTTTGAGGCATCTAACCTCCTTGGTAAGAGTCTGGATAAGCCAGAAAGCCTGGTCTAGACTTGTTGACGGAGGCATCTGTGCAGATGGCATTGGAGGTTGGACTGGGAGGGTGGTGCTAGGGAATGGAAACGAAGGAAGAGGTTTGCTGGTAGCTGGTGGGGCGGGGATCCCAGCAGGCAGGGGAGCCTATGAAGACCACCACCCACTAATTTGCGAAGAGGGGTTAGCTACTGCCTGCTGTGCGAGATAAGGATGGGGATACTGCGGGACCACCTGTGGAACATGCGTTGCGGGTGCAACCAAGGGTTGCACGCCATACACCACAGACTGGGTATGTTGCACCGCCGGGCTGGCCCACTGACTTGTGGCAGGCTGTTGGATGTAAGTTTGTGGCTAAACGGCCATGGTAATCTGTTGAGTTGGAGGGGGCAGAAGAAATAAGGTCTAGGCCGGGCACGTTGTGGATATGTTGGGGGGTTGGATTTGCGGGATGAAATGGGGTGCAGTGGTCGCTGGAACCACCGACAGAATGCGGAGTACACGTGGCGATGAAACAACCCCCATGTTGTTATGAGGTATTTGGATTTGTAACCCAGATGGCTGCATAGTGGCTTGTGGAATGACAAGGAAATGCGCCTGTGTGGTTATGGCTAGGTCAAGGGGAGTAGCCTCTCCATTGAAAGGAAACAGGGGATTTACGTACATGTGGGGGCTCAGAGTATGGAACGAATGTTCCGACTGGGCTACCAATTCATCCTCTTCCTCCTCCCCAATCTAGGGCTCCAGCGTAGCCCGTGAAGCTTGGCCCTTGGCCATGACCAACTGTGTTATAATTTCATGTTGATGTTTGGTCAAAGGGATAATGTCATAGGCTGTTGGAGTGAAATCATGACCTCCACGATGGATCATCTCAAAGTTTCTTTTTGCTTCGATCTCGGCTCGGCTAAGGGCAAGCTTTGCCTGGATCTTAACGTAGATGAAGTTGTATTCTTTGGGGGTCACGACTGTGAAAACAGGGTCTTTGCCCTGCAGTCTCAATGACCTAAGCGATGGTCCCTGCGGTCCCACTGCACCAAAAGCTGGTCTGGTGATAGCGATAGGGTTCACAGATGTGGCATCCACATCAGCGGCGACCATGGCGGTTGTGGTTGTGTATGTGGAATCCATTGATCAAGAGGATTAGCTATGACAAATGACCAGATCTAATAAGCGGCTGACAAAAAGATCGCAAATAGTCTTTCTACCCTGTAGGATTCCAGAGGAATCATTCCTGTGACCGATCTACACCACGCGATTTTCCGTAAACTTCCCTGGAGGTATTACGTTTACGATTTTTGGGTATAAATCGCTAACAGGGCTACCCGAAAAATATGAATCAGAGCCTAGGCCCTCCTTCTAGCGTCAGAAAACTGTAACGACGGAAAATGCTGGCGGCTGGAAAATACCAAACACAATCCCGTGTACACAGTTTTAACCACGGATCCACGCGAGGGCTATGTTGGAAAAATGAATCCGCGGTGCCCTGAACGGTCTTGTCAATCAGACAGGGACTTACTAATCAGTAAACTGATGAAGATTACGAATATTTCGTGGAACGATATGATTCGACGATGTGCGAAATTAGAGAAAAGCGATGTAGATGAATGGTAACGACGATGATAGCATCAACACGACAACTGGAATCAGACACGAGATAAATGCATAATTGCAAGATCTATAGTTTGACTTGGGAAAATAAGTATTTTGTATATTCAAGTTACACTGGGGAGACCCCGATTGTTTTGTATAAGCAAACACAAAGCAACAAGAAACAAGCAAACTATCTGAGCGGAAGTGCAGAATAGAATCCGATCTACCTTGTAGGCCGGGGAAGGGATGCAAGGAAGGTCAAGTTCTGACGTCTATTGATCAAATGCTTCTGATCAATAGAAACTCACAAACCACACCAGATGATGTCTGGATCTCTGATCTTCTCCTTTTGCCTTAGGTAGTCTCTGCTCGGAACTGCCGATAATTGCCAATGGAGAAAGTTGTGTTTTCACCAGAGAGGAATCGCTCTTACTACCAATGCTCAAGACAAGTGTCTCTTATCTCTGTCTCTCTGTTATTGTTCTTTTTTTTTTGTCGTCTGTTGCCATGCCATTTTCTTCGCCAACTGGGATATTTATAGGTTTGACGATATGTGGAGAAGGCACAGCTGTGATGACACATGTTTCAAACTTTTCGGAAGATCGCTGACTTGACCATCCTTGTGTTGAAACCTGTATTTACGCACAATACGCACATCTGCGTATTGTGCGTATGAGTGACAAATGTGGGTCGGACATGTCTCCATTGATTTTTGGCTACACTACGCTCATGCGCATTGCGTCGCGTACAAGAGCGTAATAAAGCATGAAGACAATAGATTCAAGCTACTTTACGCTCAATTACGCTACCGTGCGTAGTGAAGCGTAAGCAATGATTATTTTGACGATGACTTACGCTGACACACGCTGCGTTGCGTAAATAGCGTAAGGCGGCCAATGTGTAAAAGAGGAAAAGCGCCGGTCTACTGTGTGTCGTTGATCTCTTTTTGACTTTTACGATGCTCATTACGCTGCCGTGCGTACTGAGCGTAAACTTGGCCTTAGACAAAAGACTTAGCCAAAATATATGGGAAGTCACATATTATGCTGCTTAGGCCTTAGGCTTTGCCAAAGCCGCTGAAGTAAGTTGCCTTTGAACATCGGACTATGTTACGCAAAGCGTCATTACGCTATGCTGCATGCTATAGCGTAAATATGGAAACATAGTGAGATAAGAAATCTGCAAAGGGAACCAAAGTCTTGATGTCGCGCGCCTCCTTGCCTTGCCCTGTCTTGTTCTTCTTTCTGGAATTCTTTCATGTACTCGTGCCCAAATCACGAATCTTTGCCTGAGGCTGACTCGCAATTTTCATGGTGTTTCAATTTGCTTCTTCACCTTTAATTCATTAAGAAGAAAATATTTTTGCACTATTTCAATATCTTTCTAAAGATTAGCACCAAGTCTATGTCTTCAAATAACACATTCATATATTATAGTAGGATAGAAGATAGTATGAAAAATTTATTCTTTGACCATCCAAGCTAAAAGATCTAAATCCTTGCACATGATTTTGAAAGCATAAAAGGCCTAGAACTTCCTACTATTTTCTTTGATGCACTTCTCTAAATCGTAATATTTCATATATATGAGACATAAATATTTAAAAGTATATACTATTTTCACATTAGTATCTCCAAAATAGAAGCTATAAAAAGTATTTTTTATGTCCCATATAATAAATTTGCTTTTATCTACATTTGGCATAATTTTCTAGATGAGATAAGCAACAAAAAATTTCTAAAATTTGCAACATATTTGGTATACCTTCTATAGTAGTGGAGATCTAGGTAGAATCATCGACATAAAAAAGAAGATTCACTTCTTATGATCCAATTTTGATAACATGAAAATCTTTTCTAATTCATAACCATTCCTACATTTCATTAATATAGATACAAAAAAGAGTTGGAAAGTGTGACATTATTACTTAACTTTAATTTTTCTATGGAATTAAATTTTTTCTCAAAGTTGGTATCTAGAATTTCAATCATAACTTCTTCATATAATCTTTGAGATGCTACAATCAATTCTAAAGGTAGACTAGTTTTATGCAAGTGCAACCATAGATTTGTGTTGACTACTGAATCATATTCTTTTACAAAATTAGGAAAATAAATAAGCCCTTTTTGTTATAATTTTTTTAAAATTTCATGTAGTATTTAAGAATAACTAAATGATCAATAGTGAAGTTATTTTATTTAAAACATGCTTGAGACTTTTCCTTGACCTAGTTAACTTTAACTAATGAGCAGTGAATACCCCTACACTCAACCATACAAATCACTAAGCATTCACATGTGATCTGGTCAGATTCTATGTCTTCCAATACACTAGTCTCTAGGAAGTGAACTTACCCTAACAGTCATTCATTGTCTTTCCAATTCCACTTGTGATGTACAAAGGCATGGTTAAGTGTAATCAAGGCATATTATTTTTATGTTTTATGTTTTAGATGCTTAATATAAAGGATGAAAATAATGAAGTAATTTAATTACTACTTTAATCTAATTACACCTAACTCATCCTAACATAAGAGTTCATTCCCACTTTCTGTACACATCCTAAATGCATTTAGCACTAATAGGTTACCAAACGTTAAGCATTACTAGGATTACCAAGCACCAAGAGTATGCTCAAAGTGGTCGTACTTATGTTCTTAGTTAATTGTTACTTAATCTAGCTTAGTTTAGCCTAATTAATTATTTAATTACTTAAAGCATTAAAGTAAACCACAAAGGACATTAAATGCATAAATAAATAATTAATTTGTTTCCAAGTATTTCAAGGTTTATCAAAAATCTCATCTTTACTATCACACACACTACTGTGTTCAAGTACATTAGTGCTTAAATAAGATCTATAAACTCTTGACTCCTACTACAGGCACTTAGAAAAATATTCTAACTTTCAAATGACAAAACTACAAGATCTTCACTACAACTATGATAAGACATATCAAAAACATTGTAGGTGAGTGCATATTTATAGGAAAAAATAAAAACTATGATGATGGGGCCATGTCAACGCATAAAATCATACATCGATAGGACCTTTTCAACAAGGCCTAGTCGACAGGGCCGAGTCGATGTAGTCAATCCATGCTTCATCATACCCCCACAACTAAATGAAAACTTGTTCTCAATTTCTGTACAAATTTGAGAAGGTATGGGATTATTGACTAATGATAGACATACTACAAACATAAACATACACAAACAAATACTAAGTTCCTAAGTGTGCAGATATACAGTCATTACAAAGAATTCTAGTATTCAAGACTACAAAATTGAATACCAAGATAAAATTATAGACACAAGTCCTCTAATGATGTGAAGACAAGGAAGAAGATTAAATAGTCCTAGGTGATGAAGGCTCCTAAGGTTATGAGGGACCTTCTCCTACTAGATGCACATGGTGGTTGAGGCTGTTGTGGCTATCCTACTATAGCTGCAACTTTTGATAAAAGATAGAATGCATCCAAAAATGCTATCATCTTCTTCTCCTTACTCCTAGGATCATGCATGGTCCACACAACTTTACCAATGTGGGCTAGAATGGGCACATCTGAAGGACATGGAATTTTTGAAAACAACTCCTTGACATTGATAAACCAGGAAAAAAATTATTTGTATTCAATATTGAATGCCTTGATTACATTTTACAATTCCTGGTAGTCATTCATCCTTCTATCCAGGTTCTCAATAGTTGATCTTTGATCATTGAATCTTGCCTTGAGAACTTTGAGTTTAGTGTTTGTAGTCTTGAGCATTTTCTTGGTCTCCTTGTGATGCTTGAACTCTACCTTGTATAGCAAGTACAATTTGACCACCTACTTCTCTAACTTGAACTATTTCTATCTAGTAGTTAGCATTGTTAGGTTTTTATATCTGAGATTGACAAGCTTCATGTATTCAGTCATCTCTTCTATTTGCAACTTCTTCATGTAGATTTCTGCTTTGTTGTAGGCATCTATCCCATCAATGATAGGTTGTCATACTTCTTTACCTTGTTGAAGTTGCTAGAGGATCTCATTAATCTTTGCCTTAGCCATCTAGATGTGTCTTTCATTAACTTATTTTTATAGGACAACCTTATCTTTGTAGTGGTTCTTGAGTCTCACAAATTTGAGAGCCTCATTCTTCTAGGTGGTGATCTCAATTACATATTTTTGGAATAAGGCATGGACTTCCTTCATGGATAAATTTCTATTCTCCACTACTAGTCTCCTATGCTTAGTACTCACCTTAGCTAGCTACTTCCATTGTTGATGGATGAACTCTTGCATTTGTTGTTTTTGCACATCAACATTCCATAGGTGATGATTTTCTATGATCAACATCTCATTCTTTTGGCACATCTAGACCAAGTCCTTCTGAATTGAATATGTTTTGGCCTTATAGACAAACTAGTCAAAGATGACTGTTACCATCCTTACCTCAACTTTTTTCAGTCTATCTTAAAGCTATTGAAAGGCTTCATCTCTTGTTAGTACAGGGTTGAGGAATGTGCGATTAGTAAGACTAGATCTTAACTTGGCAACCTCTGCAACCAAGCATTGGTTTTGTGCTTAAGCCATTTTGAGTTGCCCCTTTAAAATGATGCACTTACCCTTTACTTCAAAGAGCTCCAATTAGGTTATAGTGATGTAATCCGAAAGATATCTAGAATTGATTACCTGGTTCTCACTAGTCAATCTAATAACTCTTTATGTTGAGCTACACTTAGTTTTCCACTCACAGTTCCTACGGATGTTTGCACATCTTTGAGTGTAGAAATGTTTGGTACAGATACTGTAAGTGTGCTCAAAGCTTCAACAATTTTGTCAGCAATCACTTCTACTATTGTCTCTTGACCTTGATGCTACATCACCAATATAGTTGACTCTTCACCCTTCTCCAAGCTCACCAAAAAGGTAGTAGTATTTTTAGAGATTTCTAAAAATTACTATTGTTGCCAGAGAGACACCATCATCTCTCAAGTACTAAGATTTGACCTTGTAGGTAGTTGCGTTCTTTGGGCTCAGAATATTGACCCATCTTCCTACATTTGGCTTATCATTGAAGCCAATTTGTTAAGGTGACTCATTGTAGGATGGTACATATATAGATCTCCATCATTTATTCTTGTTTGCTACCCTCTCTCATGTAGGAGCTACTCTCAGATTTCACATAGGTGCTCAATGGCTATGCAGGCCTCCAATGTTGTTTCATAAGTGGGTGATGGAGGTGACATCTACTACTCCTCTTCTTTTGACATGGTAAGGATCTTATCCTTCATCATCTTAGGCCAAAGTATGCCTAATCATGTCATTAGCGTAGCAAACTGTCCCCGCCCTCTTACAAAGGTTTCTGATAAGTCATGAAAATAGTAGGATTTTCCTTCCACATTCATTCTCCCTAAAGCACTTATTTAAATCTAGATAGATTAGCTATTGAAGGTTAACAGGGGATTTTTCACTTAGAGTGGCACAAGAACAAGTAAAAAAGGTTGTTACCTTGTTGGGCCTCATCATCAGATTGAGATGATAGGCCGCTATCTTGAAGCAAATATGCATTGCCAATGAGAGTGCACCAAACTCCTTATGGTCAACTCAATAACACTATTGGGTCCAATCCCTTTTTACCTTATGATCTTCTTGCATTGAGATTTCTGCCAAATGGATGCTAGAATCAGGTAGACCAAGAGCTTGTACAATAGCTGCCAAGTAAGACACATGAATGTCCTAGATTCTCATAGTGGTTCCTAGCTTTTTATTATTCCAAAAGAGATATGTCTCTCCCATGTACCACTCCACACTAGTAGTGATGATTAGCCACATGGGAGAGATTTGCAATTTCATCTTAACTTCTAGTAGATCATGTTCCCAAAATGGTCCAAAGTTCAATTCTTAGAGAACTAAGTGTTGACTTAACGAGGCCTAATCATGTCAAGGTAGGCTTGTGTCAATGTGACCTTAATTCTTGGTATGGGCCCTAGTGCCTCTCCTCTTTGGGATTTTTTAGTTGTAACCTCTTCTTTGGGAATCTATTTAATAGATTCCACTTTTGACTCCTCCTAAAGAGGTCATATTATATGAGTTTTTGTTGTCTACTCCTAAGCTTGTTCTTCCTAGCCCTTTCTAGTTCTGGGTCATTTTTCCTTTGGTTGTCATGGTCCTCCTTCCTGTAGGCATTTTGATCTAGGTGCCATATGTAATGAAAATATGACCAAGGATTAGCACTTAATGCGTAACTTTGAAACATTGGAAATACCTTATCTCTTAGGGTAGTTACACTTACTTAAGTTGTGATCATGGCCTAGTTGATTATTTTAATATTAATAAATAATTTTAGGTTTACCAAAGTTTTTTGGAAGGGTTAAACTCTCAAAAATTAATGGTTTAATATTATTTTATTTATTGATCCTTTGAGGAGTTTAGAAAAATTTTGAAAAAAATTTCATTAAAAACCTTAAGGTTTGTGGCCCCCATGGCTAAGAGCTTACCTCTGATAGCTACAGGATCAAAGAAAATGATGATTTGGACAAATGGTATGAAAGTTATGGGCTCTAGAAGGTTTTGGGCTCTAAAAAATTGTAAAAACACCCCTCTTTCTTTGAAGAAAATGACAAAAATTTTCAAAGTTTTGGGTAGTATTTATAGAATTTTTGGGCTATGTTGATAGGGCCTAGTTGACGAGGTCAAGTCAATGAGACTATTAACCACCATTAACTTTGTCAAAAGTAATTAAAAACAAAAAGTTTTTAAATAAAATTTGGATCAAATGGAAGCCTAAAAAGCTAAGAAAATGATGAAAATATTAGAAGAGGATGTTGAAGTTCCAAAAATAAAGAAATGATTTGAGAATGAGATTTGATGAGGAAGAATGTCTTTAAGGAGCACACAATTGGATGCACGATGAAGAGCATAAAAGATTCGATTGTGGCAACATTTAAGAGTAGAGAACTTAACTAACCAAACCATGATATATGCATGTGGGTCCTCCCCATAGTAGCACATGCCCTTTTTGCCCTTGCATAACCTCAACTAAGGAGTCCATGGGCCCCATATTTGATTAATGGTTATGAAGAGTTAAGGACCAACCCAAAGAATCTATTTAGGAATTTCAACACATCAAACTAAGACATGAAAAAAAAACATGAAAATCAGTAGTGAGTTAAGTTATGAAGAGAATTGATGGATGAGAGAGAGGATGGAATCGATGTCCCAATTATGGTCACATGAAGTCCCTTGTGAGAATTATGGTTAAATGATCTAATAAATTCCAACCTTAGTCTAAACTAAAACCAACCACTTTTGATGAGTGGCAAGGTACCCCTATTCCTAACCATACAAATATGAGCATTTATGCATGATCCGATCAAACTCCAATGATTAAGTGCGTATGCACTTACACAAAACAAGGATGGGTTATGTGATCATTGTCTTCCCAAGCTTACTTGTAAGGCACAATTGTATGGTTAAGTAATCTTGAGGTATATGATTTTTATGCTTTTTATATTTTATGTTCTTGGTGCTTAAAATGGGAAAATTAAATAATTTAATAACTAATTTGATTTAACTAGTTAACTATTATCTAACTAGTCGTAACACCAGCATCCGTTCCCACTTGTCGAACACATCTTGAACTAGTGTAACACTACTGGGATTACCAAATCCTAGTCATTAGTAGGTTACGAAGTGTTCCATGTATGCTCGAAGTGGTCACACCAAGTGTGCTAATTTGTTGATAATTATCAATTCAATAGAAATAACACTAATTAACTAATGAGAGTAGCAAATAATAATAACTAGCATTTAAATGAAATAATTAAGCTATTTTGAAGGTTGCAAAGTTTATCACAAAGTTCGTCTTTATTTTTGGACACAAGGTGTGCTTAGGTACACAATGGTTGAATAAAGATCCATTCACTTTATGACTTCTACTATGGACACTTAGAAATAATTCTAACTCTGGAAAGGGAAAACTACAAGAGTTCAGCTAAGGGACTCAAAAAACTAATTGTGAAACCAAGTGCCATTGTCTCTTATTTATAGGTGATGAGACAATTTTCAATATCACTTTGGCATCTCTGATATCATGTATTCTATATCGAGGGCCCGATATCCCAGGTTCGATATTGAGACTCATCATATCCCCATGACTAAATGAAAACTCATCCTCAACTTCCTTACAAAATATTGAGAAGGTATGGGATTATTGATTGAACGAAAATTGATAGTGACATAGCATGATAGACTTAAAGTGCCCGGTGAACGGATCGAAAAACATATTATAGCATTAGTGTTCATAACCATTGTGGTGAACATTATACATAGATGACATCTAGACCCTCATTTGATAGCTTAAAGAGAGAGAGAGAAAAGAAAATGAGGCACATTATTATCGATGTCAAAAATGTGCACACCATTGTTCATCCATGGCCACATGATCAAGCTTGTTCCTTGCTTACATGTTTTTTGATCCAGTCCATCTTGAGTGTTCCCTCCTATCCTAGTCCACTATTCATGTGATCGTCATCTACACATAGAACACAGTCACAAATTAGTAAGGATAGATAAGGTATAATGTAATTGATACCTTGCCTTGATATGAAGCACATTGTCTAGGTTGTGGGTATGGCAAATACTGGGTTAGAGGTTTGAAATTGATAACTACCCAAGGTGTAGGGGTAAGATAAGTAATGAAATGGAAAAATTTGTAACAGGCCCCCATGACTAAGAGTGAACCTCTAGTAGCAATAGGGTGGAAAGTGAGATAACAACAAAGATGAGAGAAATAACAACAGTGAAGCTAATAAAACAAAAAAAAAATTGGATGTCATGGATGGGGTGAAACGAGAAATAGCTGATTGCAATAAATGTTTAAGGGAAAAGAATTAATAATTGCACCAACCAAGAATGATAGTGGGTCCTCCCCAAAGTAGGCTCATGCCCTTTATGCCCTAACAAACCACAAACGAAAGAGTTTGTAGGATCTAACATATGGAAACAATGGTTAAGAAATCACTCATAAGAATTTACCAAAGAATAACAATGCATCAACCAGGATATAGACTAATCATAAAATTAGCAATGAGGTGGAGTATGGAAAGAAATATGGAAAGAAAGAATGGAATGGAATGGAATTCCAAAATCAAGGTTGTGTAAAGTCCCTCATGGAGTATGTGATTAAGGTGACTTAATAAAATTTGGCCCAAATCTAGATTAAAACTAACCACATCCAGTGACCTCGCATCAACACACTTGACCAACCCATCCTCCTGAAGCAACAAGAATGCATCCACAGAGCCACCACCATTCCAACAAGATAAAAATAGAGAAGCAGGAAGTGAGAAAGGGCCTTAGTTAGAGGGAACCTTTAGGCATGGGTAACATGTCTTTCCAGTTCCATAACCACTATTTGTAGCCCATGTTTCTTTATTATGTCTAAGGGGTATGCTTTGAATTCTCACCAGTTTTTTTTTTTTTTGAGTAACCACACCATGCGAAGACTAATTTGATTTAGTCGACTTCTTGATATTTGGTCAATATATGAATGGTAGAAAACTTATGAAAAACATCCAAGTAACCAAGAGAATAGCCAGTACAAATGCATCAAATCCCCTTGAAGTCACACCCTTTTCAATCCATTTGAATCTTTCCTTGGTTTGAAGAATACCAAGCCACCAATTTATTAATAAGTTTTCTTAGAAAAAGGGATAGTACATTTCCAAAACAAAGGGAGACCATAGAGTTGTATGGATGAATAGGTGATGTGAACTCATTGCTTGTTTTATCAAAAGAACCCATGTCTTAGCATCAACATTAGAAGTCAAAGGTAAAAACCAAACATTAGCAATCAACACTATTATAGTACAATCCACCATCATGAGCACTTATTATATGACAAGTGAGAGTAAATAAAACAAAATGTAATAGAGGAAGAAATAGTAAAAATGTTAATGATGGTGTAAAACAAAAAAAAAAGTAAAGATGAAGAATGTGTAAAAAAAAGACAAAATAAACTAAGGGCTTAGAATGAATAGCATCGACAACCATCTCCCCCATGATTGAGTGAGAAGGAGGAGATCCAAAATAATGAGTAGGGTTGTTCATTAATGGAGGTAGTGTTAGTACTAGTTGTTTTGGGCTCATGGAAAGGTTTGGTTTGCTGGATATTGACTAATAATTTCCTATCAAGGCTTTCAGGTTTATAGATCATCATGGCCATTGAAGGAAAAGTTTCATGAATGATATAAGGCCCTTCCCATAGCATTTGAAATTTAGTTCACTGTGGCACATGTCCAAGATTCCAATAAAGAAACTTATCTCCTAGTTGGTATGTAACTTTTTTAATTTTCAAGTCATGATATTGTTTATTGAAGGCCTTGTGCAATTTTTTGGATGATAGTGCGACTAATCAGTTTTCATCTAGCAAGTTAAGGTTCATCAACCATTCTTTTTGTGCTAGATTAAGGTCAAGGTTAAGGTCACATGATGTAGATAGTGTATGGAGCTTAGTTTAGATAGGAAGTATTGGAAGTTTACCATACACTAACTCATAGGAAGAATAGCCTATAGGGAGTTTTCATGTGGAGCTGTATGGCCAAAGAGCATCGTTTAGTTTTGTGCTCCAGTCTCACCTATATTTTCTAATGGTTCATGTTAATATTTTTGTGATCTCCCTATTGGTGACCTAGGCTTGACCATTTTCTTCAGGATGATATGGTGTAGTCAACTTATGCTAAACTCCTAAGCGTTGCATTAATTTTCGAAAGGTTGCACCTATAAAATGTGTACCATTATCAGAAATAAGTGCACGAGGCATGCCAAACCTATTTATGATTTTTTGTTGAAAAAATCATGTAGCGGTAGATGATGTACAATCAGTAATACTGGCTACTTCTACCCACTTTGTAAAATAGTTAGCAACAATAACAATGTAGGCTTTTCCATTGGACATTGGTGTGATAAGCCCCATAAAATCAATACCTCATATGTCAAAGGGTTCTAAAGGTTGAATCCATTATTGTGGATCCTCCATTCTAGTAGTCATTCCCCCATCATGTTGGCAGTGCTCACAATATTGGACAAAATGATGAGCAAGATTTTAATGGTTGTTCATCTCCCAGCATAATAACCTCCACAAGGGCCCTCATGAGCATCTTGGAGAACTTGCAATTGATCTACATTGGAAACACACCATCAGACCAAGCCAGTTGAACATACCTTATAAAAGTATCTGTTGATTTCCATGAAATATTTGGCTTGATGAAGAAATTATTGTTTCTTTTTAACGTTTAGCCCTTGTGGTGTTTCTTGTGTAAGAAGATAGGCAAGAATACTACTATACCAATTTGTATTTTTGGTTAATTGATTTTTTATTACACTTGCAAAGAGGAGTTCATCAAGGAAGTAGTCAGAAATTAGATATTCATCCTCTTTGTTGACCCATCGTGACCTAGATAAATGATCAGCAACAACATTCTCAGTGTCTTTACGATCAATCATCATAAGATCAAACTCTTGTAAGGTCATGAGAAATTGTATGATGCAAGGGCTCACCATTGGTTTATTCATTAGGAACTATATTGCACTATGATCCATGTGTACAAATATCTTATAGCCCAATACATAGTGCCTAAATTTTTCTAGTGCAAACACCACAACCATTAACTCTTTTTCTATTGTGGTGTAGTTGAGTTGTGCACAAGCAATACTTTGACTTGCATAGTGAATGTAATAGGGAAATTTTTGGTCATCTAACTGTGTAAGTATAACTCTTAGAGAAAAATTGGACACATCAGTTATTATATTGAATGGCCTGGACCAGTCAAGAGCTTGTAGAATGGGTGTTTCTACAAGCTTCTATTTCAAGGTTTGGAAAGCTAACTCACATTCCTTGGTCCATTCAAAGGGTGCATCCTTCTTCATTAATTCTACCAATGGTTTTGCAATCTTTGAAAAGTTCTTGATGAAGTGTCTATAATAGTTAGTATGCCCAAGGAATGATCAGACATCTTTTATAGTTTCAAGTTGATGAGTGATTCTTTGTATGACTTTAATTTTATTAGGATCTACCTCCATCCTTATTTGTGAAATTTTATGCCCTAATACAATGCCCTCTTGAACCATTAAGTGGCTTTTTTGCCAATTGAGCCTTAGGTTGGTTTCTATACATTATTTTAGTACTTGCTCTAATTGGTCCAATGCTTGTTTGAAGTCCACTCCATAGGTGGAGAAATCATCCATAAAGACCTCCACACCATTCCCTATTTACTACTAAAATATACTTAGAACTAGACGTTGAAATGTCGCTTGCACAAGCCAAACGGTATCTGCCTATATGAAAATGTCCCCCAAGGACTTGTGAATGGAGTCTTGGCTTAGTATTTTGGTGCTATTTGAATTTGATTGTATCCACTGTAACCATCCAGAAAACTATAGTAGCAATGCCCTGCAATGGTATCTAAGACTTGGTCAACGAATGGCAATGGGAAATGGTCTTTAAATGTTGCCACGTTCAGTAGCCTAAAGTCTATACACACTCTCCATTTACCTTCCTTTTTAGGCACAATGACTAATGGACTAACCCATTCACTGTCAACAATGGGGTAGATGAACCCAGCTTTTAAAAGTCCAATTTCTTCTTTAACTACTTGCTTAAGCTTTGGGTTTAGTTACCTTTGTGGTTGTTGTTAAGGCTTCATGGAGGGGTTAGTATAAATTCTATGTTGGCATATCCTAAGATCTATTTCAATTAATTTGAGATATGACTAGGCAAAGGCTTTCGACCATTTGTTTACCATATTCAGCAGTCTTTCTTTTTGTTGAGGAGTGAACTTAGTGTTAATGATTACTAGTTTTCCATTCTTGAGAAATGTATACTCCATACCAATGGGCAAAAATTTTAACTCAAGGGGCTCTAGCTTAAACTCATCAGGGGTTTTCCACTTTCCCAGTTGGTATTTTCGATATCAGTACTTGGAAGTTGGCGGTGGACTTACTCTAATGCATCTATGCTATCAATATAGGCACAAGTTAAGCTCTCAACTGGTTCCATGCATAAGGTTGAATTACTTTCTTGGTTAGTTATTAGCCACTGGATGCCTTCCTATCTTGTGGTTGCTGCATACAAGCATCTTTGTATGTTAGTTATTTGTGCATACTAGTTACATGCATGCAATTTTAAGCATGGTACAAACCAGGCCTTCTACATGCAGTTGCACTCTATGTCACTATATGTGATGCATGGAACTTTCTTCTTCTCAATCTTTACAAATGTATTTTCTTTTGATATTTCTAGGAAAAGATCATGTATTCCTAAACACACATCAATTGTGCTTAGCCATGCCCTTTCCATTATGATTGGGAAGTCTCCCTTATAGTTGTTAACTTCAATCACTAGGAAATTAACTCGATACGACCACCCACAAATAGTGGTAACAATGTCCTCCACTAGTCCTAATGGGATAGTGAAGGATTGGTTGGCAAACTCTAAATGAATGTTACTCTTTCTTAGTAGAGGTAGGTTCCAGACTTTGTACATTTCTTAAGAGATTAAGTTAACATCAAAACCTAAATCCAAAAGAGCTTTACAGGGCTCATTTCCAATGATTTGTAAATAAATAAGAGGACTTCCAGGATCATAGAATTTCCTAGGAAGATGGCCAGCTTTAATCCAATCAGTGATGGCATGGGTTAACATGATAGTGTGCGTTGATGTAGTCTTTGGTTCAAAGGAAGCTCTGAAGATTCGAACAGTGATGAGGCATTTGGAGAATTAGCTACTTGTGGTTGTAAGGACTTGGTTGGATTGTTGGTTCTAAAGAAAGGTCGCTTCTTTGATCGGTTGTCCAAACTAATAGTAGGTTGAGGATTGACAACCCTTGTAGTGTTACGGTGCTGCGGCTGGGTAGGAAGCTCACCCTGCATAGTTGGAGCAGGGGGTAATGGAGCTAAGGGTGGAAGAGGTGCAGTCGGATGAGAAGGATAGTATGTTTGTGGAACATCACTCCTAGGAGAAGGAGTTCTATAGTACTCATGGGTCTAGTAGTAAGGTTGAGGGATGACATGACTAGTGGAGTCACATGGAGAGATTAGCTACCAAATGTAGTACCCATATGGGTCAGATTGATAGTAAGGGTATTATTGATGTGGTAATGGAATTCCCCATGATTGTGGATGTTTCCATTGTTGATACTATTCATTCTATTCTGGTGGAGCTCCACTCGGATAATATGTCAAGGGTTGGTGGAACTACCTTGGGTTACCTTAAGGATAAGATAACCCTGTGGGTGCATGCCTTCTGTTTAATGGGTTTAGTGCATACACCCTAGACTCTTACAGATGTGACACTATTGGGAAACATCCTTTAGGATGGTCATATTGGCATATCTCACATCCATCATCATTGTCTATGTCTGAATCCACAACCTCTTCAATGATAGCAACTTTTCCCTTACCCTTGTTACGTGCATACTCAGCTTCTTTCTTTTTCCTTCTCTCTTAGTTACTACTTTGCTCTCTAGACTCCCCTCTACTATCTTTAGAATGATTTTTGATGAGTAGTGAGGTACCCCTACACTCAACCATACGAATACAAACATTACACTTGATCCGGTTGAACTCCAAGGACTAAGTGCTTATGCACCTTCATAGAACAAGGATGGGTTAGGTGATCATTGTCTTCCTAAGCTTACTCATATGGAATGATTGTATGATTAAGTAAACTTGAAGTATATGATTTTTATGCTTTTTATGTTTTATGTCTTGGTGCTAAAGAGGAAAGAAGTGAATTAATTGAATAACTAATTTAAATTAACTAATCAGCTAGGTCCTAACTAGTCCTAACACCAGCATCCACTCCCACTTTTCGTACACATCCTGAACCAATGTAACACTTCTAGGATTACCAAATGCTAATCATTACTAGGTTACCTAGTGCTCCATGCATGCTTGAAGTGGTCGTATTGAGTGTGCTTACTTGTGAAATTTAACAAATCAATAAAAGAAACATTAATTAACTAATAAAAGCATTAGAGAACTGTAAATAGCATTAAGGATGAGAGATAAGCTATTCTGAATGCTGCAAGGTATATCACAAATTTTATCTTTATTTCTAGACACAAGCTACAGGTACAAAATTCTCAAATAATTTGCTTTATGACTCCTACTATGGACACTCAAAAATAATTCTAACTCTGAGAGGGAGAAACTGCAAGATTTTGGGTAAGGGACTAAGAACTAACTGCCAAACCAAATGCACTTACCTCTTATTTATAGGTAATGAGATAGGTCCCAATATTGGATGTCTGATACCACTTGGCATGATCTGATATTAGGGACTTGATATCTCAAACGCAATATCGTGGCTCATCATACCCCCACGATTGAATGAAAACTTGTTCTCGAGTTCCTTACAAAATATTGAGAAGGTATGGGATTATTGATAGAATGACAACTAACAATGACATGGGATGATAGACTCAGAGTGCTTAGGGAATGGATTGACAAATATATTACAACATTGGTGTTCATGCTCATTGTGGAAAACATTGTACACAGATGACATCCAAACCCTCATTTGATAGCTTGACGAGAGATAGAGAGAGAGAGAGAGAGANAGAGAGAGAGAGAGAGAGAGAGAGAGAGAGAAAATGAGGCACGTTGCTACCAATGTTAAAACTATGCACACCATTGTTCATCCATAGCCACATGTCCAAACTTGTTCCTTGCGTACACACTCCAGCTCTAGTTCATCCTGAGTGCTCCCTCTTATCCCGGTCCATTGTTCATGCAATCTCCATCTGCACACACAACACACTCATGGATTAGCAAGGGTAGATAAAACCTAATGCACCTAATACCTTGCCTTGATATAAAGAACATTGGCTAGGTTGTGGGTATGGCAGATACATGGTTATAGGTTTATGAATTATAAATACCCAAGCTGTAGGGGTAAGATAATTATGGAATGGAAAAATTTGTGATAGGGCCCCCACGACTAAGAGTGAACCTTCGATAGCAATAGGGTGGAAAAATTTAAAGAACAAGAAAGATAAGATAAATAACAATGGCGAAGCCAATAAAAAAAAGTAAAAATGGATGTCATTAATGCAGTGAATGAGAAATAGTTGATTATGAGAAATGTTAAAGGGAACGAGCTTAATGATTGCACCAAAAAGGAATGCCAGTGGGTCCTCCCCAATGCAAGTTCATGCCCTAAATGCTCTGACAAACCTACAAACCAAAGAGTCCATGGGCTCTCGGGATGACATGGAAACAAAGGTTAAGAACTTACCCACAAGAGTTTTACCAAAGACTAACAATGCATCAACCAAGATATAGACTCATCATAAAACTAGCAATGAGGTGGAATGTGGAAAGTAATATGGAAAGAGAGGAGAGAATGGAATGGAATCCAAAAAATTTAGGTTGTGTAAAGTCCCATGTGTAATATGTGGTTAAGGTGACTTAATAAAATTCTGTCCAAATCTAGATTCAACTATCTACATCCAATGACCACCATCCCAATAAGAGAAGAAGTAGGAAGTGAGAAAGGGCCTTAGTTAGAGGGAAATTTGAAGCATGGGTAACATGTCTTTCAAGTGCCATAACCAATGCTTGTAGACCATGTTTCTTTATTATGTCTAAGGGGTGTGCATTGAATTCTCATCAATTTTTTTTGAATGTGAGAACCACACCATGCAAAGACTTATTTGATTTAGTCAACTTTCTGATATTTGGTCAAGAGCGGGATGGTGGAAAACCTATGAAAAACATCCAAGTACCTAAGAGAATAGCTATCACAAATGTGTCAAATCCCCTTGAGGTTACACCCTTTTCCATCTATTTGAATCTTTCCTTGGTTCGAAGAGTACTAAGGCACCAATTCATTAATAAGTTTTCTTAGAAAAGCGATAGTACATTTCCAAAACAAGGAAGATCATAGAGTTTCATGGATAATTGGATGACATGGACTCATTGCCTGCTTTATCAAAAGAAACCATATCTTAGCATCAACATTGAAAGCCCAAGGTAAAAACCAAACATTAGCAATCAACACTTATTATAATACAACACACCATCATGAGCACTTATTATGTGATAAATAAAAATAAATCAAACAAAGAAACAGTAAAAATGTTAACGATGGTGTAAAAAAAATAAGTAAAGATGAAAAATGTGTAAAACAAAAATGTGTAAAATAAAAAAGGTAAAGGAACTGAAGGCTTAGAATGGTTAGCATTGGTGGCCATCTCCCCCATGACTGAATTGGAAATAGGAGATCTGAAATAATGAGCAAGGTTATCCACCACCATAGGTAGTATTAGTACTGGCTATTTTAGGCTCATGGAAGGGTTTGGTTTGCTGGATGTTGATAAGTAACTTCTTATTTAGGCTTTTAGGTTTGTAGATCATCATGGCTCCTGAAGGAAAAGTTTCATGAATGATATAAGGTCCTTCCCACAACATTTGAAATTTTGTTCGTTGTGGTACATGTGTGGGATTCCAATAAAGAACCTTATCTCCCAGTTGGTATTTAACTTTCCTAATCCTTAGGTCATGATGTTGTTTTTTAAAGGCCTTGTGTAGTTTATTGGATGATAGAGCAGCTAGTTGATTCTCGTCTAGTAAGTTAAGGTTCATTAACCATTCTTTTTATGCTAGATTAAGGTCAAGGTTAAGGTCACATGTTGTGGATAGTGTACAAAGCTCCACTTGAATAGGAAGCGTCTGAAGTTTACCGTACACTAACTCATAGGGAGAGTAGCCTATAGGGAGATTCTATTGGAGCGGTATGCCCAGAGAGCATCATTCAATTTGGTGCTTCAGTCTTACCTATACTTACTAATGGTTCATGTCAATATTTCTTTGATCTCGATATTGGTGACCTCAGCTTGACCATTTGCTTAAGGATGATATGGTGTAGTTAGTTTGTGCTCAACTCCTAAGCGTTGCATTAACTTTTGAAAAGTCGAACCTGTAAAATATGTACCATTGTTAGAAATAAGTACACGAGGCATGCCAAACTTGTTTATGATTTGTTGTTGAACAAATCATGTAGTGGTAGATGATGTACAGTCCATAATAGTGGCTACTTCTACCCACTTGGTAAAATAGTCAATAGCAACAACAATGTAGGCTTTTCCATTGGACATCGATGTAATAGGCCCCATAAAATAAATTTCCCATATGTCGAAGGGTTCTAAAGGTTGAATCCATTATTGCAGACCCTGAATTCTAGCAGTCATTCCCCCATCACGTTGGCAACACTCACAAAATTGGATGAAATGATGACTATCCCAGAATAATGTAGGCCAATAATATCCTGCAAGCAATATTTTTATGGTTGTTCATCTCCCCTCATAATGACCCCCACAAGGGCCCTCATGAGCATCTTTGATAACTCAAAATTGATCTACATTAGAAACACACTATTGAAGCAAGTCATCGAGACATACTTTATAAAGGTGTCTGTTGATTTCCATGAAATATTTGGCTTGGTGAAGAAACTGTTGTTTCTTTTCAACGTCTAACCCTTGTGGTGTTTCTTGTGTAAGTAGATAAGTGAGAATGCTAATATACCAATTTTTATCAGTGCATAAGTGATTGTTTATCACACCTGTAAAGAGGAGTTCATCAGGGAAATGGTCAAAAATTGGATATTCATCCTCTTTGTTGTCCCATGGTAACAGAGATAAATGATCAGCAACCACATTCTCAGTACCTTTATGATCGATCATCGTAAGATTAAACTCTTGTAAGATCACGAGCCATCGTATGATGTGAGGGCTCACCATTGGTTTATTCATTAGGAATCGAATTTCACTATGATCCATATGTACACATATCTTATAGCCCAATACATAGTTCCTAAAGTTTTCTAGTGCAAACACCATAGCCATTAACTCTTTTTTTGTTGTGGTGTAATTGAGTTGTACACCAGTGATACTTTGACTTGCATAGTGGATGTAATAGGGATGTTTTTGGTCATCTAACTATGTAAGTACAGCTCCTAAGGCAAAGTTGGATGCATTAGTCATTATGTGAAATGGTTTGGATTAGTCAGGAGCTTGTAGAATAGGTGTTTCTACAAGCTTCTATTTTAAGGTTTGTAAGGCTAGATCACATTCCTTGGTCTATTCAAAAGGTATGTCCTTCTTTGTTAGTTCTACCAAAGGTTTCGCAATCCTTGAAAATTTGTCAATGAAGCATCTATAATAGTCAGTATGTCCAAGGAATGATCGAATTTATTTTATAATTTTAGGTTGCCGAGTGATTCCTTGGATGACCTTAATCTTTTCAGGATCTACTTCTATCCTTGTTTGTGAAACCTTGTGCCCTAATACAATGCCTTCTTGGACCATTAAATGGCTTTTCTACCAATTGAACCTTAAGTTGGTTTCTACACATCGTTTCAGTACTTGCTCTAATCAGTCTAATGCTTATTCAAAGTTCACTCCATAGGTGGAGAAATCATCCATAAAGACCTCCACACCATTTCCTATTTTCTGCTGAAAGATACTTAGAATTGAAAGTTGAAATGTTGTTGGGGCATTGCACAAGACAAATAGCATCTGCTTATATGAAAATGTTCCCCAAGGACTTGTGAATGTAGTCTTGGCTTGGTCTTCTAGTGCTCTTTGAATTTGATTATATCCACTATAGCCATCCAAAAAACTATAGTAGAAATGCCCTGCAATGGTATCTAAGACTTGGTCGATGAATGGAAATGGGAAGTGGTCTTTAAATGTTTCCATGTTTAGTAGCCTAAAGTCTATACACACCCTCCATTTACCTTCCTCTTTGGGCACAATGACTAATGGACTAATCCATTCACTATTAGCAATGGCATAGATGAACCCAGCTTTTAGAAGTTATTCAATTTCTTCTTTAACCACTTTCTTAAGCTTTGGGTTTAGTCACCTTTGTGGTTTTTGTTGAAGTTTCATGGAGGGGTCAGTGTACATTCTATGTTGGCATATCCTAAGATCTATTTTGGTTAATTTAGAATATGACCAAGCAAAGGCTTTCAACCATTTTTAGCAGTCTTTCTTTTTGTTGAGGAGCGAGCTTAGCATTAATGATTACCGATTTTCCATTTTTGAGAAATGTATACTACATACCAGTGGGAAATGGTTTTAACTCAAAGGGCTTTTGCTTAAACTCGTTAGGGATTTTCAACTTTCCCCAGTTGATACTTTCGATGTCAAAACTTGGAAGTTGGTGATGGAATTTCTCTAATGTATCTATGCTATCAATGTAGGTGCAAGTCAAGCTCTTAGTTGGTTTCATGCATATAGTTGAATTGTTCTCTTAGTCATCTGTTAGCCACTGGGTGCCTTCCTATCTTGTGGCTACTACATACAAGCATCTTTGTATGTTAGTTATTGGTGCACACTGGTTGCATGTAAGCAATGTTAAACGTTGTACAAATAAGGACTTCTACACACAATTACACCCTGTGTCACTATATGCAATGCATGAAACTCTCTTCTTCTTGATCTTTCCAAATATATTTTCCTTTGATATTTCTAGGGAAAGATCAGGTATTCCTAGGCATGCATCAATTGTTCTTAGTCATTCTCTTCCCATTATGATTTGGAAGTCCTCCTTATAGTTGTTAACCTGAATCACTAGGACATCAGCTAGATACAACCACCCACAAATAGTGGTGACAATGTCCTCCACTAGTCCTAATGGAACAGTGATGGACTGGTTAGCCAACTCTAAATGTATGTTACTCTTTTTTAGTTGAGGCAGGTTCCAGGCTTTGTACATTTCTTGAGAGATTAAGTTAACACTAGAACCTGAATCTAAAAGAACCTTGCAAGGTTCATTCCCAGTGATTTGCAAATATATAAGAGGACTTCTGGGATCAAAGAATTTCCTAGGAAGATAGCTAGCTTTAATCCAATCAATAATTGCATGAGTCAACATCACTATATGCATTAACTATGGTCTTTGGTTTGAAGGAAGCTCTGAATATTCGAATGATGGTGAGCTATTTGGAGAATTTTCCACCTGTGGTTGCAAGGACCTAGTTGGACTATTGGTTCTAAAGAAAGGTCTCTTCTTTATGCGGTTGTCTAAAACAATAGTAGGTTGAGGGTTGACAACCTTTGTAGTGTTACATTGTTGTGGCTGGGCAAGGAGCTCATCCTACATAGCTAGACTAGATGGTAATGGAGCTAAGGGTGGAAGAGGTGTAGTTAGATGAGAAGGAAAGTACGTTTGTGAAACCTCTCCTCTAGGATAAGGAGTTCTATAGTACTTGTGGGTTTGGTAGTGAGACTAAGGAATAACATGACTAGTAGAGTCACGTGGAGAGATTGGCTACTGCACGTAGTATCCATATGGTGGAGTTCCACTTGGATAATACATCAAGGGTTGGTGGAACTATCTTGGGCTACCTTGAGGATAAGGTAACCTTCGGGGTGTTTTTTGTTTGTTTAATCGTGGGTTTAGTGCGTACACCTGAGAGTCCTACAGATATGAGATTACTGGGTAACATCCCTTAGGATGGTCATATTGACATATCTCACATTTACCATCATTGTCTATATCTGAATCCACAACCTTTTCAATGAAGGCAGATTTTCCCTTAGCTTTGTTACGTGCATATTCAGTTTATTTCTTTTTTCTCCTTTCTTAGTCACTACTTGGTTTCCTATAGTCCTCTACTAGTTTGAAAATGATTTGAAATTTATTATCTAGGGAGTTCCACATTTGGTCCACCTTTGCTGATACTTCTTATGCAAGTTTTTGAATGGGCAAAGTTTTCCTATTCATCATCTCTTCAAGTGGTGACTCTTCCTCATCCTCACAAAATCTAACTCCCTTCTTTCAAAGGGAAGGATCTCTGTTGTAATCCTCTGCACTCTCTCTTTTCCTTAACTCTCCTTCCTCCTTAGCAACTTGCTCCAACAATCTTTGTACTTGATGGGCTCTGAGCTCAGATAGCCTTCCTTGGGCATAAGTCCCAAGGGTTTTTCACATTTCATACCTTAGCCCATCTACGAGATGCCACAGTTGTTCCCTTTACGAGTAACCATGGCCAAGGCAATGATGTAATAATGCATAATATCAGCCCATGGTAGCATCCAAGGGTTCATGTTCTCCTTATTTTCATCCTTGGATTTTCATACATAGGTTGGACACTCAAGAGTATGTTTGATACTTATTATTGAATAGCTCTAACATGGTACTTCATCGATGAATGGATTCTAGTTCTAAGGATCGGTACTAGCTTTCTGCTTCCTTGATCAGTGTCCATGGAAAAAAATTTAGTTTTTGACACTCATTCTCTATATTTTACAAGGCACATGCATCCTGAAATGCTTGTAGATGGTTTTGAGGATCAGCATTGTATCCTCCTTCAAATCATGGGATTTTGTTCATGTCTAGTCTTTTGATCCTACTATCTTTTTGGTGTCTTGTTGAAATTCTAATGGCCTCTATTATATCTAACATACTTCAGGGGTGATTAGGGGTTCATTGTGATCATATTTTCTATGGTTTCTATGATGCCTATGCTATTCCCTACTCTCCCTTCTTTTGTGATGTCTCTCTAGAATGCCCTTGTCCCCTTTCATGACTAATTTGTCTATGATTTCTATTTCGCTTACCATTGCGCTCATGGTCTCTCCATTTGTGACTATGTCCAAATCCTAAAGGAAAGGGGGAAGGAGATGATGAAGGTTAAGAGGAAGGAGGACTAGCATCATGATGGTACCTATCACTTTCTCTTTAGTGGTCTCAACCTTGGTCGCAGTTATGATCAGAATGTTCATCAATGTCATGTGTTCATGTTCCTTTTTTAGATCCTTTGTGTCCATTGGTATCAAAACCTAGGTTATGAATAGTTGAGTGAAGATTCTAATAAACAACTCCTTGACCAAAGTCAATGAGAGGAACATCATTTTGTGGAAAACCTCTCAAGGTAGGTTCACCACCCTCATTTTTACTTAGGACATACGAGATATCCTAAGACCACTTTCCCTTCATAGATTTGTAATGTCTCTCCTATTATAGGGCCCTTTAGCATTGTGCCTCCATGGGTCAATAATCCCTCAAATCTTGTTCATGCACAATGTACTCTGATTGTAAATGATGCCCCCCAATTTGTGTGAGAGCACGAAGAAGCATGCTTTGGATTGAGTGATCAGGGGGGAACACTATGTTACCTTCTAAATCATGCCAACATAGTTGTTCATCTTGTTGGAGGATAAAAGTAAAGTCTGGTATATACTCATCAGGATGAATATAAACCAAGGAAAACTATTGGGGCATGGGTAGATCATCATGTGTACTTTGCCTCTGATTGTTCATTGTGTTGGACCTAGTTGGTGAATCACTCTCATAAGAAGAAGGAGACATGATTGATTATTTAATATGAATACTCTCTTTTCGATGATTGTAGGATAACTAACCCTAAGGGTTCGTTCCAATGACAAAAAGGTTTCATAAGTTCTAATCAGCTCACAAACAACAAAATCCCCAGCAACAGTGCCAATGATGAATAGTGAGGTACCCCTACACCCAACCATACGAATATGAGCATTTACTCATGATCTAGTTAAATTCCAAGGATTAAGTGCTTATGCACTTATACAAAACAAGGATGGGTTATGCTATCATTGTCTTCCCAAGCTTACTTATAAGGCACAATTGTATGGTTAAGTAATCTTGAGGTATATGATTTTTATGCTTTTTATGTTTTATGTTCCTAGTGCTTAAAATGGAGAAATGAAATAATTTAATAACTAATTTGATTTAACTAGTTAACTATTCTCTTACTAGTCCTAACACCAGCATCCTCTCCCACTTGCTAAACACATCCTGAACTAGTGTAACACTACTAAGATTACCAAATGCTAGTCGTTACTGGGTTACCAAGTATTTCATGTATGCTCGAAGTGGTCATACTGAGTGTGCTAATTCATTGATAATTATCAATTCAATAGAAATAAAATTAATTAACTAATGAGAGTAGAAAATAATAGTAAATAGAATTTAAATGAAATAATTAAGCTATTCTGAATGTTGCAAGGTTTATCACAAAGTTCATCTTTATTTCCAGACACAAGGTATGCTCAAGTACACAATGGTCGAATAAAATCCGTTCACTTTATGACTCCTACTACAGACACTCAAAAATAATTCTAACTCTAGAAAGGAAAAATTGCAAGATTTTGGCTAATGGAATAAGAAAACTAAGTACGAAACCAAGTGCCCCTATCTCTTATTTATAGGCAATGAGACAAGTTCCGATATCGCATGCCCGATATCGCTTTGGCATCTCTGATATCACGTATCTGATATCGAGGGCCCGATATCAAGGGTCCGATATTGGGACTCATCAACTTTCAATGACTTCACATCACTACTCTAGGACCAATCCACCTCCTCCCATGGACAACCATCATTCCTTATTTAAGAAGAAAAGAGAAGTAGGAAGTGAGAAAGGGCCTTAGCTAGAGGGGACCTTCAGGCATGGGTAACATGTCTTTTGAGTCCCATAACTAGTGCTTGTATCTCATTTATTTTGTCTAAGGGGTGTATTTTGAATTTCCATTATTTTTTTATATATATTTTTTATTTTACTTATTTTTTGGAATTTTTGGATGGGAACCACACCATGCAAAGACTTATTCCACTTCATGTTATTGTTCAACATGAAACAGTAAGAAATCCTCAAAAACACACATGCACTCAAGTAAGTAGAGAGGTACAAAGAGTATTGAATCTCCTTAAGGCCACACCCTTTTCAAACATTTGAATCTTTTCCAAGCTTGAAAACTACTAAGGTCACAAGTTTATTAAAGATTTATTAATGAAAAAGGAACCTCATATTTCAAAAACAAGGAAAACCATAGAGTTTGTTGATGGGTGGATGACATGAACTCATTACCTGTTTCATGAAAATAGAAACCTATCTTAGTTATCAGTCATCAAAATTCAAACATAGAAACCAAACATTAGTAATCAAAAATCTTAAGTACAAAACATCATTAGCAAATAGTAACAACATCACTGTGTCTTTTTGGCAATAAAGTAATTTTATTAGAAAACAAGGAAAATTCATACCAAAATAAGGAAAAAATATAAAATAAATTGCAAAATATTCAAGAAAGATAAAATGTACTAACGATGTTGTAAAAAAAATTAGAGAAATAACAAAGTATAAAACAAAAAATGTGAAAAACAAAAAGATGAAAAACTGAGGAGCCACTATAATGGTTAGCATGTATGGCCATCTTCCTCATGACTGAGTTACAATGAGGAGATCTGAAAAATTGAGCATGGTTGTCCATTCATTGAGGCATTGCTTCCACTAGCTTCCATGGGTTCATGGAAAGGTTTGACTTGTTGCATGTTGACCAACTATTTTTTATCTAAGCTCTCAGGTATGTAAATTAACATGGCCCTAGAAGGAAAAGTTTCATGAATGATGTAAGGCCCTTCACACAATGTCTGAAACTTAGTTTGTTGAGGTATGTGTGCGAGGTTCCAATAGAGAACCTTATCTCCAAGTTAAAATTTCACTTTCTGTATTCTAAGCTCATTATGCTTTTTGTTGAATGCCTTGTATACTTAATTCCAAGATAGGGCTACCAATCAATTTTCATCTAGCACATTTAGGTTGATCAATCTCTTCTTTTGTGTGATGTTCAAGTCAAGGTCCAAGTCATAGTCCATTAAAAGTGTACGAAGCTCATATTGGATAGGTAGAGTTGGTAATTTTTCATACAACAGCTCATAGGGAGAGCATCCTATAGGGAGTTTCCATGTTAAGAAATAGGTCCAAAGAGCATTGTTGATTTTTGTGCTCCAATCTCTTCCATATTTGCTAATAGTTCTTATTAAGATCTTCATAATTTCCTTGTTAGTAACTTCTAATTGAACCTTGGATTGGGGGTGGTAGGATGTTTTTTATTTATGTTCAACCCCCAAAAGTTGCATAATCTTGCAAAAAAGTAGCACCTATAAAATGGGTTCCATTGTTAGAAATTAGTACATGTGGCACCCCAAACCTATTCACAACCTTTTTTTGTATGAACCATGTAACAATGGATGATGTACAGTCAATGATGGCTACTACTTTTTCCCATTTTATATAGTAATCAATGATAATGATTCTATATGCCTTTCCATTTAACATGGATGTGATGGGACCCATGAAGTCAATGCTCCATATGTCAAAGGATTTCAATGGTTAAATCCACTATTGAGGTTCCTACATTTGCATGGTCATCCCACCATCTTGTTGACAGTGTTCACATGAGTGGGCAAATTGGTGGGTGTCCCTAAAGATAATTGGTCAATAGTACCCTAGTAGTAGGATATCAAGGGTCATGCATCTTCCAACATAGTGGCCCCCATAAGAACCCTCATGAGCATCTTGGAGAATGTGTAGTTGATTAGCATCAAGTACATACCAATGAACCAAGCCATCAATGCACATCTTGTAAGTGTGTTCATTGATTTCCATGAAGTGTTTGGCCTAATGAAGAAACTATTGTTTCTTCCTATGGTCCTTCTCTTGTGGCATCTCTTATGTGAGAAGATAAGTAAAGATTTCATCATACCATTTTGGTTCTATAGGAATTGATTCATTTATTGCACCTATAAAGAGGAGTTCACTAGGAAATTAGTTAGAGAATGGGCTCTCCTCCTCTTTGTTATCCCATTGTAACCAAGACAAGTGATCTATGATCACATTCTCAGTCCCCTTTTGATCTACTATTGTAAGATCAAACTCTTGTAAGATCACCATCCACTGTATGACACAGAGGCTTACTGTTGACTTGTTCATAAGGAAGTGAATGGCATGGTGATTAGTGTGCATAAACACTTTTTATTCAAGCACATAGTGCCTAAACTTTTCTAGAGCGTGCACCGCTACCATTAGTTCTTTCTACGTTGTGGTGTAATTCAGTTATGCATACATAATGCTTTGGCTTACATAGATGATGTAATATGGATGTTTCTTGTCATCCAACTACATAAACATAGCTCCAAAGTCATAGTTTGATGTGTCTATCATTATATGGAACGATCTAGACCAACTTGGTGCTCATAGAATTGAAGTCTCTATGAGCTTCTGTTTGAAGTACTAGAATGCATTTCCACATTCCTTGGTCTAGATGAATAGAGCATATTTCTCTCTAAGCTCAACAAACAGTTTTAATATCTTAGAGAAATTATCTATGAAACACCAATAGTAGCTAATGTGTCTAAAGAATGACTGAACATCTTTAATGGTTTCTAGTTGGCGAGTTATTCCTTGGATGAACCTTATCTTTTTAGGGTCCATGTTAATCCCTGCTTAAGAAATTCTATGCCCTAGTACAATGCCCTCTTCGACCATCAAATGGCTCTTCCACTAATTGAACCAAATCTTGGTCTTCACATACCTTTTGAGCACTTGGTTAAGATGGTCTAAGGCTTGCTCAAATGTGGTGCCATAGGTGGAGAAGTAATCCATGAAGACTTCCACCCCTCAAGCAATTTGTTGCTAAAAAATGCTCAAGACCAAGTGTTAGAATTTTGCAAGAGCATTGCATAGACCAAAAGGCATCTTTTGATATGCAAAAGTCTCCTAGGAACTCATGAATGTTGTTTTGGTTTGATCCTTTTTCACAATCTATATTTAGTTATAGCCACTATAACCACTTAGAAAACTATAATAGCAATGCCTAGAAATAGTGTCCAACACTTTATCCACAAATGGCAATGGAAAGTGATCTTTGAAATGTTGTCATATTCAATAATCAAGAGTCAATGGAAACCCACCACTTGTCACCTTTCTTTGGAAACGTCACAAGTGGACCAACCCGCTCACTATCTATAATGGGATAAATAAACCTTGCCTTGAGGAGTTGTTCGATGTCCTCTTTGATGATCTACTTCAATTTTGGATTGAACTGCCACTGTAGCTAACTCTTTGGCTTCATGGCTGGATCAGTGTAGATACGATGCTAGCATATCCTAGGATCAATCCATATGAGTTCAAGATATAACCAAGAAAAGGATATTGGCCATTTGTTGACCACATTCAGCAACATCTATTTTTGTTTAAGAGCAAGATTAGCATTGATGATTACTAGCTTGCTGTTTGTCGAAAATGCATACTCCAATCGATAGGTAGAATTTTCAACTCTAAGGGCTCTTGTTTAAAATTTTCAAGGATTTCCAACTCTCCCCAATAGGTATCATCATTTGCATTATTAGAGAGTTGATGATGAACTTTATCTAGTTCATCCATGCTTTCAATATAGACACATGTCAAACTTTCAGTAGGTTTCATGCAAAGTATGTTACTTTCAAGATCATCTATCAACCATCAGGTCCCCTCCTATTTTATGGCTACTACCTAGAGGTACCTTTGAACTTCAAATTCAACTACATACTATCTGCATGCTTTAATGGATGTTCTCTTATTAAACCAAATTTTCTACACATAGTTTCACCTGGTATTGCTATATGCGATGCATGGAACTCTCTTCTTCTTGATCTTTTCAAATTCATTCTCCTTCGAAATTTCCAAGGAGAGATCCTTGATGTTTATTTTTGCATCAATAGTGCTCAACCATGCCCTTCCCATAATAATTGGAAAGTCTCCCTTGTAGTTGTCAACCTTGATCACTAAAAAATTAGCAAGATAGGACCACCAATAAATAGTGGTCACAATGTTCATTACAAGTTCCAAAGTAATAGTGATTGACTGGTCTACTAATTCTAGATGGATATTGCTCTTCTTGAGAGGCAGCAGGTTCCATGCTTTGTACATGTCATGGGAAATTAGATTGACATTGGAACATGAATCAAGAAGAGCCTTGCATGGCTTATGTCTAGTAATCTACAAGTAGATGAGAGGACTTACAAGGTTAGATATTTTCCTAGGAATGTTGCTAGCCTTGATCCAATCAAATACAACATGGGTTAACATGATAGTGTAGATCTTAGGAGGTGTTTGATTTGAAGGGCAAGGATTTGATGCAGAGGATGATGAAGAGATAGGGTAGCCAAGTGCATTAGTCTATAAGGAATTTGAAGGGTTATTGGATCAAAAGAATGGTCATTTTTGGGATCTAGGTTCCAAACCATTTGATTGGAAAGTTGACTGTAAGTTGATAGCCCTAGTAGCATTACGTTGTTGTAGCTATGGTGGAATTTCACCCTACATAGATGAAGTAGAAGGAAATTGGGTTAACGGTCGAGGAGCATGTGCTAAAGGATGAGAAGGGTGATAGGGATATGGGGTTTTCCCTCTATTAGATGGAGAATGAGTTTTTTTATACTCTATAAGGTAGTGGTAGTGTTGAAAAGAAATGTGACTAGAAGAGTCATGTAGAGACATTAGTTGCTAAACATAGTACCCATATAGATCTAGCTACCTATAAGGGTACTGCTGCCTTAATAGTGGCATCTCCCATGACTGTGGGTGTTTCCACTATTAGTATTACTCATATGGTTGTGGTGGAGATTCACTTGGATAATAAGTTTATGGTTTCTAGTGGAACTACCTTGGATTTCCTTGAGGATAAGGCAATATTCTTGGTGCTTACCTTTTTTCCAATTTAGGATTCAACATGTACACCCTAGACTTCTACAAGTGTGACATAACAAGACAACATCCTTTAGGATGTTCATATTGGCATATGTCACACCCACCATCATCATCTAATTCTAACTTCACAACTTCTTCTATTGCAGCAACTTTTCCCTTACCCCTTTGGTAGGCATGTTTAGCTTCTTTCCACCTCCTATGGTCATGATCACTACTCTACTCTCTTGATTCTTTTGTGATTTTTAGAGCATTTTGGAATTTTTTGTCCAAATAGTCCCATAATTTATCAACCTTGGCTAATATATCAAAAATAGATTTTTGTATTGGTAAGGTTTTTTGCTACACCACCTCATCAAGTAGTGACTCCTCCTCATTTTTGTAAATTTAGATCTTCCTTTTTCTAATGGAAGAATCCTTGTTATATTCCTTAGCACTTTTCCATTTCCTTAGCTCTCCTTCTTCTTTTGCTACCTACTCTATCAGCCTTTGGATCTAATGGGCTCTAAATTCTGATAGTCTTCCTTGGGCATAAACTGTAGGAGTTCTTCTCATTTCTTATCTGAGTCCATCTATGATGTGGGGAAGTTGTTCCTGATGAGAATAACCATGGCCAAGGCATTAGTGTATGAGAGAATAGTATCTACCCATGGCAGCATCCAAGGGTTCATGTGTTTCTTGCTTCCATTCTTGGATCTTCCTTCTCATATTAGACAGTTGGAATTACATCTGGTATTTATCATTGAATAACTCTAGCATTGTACTCCACTTGTGGATGGATTGTAGCTCCAAGGACTAATACCAACTTTCAACATCCTTGATGAGTATTTTGGAAAATAGTTTTATTATTATACTATTAAAATGAGTTATTAGTATGCTTAAATTATTATATTTATTTTTAGAATGATTTTTTGACCTTAGGGTTCATCCAACAATGTTGATAATTTTCACTATGCCTAGATAGTGCATGTTTTAAACAAAAAAAATCCCTAGCAATGATGCTAATGATGAGCGGAAAATACCCCATGCACGATCCAGTCGAATTCCATGGATTCCATGTCTTCTGATACACTAGTCTCTAGGAAGTGAACGTACCCTAATAGTCATTCGTTATCTTTCCAATTACACTTGTGATGTACAAAGTCATGGCTAAGTGTAATCAAGGCATATGATTTTTATTATTTTTATGTTTTTTGTTTTGGGTGCTTAAAAGAAAGGATGAAAAGAATGAAGTAATTTAATTACTACTTTAATCTAACTAACTACACTTAACTCATCCTAACATAAGCATCTATTTTCACTTGTCATACACATCCTTAACATGTTTAGCACTACCAAGTTACCAAAAATTAAGCGTTACTGGGATTACCAAGCATCAGGTTTATGCTTGAAGTGGTCATATTGATGTGCTTAATTAATCATTACTTAATCTAGCTTAGTTTAGCCTAATTAATTATTTAATTACTTAAAGAATTAAAAGGAAATCACATAGGACATTAAATGCATAAATAAATAATTAATCTATTTCCAAGTGCTACAAGGTTTATCAAAAAGCTTGTCTTTATTACCACACATACTGCTATGCTCAAGTACAATAGTGCTTGAATAAATATTTGTACACTATTAACTCTTGTGAGAACTTAGAAAAATATTCTAACTTTCAAATGAGAAAAATGCAATAGCTTTGCTACAACTATGACAACACATATCATAAACACCGCAGGTGTGTGCATATTTATGGGAAAACATAGACACTACATCAATGAGGCCACGTCAATGCATCAAATCATGCATCAATGAGGCCTAGTCGATGGGGCCTAGTCAATAGGGCCCAGTTGACAATGCCAATCAATGATTCATTATTAACAAAATAACTTATTCTATTTTCAAGTGGAGTGCTCAACAACTTAATAAAACTATTACTCATTGCAATCATTCAATAACTGTTTAAATTATTTTTGTCCTTCTTTTATATAATAGGATAGCCTTATTAGTTTTCCAATGTTAATCTAATCTTTGATCTATTGTTGAATTTAATTTGTATCAAATTTTCCTATAAATAACAAGCTTTGTTCACCTTAATAACTTTGGATATCAACCATCTTAATTTTTTCAAATGCTAGCTTTCTAATACATTTTGTGTCTACCTCAATAGTAAAATGAAGAGGTTTTTGATGTGCTAGTAGTTGAATTATCAACTTCTCCTATAAATAGTTTATTATTAACAAAGTATATAGTTGGAAAAGAAAAATTAAATGATAAAGAGGCTTTATGACAAAAGCACTACCAAAATTGTCTAAATGTCTTTTTAATGCTATAAGTAAAATATTCTTTCTACTTTGTATCAATTTCCTCCTCTTGGTTCTAATTAGGTATTTACATGCCTTAAACTAAATTTTGTTTGTATTTCCTATTGGCATTCTTAATTTTCTTTATAACTTACACATAATATTAAGCAAACCAAGTCTTCTAAGCATCGTGTTATTGTGAACACAACTTGTTTAGGTACTATAAGAAAAACTTGGTCAAGCTACTTATGTTGTCTTTCAAGATTCCATTCATTATGTGTTTCAATCTACATTGAAATTTTTTCTATTCCTATTTTTGTTTTCTTAGAGAAAATATTTTAATTTACAGCGAAAACTCTAAATAATGATGGAAAGACTCCATTGAATCCTCTCTAACTTTTAACTCCTTAATAAATTCAATGTCTTCATAAGAACATAAAAGAAAATCAATGCAAGAATTACCTTGAGGCCCTACGAAGATAAATGATGAAGGTTGAAAAGATATAGCAAGTCCATTGTAAATGACAAAATGAAAAAGTTTTTGTCTATTCTAATAGTTATTGACCCATCTTATTAATAGTGCCACATGTGAAATACCCTGCCCAACTATGATCTTCAACAACATCTAAATTGTTGATACTATTTTGCAATTGAATGATTTTTGTTTCCTATGAACCTATCATTGCATTAAAATGTTTACAAATAACTAGTGAGTCTTTTGCTAAAAATTCTACAATATCTCTATCTAAGAATTGAAAAAGATGATCACAAGACAACTTTATAGTATTGTACAAATTAGTATCTCGAGGGATAAAATAGCATATGGCAAACAAAGCACAATTATGCTAGCACAGGATTTTTAGCCCAATGTATTATTTATAATTATTAATTTTTTCTAATAACACACAATTTTCAAAAGGTTTTTTCACTAACACTATATGGTCTACCTCTACTCTTGCTTTTCTATGTTGTGCAAGCTAAGTTTTAATGTGATATTTTTAAAAATATTTCTTTAAAGGTTAATGTGGCTTTTACAAATTTCTATAAGACATATGGTAAATGCATATGTTTTATTGCATTGTAATCTCATAGTTGATTTTTAAAAATAATATTCTTTACGCTCAAAGTTTAGCTGTGGTTTTTAGCATGGTATTGGGTTTGTTTTTGTCTAAATAATTTGTTAGTAATTTTTATATTTTCACTTTGGACTGTTACATCAAGGTGGGTTGTTTAAATAACAAAGGCGTTCCTCAGTCGACAAAAGCGATGCGATTTTGGGTAGAAAAGCAAAACGAAGTGGATGAAACGTTCCCGGAGCAATGTCATCTCTTATTCTTATTTCAAGCAAACTGTTCGAATCATGACATGAGACCCATGCCATGCAGACACCAGACGGTGAGTTGCATATAGTTAAATGGAAACAAAATGCATGGAACAGGTGAAATAAAGTGGAATTGAATAGGACAGACTCAACAAATTACTTTCAACTTATTCCCTGAGTTATTTGTTGGAGGGAGAGAAAGCAGATGTAGAGAAGGTTAAATGACTTAAATCTACCTGCGGCACACGATTCCCTTGCCCAGAGCGCCACTGGTGCATGAAATCTGTGATGATTCAGTCAACTCCAGTCCAGCAGAAGAGGCCTCCGAAGCATCAAAGCGGGAGACCTTGCACTCAGTGGAGAAGATGTTAGGTGTGAAGAAGTTGGCCTCCCCACCCACAACAGGCATGGCAGTGTTCAGCATCTTCACAGGAGTGTTATAATCTGCAGAGTAGGTCTGGCCCAGGACCCCGGTCACATGGGGGCTGAGTGACAAGAACTTGAAGTTGAGCTCAAGATGAGCAAAGCAGTCATCCTGGGTTATTCCATATCTGTGCACTCTGGATTCATGCTCTGTGATGGGCACCACTCTTGCAGTGATTTGGAAGAGCTTGTCAACTTCCATCCTGACCACATTGGTGTTGTCCAGCCTTGTGATTCTGAGGCTGCTTGAGGGCACCTCAGTTGCTGCTCCCTGGTATTGTGGAAGCCCTAGTGGGGCCCCATCCAGGGAGATCTCAAGATGGTCTACAGAATCCTCCCATTGGCCTGTTTTGGTGGCCCCTACATAGAGGCTGTGGGTTGGTGCTAAGTCAGCAGGGGATTTGAAGATCACTCCAATGGCCTGAACCCAGGTGAAATCCCTGGTCATGCCAGGGCCTCTCTTGCCAATGAAGTGGGCATTAATGTGCACATTGGTGTCTGAGACCAGGCAGAAGTCCTGTTCCTTGTGGCCATGGAAGTAGAATGTTATGCCATCCCCTCCAATGAATCTTGGGTCCTGGCACACACCCCCTGGCTTGTCACACACTGTCCAAAAAACACCAACAAATTAGATCCTTATTTCCCTAACCAAAACCAACGAATTAGATCATCATTTCCTTAAGCTGATCATCACAGTTATAACAGCAGCAAACCATCTAAACCTCCGTAATTCTTTCTGAAGAAGCTCATCAGAATAGACCGTCAACTTAAAAGGAAATACAAAGTTATAATGCATGCAACGGTAGCCAGGAAATGTAATACCTACAAAGAAGACTGTAGAATTCATGTACAAGGGAAAAAACCCTAAAAAGATTATAGCTAGTACTTACGACAGATGGGCTTGCATGACTTGCAGTCCATGATACACTTATGTGGGCAGGCATTAGGGCAATCATATTTCTTTTTGAAGCAGTTTCTGGCATAAGGGTCGAGGCAGGTGCATGTAGCTTTGGGGGCTTTGAATTTGGGTTCGGCAGAGGCCATATCCAGAGACACCACTATGGCAATTGCCATGATTGCCAGGCTCAGAAGGAGCACTCTCCTGGACCCGGATGATGATGATGAAGCCATGGCAACAATTAGAAGAGAGAAAAAAAAGAGCCTTTCTCTGTTTCTTCTTCTCTCTTGTGTGTTTTGCAGAAATTCCAGTGTTGGTTTTATAGCAAATATAACCGCGTGAAGGATGTTTAACAATTATTTTGTCACGAACCTGAAATCGCGTTCTTTTGCCCTCAACGTGGTGGCCAGGAAGCTCTAAAAGTCAACCAAGGTGGGATAAGCAACTAAATCACCTGGTTTTTGCTATTTCTGAAAAATAATGAAAATTTTTCCAAACAGTCCGATGCTTTGTTTTCAAGGGTCAATGCCGGCATAAGCAAGAGTTGGCACTGTAGGTCAAACCAATAAACAACAAACTTACATTAATATAGACAGCAAGTTTTTGTCGTTCCAGAGCACTTTTGTATCTCATGAGATGCTGATTAGAATATAGAAACCATTTGAAAATAGTACTGTTGTCAGAATTGTGCGACAGGTCGGTTTTAACTTTTAAAAGATATTACTGTTGTTCAGGACTCCGCTGGCAAGTCACCACCAGCCTGTTAATGTTAACGTTCGGGTCTGAGATATTATAGGATTTGAACAACATTGATTACAAAGCCTTTGCTTACCTTGGTCAATCAATGTTGATGGTAAGATGATGATTATAGAGGGCCTGAAAATGCACAAAGCATTATTGTACATATGAGTGTTTTTTCTTCTTTTTCGTTTGTTTCTTAAAATGTTTTTAAAACACTTGTTCTACTACCAATTTAATGTTAACTATAAAACTATCTTTGAAGTAGGAGAGAGGATTAATGTATCTTAGTTCTCTAAGAGGTTCGCTATTATGTGTGCGCTTGTATGCTTGTGTGTGTTGCCTTAGTTTAGTTGCATGCTTGTTTACTTATAGCATATCCAACTTTTTTAACTAGTTATGTGCTCTTATGTTGTATTTGCCATGTATTCTAAAGTATTGAGGTGTAGTCCACCTTGAGTCTACCCTCCCTTGTTGTTGCTTTTGGACTTTCAAGTAGTGTCCAATAGTGTTTTCTAATGGGAGCACTACTATAAGTCTTAAAGATTGAGGGCTAATCATGCAAAAACCTTTGCAACCCTAACAAACCTTGGTCATTCTAGAGATCTATCAAAAGCTATATTAATGATTTTTAATTAGAGGCCTACTTCACCTTACACATTGATGAGTGGCGAGGTACCCCTACACTCAACCATACGAATACGAGCGTAGCACACGCAATCCAGTCGAACTCCGTAGACTAAATGCCTACACACCCCATGGAACACTTAGAGTTAATCATTTGTTGTCTTCCCAGACTTACTTGTAGTTGTCACGGTGTATGGTTAAGTAAGTCCAAGGTATATGATTTTTATGGTCTTTTATGTTTTATGTCTCCTATGCTATTGAGGTGAAGGGTTGAGAAACTAATTTCTAATTCAAACTAATGAACTAAGTCTAAATTACCTAGCGTCAGCATCCATTCCCACTTACCGTACACACCCTGAACTGATGCAACTGTGGCTACCAAACGCTAATCGTTGCTGGGATCCCCACATGTAACGCACATGCTCGAAGTGGTCATACTGAGGCACTTAATTAGGAGGAAAGGGTTGAGAGAATCTAATCTAGCCTAAGTGTGATGAGCATCTGTTCCTTAATTATCCGTACACATCCTTAAATGGTTGTAATCAAGTTGTACTCATTCTGTGTTACTACGATGAGCATCTGTTCCTTGATCATCCGTACACATTCTTAAATGCTCGTAATCAAGTCGTACTCATTCCACATTACTAGGAGATAACGGTGAGACAGAAAGTAATAAATAACATTAAATAAAATCCTATTCCATGCATTGCAAGGTTTATCCAGGAAGTTCATCTTTATTTCTGTACACAACTTGTGTTTAGGTACAATGTTGCTCGAATAAAGATCCATTCACTTTAGGACTCCTACTGTGGGCACATGGAAAATATTCTATTTCTGGAAAGATCAATCACCCAGAGTTTCCCTACTTCTAGCCTAGGATTAGGAAACAAGGGAGAGTTGCATCTTATTTATAGATATGACGACGCACCGTGAGATCGCGTACACAATATCTCAGGGGATGACGCGATATCGCGTCTCATCATACCCCCATGACTGAATGAAAACTCGTCCTCAAGTTCCTTACAAAATATTGAGAAGGTATGAGATTATTGATTGAATGGAACTAATGGGATGACATGTGAACGGATCATCATTACAAGACTTGACAAAACTAGTATTCATGACAACAAGAGTCAACACCTTATTACATTGACATCAGGCATCATTTGGCAACTTGAGAGAAAGAGAGAGAGAAAGAAGTGTTTCTACTGCCAATGCTAAGATTGCGTCTTTCGTTCTCCATCGGTAAGCGCACCATCAATCTTGCTCCTTGCATAGCTACTTCAGTGCTGCTTCATTCCAAGCGTTCCTTCCAGATCCAGTTCGTTGTTGCATGATCACCATCTGCACACACAACACAGTCTTATATTAGCAAGGGTAAATGAATCATCATGTAATTAATACCTTGCTTTGGTGTAAGTCCATTGGCTGGGTTGTGGTATGGCTGATTGTGGATCTGAAGATGTAATATTCATGACTACCGAAGGTGTAGGCGTTAGGAAAAAATCAAAAAAATTGGGGCTAGGAGAAAACTGAAAAAATTGGGCCCTGTACCCCCATGACTAATCGCAAACCTCCGGTAGCACTAGAATGGAGAAAGAAAAGGAATAAGAAAGATAGAGAAAAAGAGACAACTATAACACCAATGAAGTGGATGTCAAGATGGAAATAAACAAGAGAAAACTAATTGCAAAAATGTTAGGGAAAAGAATTTAACTAGTGCACCAAATAGGAAGGTTAGTGGGTCCTCCCCAAAGTAGGCTCATGCCCTTAATGCCCTAAAAAACCCACATTCAAAGAGTCTGTAGGCTCTGGGAATGTCATTTGGAACAAGAGTTAAGGTCTTAACCACAAGCGTTTACCAAAAAGAAAACAATGCATCAACCAAAATATATACACTAATGATATAATTGGCAATGAGGTGAATAATGGAGAGAAGGATGGAGAGAAGAGAATGGAATGGAGTCTCAAGAACAAGGTGGTGTACAACCCCTTGTGTGTTGCATGATTAATGTGACTCAGAAAATCTCATCCCAACTCCGGCCTCAAACAAACCACTTCTAGTGACTTTGCATTAATGTATTTGGCTAAACCATCCTCTTGGAGTAACAAGAATGCCTTCTCCAAGAGTCACCACCATTCTGACGAAACAAATGAGGAGAAAATGGGAAGCGAGAAGGGCCTTAGTTAGAGGGAACATTTTTAGTTCCATAACTAGTGCTTGTAGCCCAAAGAATGATTTCATCTATGGGGTGTGCTTTGAATTCTCACTTTTTCTTTTCTTCTTTTCTCTTGTTTTTTTATGTGTTTATACATGAGAACCACACCATGCAAAGACTTTGTTATTTTTATTGTTCAGCTTCCTGATGATTGGGATGACGTCGAAATGACAAGAAAACTCAAGAAGAGAGCATCCAAGAACCCAAGAGAATGGCCAACACAAATGCATCAAGTTCCCTTGAAGTCACACCCTTTTCAATCCTTGAGTCCTTCCTTAGTTTGAGAAATGCCTAGTCACCAATTCGTTAAAGTTCTTATTATGAAGGGACTATACATTTCCAAGCCGAGAGAGACCATAGAAACTGGTGGATGGATGGATGAAGTGATCTCATTGCCTACCATACCAAAAGAAACATATCTTAGTATCAACATTATGACTTAAAGGTAAAAACCAAACATTAGCAATCAAAAAGAAAATAGTTCATACCATCATGGAGAACACTAATTGATGACAAACTTACAAGGTGGATACACATGCACACACACACACACACACAAAATGGAAAAGTATAATGATGTTGAAAAACAAAAACAAGAAAAGTTAAAGAAATTTTTAAAACAAAAACTAGAAAAGTTAAAGAAATTTGTAAAACAAAAAGGTGTAAGACAAAAACGTGTAAAACAAAAATGTGTAAAACAAAAACATGAAAAACAAAAATGTGTAAAACAAAAACATGAAAAACAAAAACTTAAAAGAATTGAGGGCCCCATATGGTTAGCATAGCTGGCCATATCCCCCATGAATGAATGGAAAGGGAGAGATCCGAAATAATGAACACCTATTTGAGCTTCTTAAAAGTGTCCAACTTCTCCCAATTGATGTTCTTAGATTAAGGGGTGGAAGTTGGTGATGCTCATATTCCAATGTATCTATGCCTTTGTTGTTGGCATGGTTTGTCTTCTCAGTTCGTTCCATGCATATTTGGTTGCTCTTTCAAGTAGTTGTCAACCACAGGGTGTCTAATACTTTTTGTATGGTTGCTACATACAGGCATCTTTGTTTCATAGTTTCGAGGGCACACCTATTACATGGAGGCATTTTCTCCATGTCATCACCTGATGAATCACTGTATGTGATGCATGAAACTTTCCTCTTCTCGATCTTTCCATAAATGTTTACCTTAGAAATTTCCAAGAAAAGATCATGAATTCCTAGGCATGCATCTACTGTACTCAACCATGCCCTTCCCATTATAATTGGGAAGTCCCCTTTATCATTGTTTACTTCAATCACCAGGAAATCAGCTAGGTAGGACCAACCGCACACAGTGGTAACAATGTCCTCCACCAATCCCAAGGGAATGGTGATGGACTAGTCTGTCAGCTCTAGTTGAATATTTCTCTTCTTAAGTTGGGGTAGGTTCCAAGCATGATACATCTCTCGTGAAATTAAGTTGACTCTGGAACCTAAGTCAAGAAGAGCCTTATGTGGTTCATTTTTAGCAATTTGTAAATAGATTAAGGGACTTCTAGAGTCAGTTAGTTTCCTGGGAAGGTGGCCTACCTTGACCCAGTTGGTTACGATATGCGTTAACATAACCGTATGCGTTAAGCTCTGATTTTGGACTGAAGGGTGCTCTAAAGTTTTGTGTGTTGGAGGAGCACAACTAGACTCAACCGTTTGTTGTTGTGAGAGTTTGTTTGGGCTTCTGGTTCTGAAGAAAGGTCTTCTCTTTTTACAGTTGTCAAAACCAGTAGCAGGTTGAATGTTTACTGCTCTCGTAGCGTGGTGTTGCTGCGGTTGAGTGGGGAGTTTCCCTTGCATTGTTGGAGCAGGAGGTGTTATTGGAACTACCGATGGAAGAGGTGTGGATGGATGAGGAGGATGGTATGGGTATGGAGGAGATGGAGTCCTTCTAAAGTACCTCCAAACTTGGTAGTGACGTTGGGGAGTTGTGTGACCCATAGAGTCAGTTGGAGAAACTAGCTGCTACACATAATAGCCATAAGGATTAGGTTGCTGGTAAGGGTACTGTTGTTTCGGTGGTGGCATCCCCCATGACTGTGGGTATTGCCACTGCTGATGTTATCTGATGGGTTGTGGTGGAGTTCCACTTGGATAGTATGTTAATAGTTGGTGGAACTGCCATGGGTTACCTTGGGGATAAGGTAACCTTCAGGGTGTCTACCGTTAGTTGAGTCTTGGGTTAAGTGCATACATCCCAAACTCTTGTAGATGTGAGATGACTAGATAACATCCCTTAGGATGGTCATAGTGGCAGATCTCACATCCACCATCATCGTCTGTGTCTGAATCCACAACCACATTGGAGTTAGTAATTTTTCCCTTACCCTTGTTATGTGCAGGGCCTAAATCTCTCCACTTTGTCTTACCTTTGTCACTACTTTCTTCCGCCTTAGAATCTTCTACAATTTTCAAGACAGTTTCAAGTCTAGAGTCTAAGGAACTCCATACTTGTTCTACCTTAGCCGCTACTTCTGTTGTTAGCTTTTGAAGCAGCAAGGTTTTCCTGTTCACCAACTCTTCAAGTGGTGACTCATCCTCTTCATTGAAAAATCTCACTCCCTTCTTTTAAAGAGAGGGGTCACGATTGTATTCTTCCCCACTTTCCCTTTTTCGTAGCTCAGCTTCTTCTTTTTCTACTTACTCCAACAATCGATGTATTTCATGGGATCTAAGTTCTGATAATCGCCCTTGGGCATAAGTCCCAAGGGTTCTTCTAGTATCATGCCTTAGCCCATTTACAATGTGGGAGAGTTGATCCCGCTGAGTATAACCATGGCCCGGGCAATGATGTAGCAATGTATAGTATCAGGCCATGGTAGCATCCAAGGGTTCATGAATACCTTGCTTCCATCCTTGGATCTACTTACGCAAATTGGACACTCTAGAGTACGTCTAATACTTATCGTTGAACAACTCCAACATCATACTCCACCTCCTGATGGTTTCTAGTTCTAAGGACCGGTACCAACTCTCTGCTTCCTTGGTGAGTGTCCTGGGAAACAACTTAAGTTTCTGCCACTTGTTCTCTATATTTTTCAAGACACAGGCATCGTGAAATGCCTGTAAATGATGTTACAGATCCGCATTGTATCCCCCTTTGAAGCATGGGATGTTATTCATGTCTAAACACTTGATCCGACTATCTTTTAAATGCCTTGTTGGGATTCTTACTACCTCCGTTATGTCAAGCATACTTTGGGTTGCAAGTAGGGGCTCATCATGGTCATCTCTTTCATGACACCTGTGATGTCTTCGTTGTTCCCTAATTTCCCTTCATTCATGCCTTTGTCCTCTCTCTCAACTCTCTCATCGAGGTCTCTCATTTTTCTTACTTTTATGCTCTCCATTATGCTCTTCATGATTGCGCCTAGAGGTGGAAGGAGAGGGTGAGTGATGTGAAGAAGGAGAAGAAGAAGGAGAACCATCGCCATGACGATGTTTCCTACCTTCTCTTCTATGGCCTGGGCCTTGATCATGATGACAATTAGCATGCCCATCCTTATTATGAGTTGTTGTTCCCTCTATGAACAATTGGTATTCACAGGGGTCAGAACCAGTGTTATGTATCGTTGATCATAGGTTCTGATACCCAACCTCCTCACCATCGTTAGGAGGGGGAACATCATTTTTTAAAGAACTCGTGATAATGGATTCCTCATCTCCTATTTTGCTAAGGATGTGCATGTAACGACGAAAAATGTCGGCAGCTGGAAAATACGGAACAAATTCCGTGTACACAGTTTTAACCACGGATCCGTGCGAGGGCTATGCTGAAAAAAATGAATCCGCGGTGCCCTGAACGGTCTTGTTGATCAGATAGGGACTTACTAATCAGTAAACCGATGAATATCTCATGAAACGATCTAATTCGAGGAATCGCAAAATGAGGGGAAAACGACGTAGACAAATTGTAACGATGATAACGTTAAACACGATAAGAAGAGGCTAACACAAGAGAAACACGTAGTTTCAAGATCTGTGCTTTGACTTGAAAGATGTATATTTTATATATCCCATTACACTGGGGAGACCCTGATTACTGGATGTAAAGCAAGCACAAAACAACAAGAAAACTGTCCAAACGGAAGTTCGGTCTACCTCGTGGGCTAAAGCTGGGATGCAAGGAAGGTCAAGCTCTGGCATCTATCGATCAATTGTTTCTGACCAATAGAGCCTACGAACCATGCAAGATGATCCCACGATCTCGGATCTGCTTCTTTTGCCTTAGGTAGTTTCTATTTAGGATGGCCAGTGGTCGCTGATGGAGAAAATTGTATCTTCTCCAAAGAACGATTACTCTTGTTGCCGATGCTCACGCGAACAGTGCTCTGTCTCTACTGTAAGGTGATGCTATCAACAATTGCCAAAGTGCTGCTCTCTGTATCTCAGCTCAAAAGTGATAAGTGCTCCAATGCTCAAAAAATGACTTTGCTTCTTTGATTTGCCCACCCTTGTATCTTTGTCAACTGGGGTATTTATAGGCTGCGATGTCCTATGGAAAAGGTGTAACCCTGATGACGTGTGTCCCGAATGTTTTGGGTACTGTTGGTCTGACCATTTTTGTGTCAAACTTCATGACTATGCACAATACGCTCGTTTGCATATTGTGCATGTGAAGAAGAGATGCACGTCGGGCGTGTTTCAACTGTCTTTGGGTTATATTACGCTCATTCACGCTACGTTGCGTGCACGAGCGTAACATAACAAGGAAATAATGGATTCAAGCTGTTTTACGCTCGCTTACGTAGCTGCGCGTAATGAAGCGTAAAACAATGTTTAGCTTGGCGGTGCAATACGCTGTGATACGCTACATTGCGTGATGAGCGTATGATGAGCAATCGCACTTTCTTAGACTTTGCCTTTGACTGTTTTGGAACTCATTACGCTACCATGCGTAACATAGCGTAAACTTGACCTTGAACAAAAGACTTAGCAAAATATACAAGAAGTCGCATATTACGCTGCTCAAGCCTTTCCCTATGCCGAAGTAACTAGCCTTCTGATGCCGGACTATGTTTAAACAGAATCATGCTAAGCGCCATTACGCTACGTCGCGTGGTATAGCATAAACAGAGAAAACATAGTAGGATTAGGAATCTGCACAAGAAGTTGAGGACTTGATGCTACGCGCCTCTTGGTGTTGCTCTGTCTTATTTTCCCTTTTGGAATTCTGACATGCACCCTTGCCTGAATTGCAAATCTTTGCTTGAGGCCGACTCGCAATTTTCATGGTGTTTCAATGGCCCCTCTTTGTTGACGGTTGGAGGGCTTGCCCGAAAGACGTCGACAAAGAATACGAAACACCAGATTGGTAGAAGCAAGAACAGTGTCCATCCATGGCTACTCAGGCATTGCCCTGTGAACATGGAAGAGCAAAGCTGGAGGGAATGGGAGATAGAATGACATAGTAGGAAACAGGTTCGGGGAAGACGTAAAATAAGTCAAGATGGTAGGAGTATGGAATACGCTTACTGAACGCACAGAAACGTACGCACACTTATTTCAACAGGAATGCTTTCAGACGAGCGTAGCGCATCAGCCTGAGATCTCTCTGTCACCGATTATAGCAGGAATGCTTGCAAAAGGAGCACGACACATCACTTCTGCGATATCTTTGCTAGTGTGAGTGCGGAAAATGGATACTTGCGTTTGTAGCTTTTACGTACGGGAAGCAGGTGGTAGGGATGAAAGGAAATAAGAGCTAAGGGTAGGATTTTGAGAGGTATAGGCATGCAGATCTAAATGGTCGGGCAAACCTGAGCATCCATCTCAAGACGCTATTGTTCTTCACTGCTCAGGTGAACGCATCTTTGAACGACATCCTCGAAACAAGTAACCTGCAACCACAGAAGAAAAACAGAGGACACCATTGCTCATGCGAATAAGAGGCGAGGTTGTCGAAACGAGCGCCGTTTGATGCGAGATAGAGCGATTGGGCCGTGAAGAAGGGGCTGGAGCGTGAGGGCGGAGTCGCCAATCCTGACGATTGGCCTAGCATATCTTTGCCAAAAGGCATCAGACACAGTGCAGCTAACTGGTTGTACAGGGAACCAACTAGATGAATTTGCGAAGTCAGCGTCCGATAGCGATGATTGACGGAGGTTCCCGAGGTCGTTGTCGACGAGGATTTCGTCGAGGCTCCAGCTGGTGGGACTAAACTCTCAGAGGTACCACCGTTGCATTGGGCGCAGCGACGGCATCTCCGAGGGATCAGTAAGATGCCTCTCAGCTCATCCGAGGAATCAGTAGGATGCCGATGGGGTGGCGACGCTGGAACTGTCCCAGTATCCCACCTCGTTTGTCGTGCAACTGTACAGAGATGATCACGCTTGCTTGATTTACATGGCAGCAGTCTGTAAGTCCCAGCTTTAAGTCCTAGTAGACTGTCATTGCTGGTTTTAAGTCTCAGCAGACCATGGTCCCAGTTTAAAGTCCGGGCAGACCGAGAAATGCTAGTTTTACATCGTAGCGGACGGTGGCGTGTCTGATTTATGGTCTCAGCAGACCATGCTCTGATGTCAGTTAAGTGTCATGACCCAGGGATAGATCTGTGCTAGTTTTACATCTCAACAGACGGCTACTTACCTGTGCCAGTTTAGCGTCATGGCAGACGCGTGCAAAAGATGCCAGTTTTTCGTCTTGGCGGACCTGTACAACACTACCAGTTTTACATCGTAGTGGATGGTTACAAATTGCCAGTTTAGCGTCATAGCAGACGAATATTGCCAGTTTAGCGTCGTGGCAGATGCGTGCAAGGAATGCCAGTTTTACATCGTAGCGGACGGTGGTTGCCAGTTTAGCGTCGTAGCGGATGTGTATTTCCAGTTTAGCATCGTAGCGGATGGAAAGTGCCAGTTTAGCGTCGTGGCGGACGAACAGTGCTAGTTTAGCATCATGGTGGACGAGTATTGCCATACCTGCTGTTGACACCGTAGATGCTGCTAAATGTAATACTGCTTCAAATACACATGATTTATAGGATTTGGTAATTCATTGCCGTTGACGTCTGCTAACTTGAATGCTCCATTTCTGTACACGTCAACCACCAAGAAAGGGCCTTCCCAGTTTGCAGAGAACTTGCCTATTGGTTCACGCACAGCCTTGAGAACTAGATCTCCTTTCTTGATCAGGCACTGTTGAAGGTTGTGACGATGTTTCTGTCTCTGTTTGTCTTGATACCTTTCAATCGTATCAAGAGCCTATATCCTCTTCTCTTCTACTGAATCCAGATCTGCGATTCAAGACTCGGTGTGTTGAGCCTCATTTATAATTGTGGAGAGGACCATTCTCAGAGAAGGAATTTGCAACTCGAGAGGCAGCACTGCTTCAGACCCGTAAACTAGGCTATAGGGCGTACTACCCGTAGCCGTCCTCCACGTAGTACGATACGTCCATAGCACATAGAGGATCTGTTCATGCCACCGCCTTTTGTTGCCGTCGAGCATTTTCTTGAGCAGATTGATGATCACTTTGTTCGTTGCTTCAGCTTGACCATTCGCTTGTAGGTAATAGGGGGAGGAAAAAGATTGTCTAATGCTCAGGTTATCATAGAAGGATTTGGTTTCCGTGCTACTAAACTGTGGCCCGTTGTCGGTCACGATAGTCATCGGGAGACCAAATCTGGTTACTATATTATCCAGGATAAAATGACAAATCTGCTGAGATGTGATTTTTCACAGGGGAATAGCCTCTACCCACTTTGTAAAATACTCGGTGGCGGTAATGATGAAGCTATGACCTGCAGAATATTTCGGCGTGATGGGGCCTATAATGTCTAGTCCCCATCATTGAAATGGCCATGTTATATGCGTTGTGTGTAATTCTGTAGGTGACACGTGTATGAGATTCGCGTGACACTGACACGTGTCACAAGTTTTAACCTTTGTCAGGTAATCCTTTTCCATGCACGGCTAGTAGTATCCTAAGCGTCGAATTTTTAGGGCCATAGCCCTTGGTGCTACGTGGCCGCCGCACAGTCCCTCGTGAACTTCGTCGACTATATGTTGTGCTTGGTTTTTGTCAACGCATGTAAGCAGGACACCATCAAAGGAGCGTCTACAAAGAGTGCTATCTACAATGATGACGTATTGCCTAGCCCGCTTACGGATCGCATCTTTCTGCGCATGTGTCAATTCAGACGGTAGCTCACCTTGTAAAAGGTAAGTTTTAATGTCGTCGTACCATTCAGGTGTGCTTTCCTCGAGAAGAGAAGAGATTTGCGCCGTCTAAATGATAGGATCTGCACAGTCTATTATTAATGCAGGGCAGGTGTCAAAAAGATGTGAAGACACGTTCAAAGCCAGTGTAGCCAGTGCGTCAGCCAGTGTGTTATCTGTGCGTGGCACGTGTTGGACATCGATGGTCGTAAATCGTCTCAGAAGATCTTTAGCCTTATCGTAGTAGGGCTGCAAATGTACAGCCTTGCAGGCGTAGACTCCTGTGATCTGATTTATGACAAGCATCGAATCGCCCCTAATCGCCAGGTGTCGAACATCGAGTTCACTGGTAGTTAGTAATCCCTTGAGGAGCCCCTCGTACTCTACCACATTGTTCGTACAGGGGAAGGTCAAGCGATAAGCGTGGAGATGCACATCCTCAGGTGATAGCGTAATAACAGTGGCAGCACTGCCACCTCTAGCGATTGAAGCTCCGTCGAAATACAACGTTGCTTCGGGGCCTGTCAAGACAGGGCTTAAACTATGTACATGTTCGTCAGGGAACTCTGGCTCTATAGTCGCCTGATTGTTAATTAGTGACATTACTAACTGGTCAGCTATCGCTTGGCCTTTCGTAGATGATTGACCAACATAGTGCAAATCGAATTTTGCCATGATAACCTTCCAGCAAGCTATTTTACTACTCTTGTATAAGTTGTGCGTAATGGCCCTAAGAATGTTGTTTTTACAGATGATGTTAACCTTGCTACAGAAAAGATAATGCCTACACTTTTTAAGCGTAAAAACTAATGCTAGGCAATTACGCTCTACGTCATTGTACCTTGTTTCGTATGCACATAGAGCATGACTCAAGTAGTAGATGGGCACTTCCGACCCATCATCCCTCCTTTGACAAAGTAATGCGGCTAATGCTACGTCCAAAGTTGCGAGGTAAATGTAAAACGGCAAGTCCCTTTGTGGTAGGAAAACTGCCGGTAAATGTTGCAATTCTTGTTTTAAGCTGTCAAACGCACGTTGAAAATCGTCGGTCCATTCGAAATTGACCCCCTTTTTTAGCAAGTGTTGCATAGGGCGTAGCTTGTTGGTTAACCTCGAGATGAACCGGCGTATAAATTGTAAGTGTCCCTATAACTCGCGTAATTGCTTGAGGTCTGTACGAGGCATTAATTCGACAATGGCTTTGACCTTATCAGGGCCAACTCGTATGCTGGTTTCCGACACCACAAACCCCAGTATGCGTCCGGTTTTGACTCTGAATACGCACTTATTTGGGTTAAGCCGGAGCTTGTATTTGGAGCATCTTTTAAGGACTAACTCCAGGTCCCCTGAATGATCCTCAGAATTTAAAGACTTAACAGCTATATCATCTACATAATCATTCAGCCTTCCTAGGAGGTAGTCGCTAAAGATATATGTCATGGCTCGTTGATACGTTGCTCCAGAATTCTTTAGACCAAAAGGCATCATAGTGTAACAAAAGGTGCCCTAGGGTGTCATGAACGTTGTTGTCAATTGATGTTCCAGGTTACTGCGAATCTGGTTATAGCCTAAAAAGCCATCCATGAAGGATAGCAATGCATGCCCAGCTGTTGTATCCACTAGCTGGTCGATACTCGGCAACGGGAAGTTATCTTTGATTGTGGCCTTATTCAAATCCCTGAAGTCTAAGCAGATGCGTATGCTTCTGGTCTTCTTTGGGACGACTACAATGTTAGATACCCAGTCTGAGTAATCGACCGCACGGATGAAACCAGCCTGGTATAGTTTGGTGATTTCATCACGCACGGCTAGCGTGATCTCTGGCTTGATTTTGCATGCCTTTTGCCGAACTGCTTTAATCTGCAGATCTAAGATAATGTTATGCTGGATTAACCTGGGATCTAGTCCAGACATATCCTCGTATGACTATGCAAAGACAGTAATGTTGTCATGCAGGACCTGTTTTATAGCATCGTGCATTTTTTGGTCTAGTAAAGAGCTGACTTTAAGCGTTTTGGCTTTACCCTTATGCGTAACGATAGAAACCTCATTGAGGGGGTCTTCGGTTATGTCCCCAGCCTCCAGGTCTAGCGTACGCATCAACTCTTCTAGCCATTCTAGGTACGTCTCCGAAGCGGCTATGGTTACGTCTTCTAAAGGGGGGGCTAGCGTCTACTAGCATGGAGTCAAATTGCCTAATTACCTTCCCGTATGGGCCTGTCAAAGTTAGGGGTGCTGAAAATGTTACGTCCATTTGCCGTCTGCCCTGCAAAACCGCAAAGTGCGTAAATGATTAGGAGAAAGGTGACGTGATGTCGTCGAACGTGGAAGGCTAACTGAATTTTGAATATTGTAAACAAGTTATAATCAATGCTACACGATTACGAGGCGATAAGATGTGGTAGTTTAACATGATTTCGAACAGTGGCACGTGCGATATCAGCCACATTAATGTCTTGATTTTCAGGTTCCGTTTTAGGAAAGTCCCGCTGAAATCAGGTATCAAGTCGGTGATCCTCGCATATAAGTAAGTAGTTTTTGATGAGGACAGGCTGTTGGCTGTTGTGAATTCGAATTCGTAACTATTGCTGAGTGAGAGAAGGAAGAGCAGAAGATTAGAGTGTGTGATTTTGCGAAGATTTGCAAGTGTTAAATTGTAAAAAAAAATAAAAATTTCTGAAGCTGTTGCAATGGCACCAAAAATCAAAAAGAAGAATGCAAAACTAGCCAAAATCGATGAAGTGCAAGAAAATCTGGAGCGCGTTTCGCAGGTGGTGGTCGGTGTTCGTGATCCTATGCCTTTGAACCGGTAGGTCATTCTTTACATGCTTATGTTTGTTTTAATGTCTAATTTTCATGGCATCTTTTGCGTGAATGTGGATTTCAAATTGTGGACCTCGGGTTAATGCGAGGGTTTGATGGGGTTGCGTCTACCGCTGTTGTCAAGGACGAACCTTGTGTTATTGTAAGGGTTTGGGCGATTTCGGCCTAGATAACTAGGTGTAGTTTATAAGTTTTCTGTATTAGTCATGCAAATGTAAATGTAGGTGTTAATGTATGTATTGGGTTTTCTGTACACCGTTACGCTAAAGCCTATTCTGATTGTCTTGGATATTGTTGGGGTTTTGTGTTGTATAAACCCCATCATCCCCAATGTCCCTCCCCTGCAAACGTGGTTGCAAGGGAAGGTCATATGGTTTCAACGGGATGCGCTGGAGTTTCTGCAGTTCTTGCTGCACAACTACAGCGTCATTGTGTGGTCTGATTTGTCTAGCAACATCACCGGTGCCCTCTTAGAGCACTTTCTGGCGGGTTCGGCACAAGGGACTCTGGCCTTTTTTACAGACAGGGCCATCGATACGGGTCATCCCGAGGACCGAGAACTTAGTGCCCGGGGCTTAAGGAGTCTAAACTGGATCTGGGAAATGGCTCAGTTCAGTTGTTATCATGCATATAACACGTTGTTCGTGGCTCGCCATGTCTCGACCTATTTCCAGAACCCACAAGGCACGGTGTACTACGCAGGCGGGTAAGCGAATTTTATTAACTATCTATTTTTTGTTGTTGTTATATGTCTGTTATTGATGTGAAATATAAGAGAAGCCTATGTGCAAAATGTAAGATAAGCCTACGTTGTATGGTACAGGTTTTTTATTCATGAAAACAGGTTAGTCGAAAATGGAGATGCGTTATCATGGGCCGAAACGGCAATAATGGCATTTACCTCAACTAGCAACGTGCGCGCTGGTGTTATAGGGCAGATTGGCTTTGACATGCGTGAGTACCCCACCCGCTATGCTAGGGCTTTTGAGAATTGCCAGAGACTCGGGTGGCTACACGATGATTGGACCTTAGATCCGCCCCTTACCGTTGAGAACGTGCAGAGGGACCTTCCGCCATTTCCCTTGCCGTTTGGACTTGGTGATGCTGTTGTATAGTCAATTATTGCATAATATAGTTGTAAATTACGAATGTTGCGTAATAGTGTTTTAGTTTGACTTGTGTTTTACGCTGTTCAGTTAGGGAATCCCAGGAGATTACCCTTACGATTTCTGGCCGCGAGGCGAGCACCATCCTCTTCCACTATGACGACATCAAGGACACACAGCGCTGGCTCGACCACTCGAAAGCCCCAATCGCGGTGACCACCAAGATCCGAGCAGCAGGGCTAATGCATCTATTTTTAGCTGCAACTCCTGATGTCCCCGCCAGTGAAATGCTAACCCTGGTCAACTCCTTCAACGAAAAGGCAGAGCGTTTCTGCACGCACGTACATAACATATGCGTAAGCTTTAACATTGACGCTCAGCTCTTCATGGACCTATTTGGCGTCCCCTCGGATGGCCTTCCCATAAGTGAGAAGGCGAAGAGGAGCCTTGACTTCCAGGAGTGGCTGAAGGAGTGGGTAAGGGTCCCGAAGGAGACTAAAGGGTTTCCTTGCGAAAGATTCCAGATGGGCATTGCCAAGACACTTTATCCCCTTTTTCGGGCCCGGACTTTCCCCAAGCCTCTCTCGCAAGGGAAGTTCTTTTCTATAGAACAGACCCGTATTATGCGAGAGGTTCTAGAGGAGGGGACCCAGTTCAATTGGGCAAGCTATTTTGCTAAGGGACTGCGTAATGAGATGATCAATCTTCGCAAGAAGCTTGAGTCCCATTTCAACGTGCATTACGCCTTCTTCATAGCTTACCTTTGGCGGTTTGCTGAGTTTCTGGTCATCCAAAGGAATGGGGTCTGGGTGCAGCAAGACCGAGACCAGCTGTCCAAACCTTGGATTGCCTACATCCTCAGCACTACCCGTGGGCAGGATCCACCAGAAGGGATTGGGGAGTCACTGTCTATAACGACCAAGGGTTTGGTGGTGCCCCAAGTGCGAGGCCTCGATAGCGTAGGCGGGATAATGCCTACTTACACCGGCGATGCTTCACGAGGGAAACGCCTGGTGGAAGAAATTGTATAACCTGCAGCTCGGCGTAAAAGGCTCCGTATAGCCAAGGCCCCTGAGAGTGACGCAGGCCGAACTGTGGTGGTCAAAGTTCAGTGGAGTAAGCCTCCACCTAGTAAGCGTGAAGGAATTGTATTACGCAATGCTTGTTTAGATGGTTTAGAATGATATACTAAGGTGTTGTGACATGACCAGTGAGAATTACAGAGGAACTGACCCCTGAGACAGGGGCAGTGATACTAAGTCGTGGGGAGGGGGCCTCAATTTTGGAAGAAGAGGCCCCAGCTGTTAGCGTGAGCCGTGCACAGGCTCTGGTGCATAAGGAGGCCCCAGCTGCTAGCGGGAGCCATGCACAGGACCGGGTACATGAGGAGGCCCTAGTTACTAGAACCAGCGACGCACAGACTCTAGTGCGTGAAGAGGAAAAGGAGGCGGAAGATGTTGGCGGAATTGCCACTGTCACCGGTAGAGGTAATGAGTGTGTTAGCGAGTTTGAAGGATTCTATTAATAGAAGAAGTTTCTAACTAGATTACGCTACAGGAGAAGAGGATGTATCCATGTCTATCACTGTGAGCAGAGCATGGAGAGACTTTCCTGACAAATTTGCCTTCATGGAAGGCGTTGTCAGTGACATGATCGAGCGCCTAGAGCGTGTCGAACCTAGAGCTGGTACGTTATGATCACAGTAAGTTTGTGATATTACATAGTGGTAATGTATCATCAACATTTGATGGTCGTTTCTGTTAGGAGATTGCCTCCGATGGGATCCCATGGAGCCCATTGAGTTGGACACAGTGGAGCCACCATCCGATGAAGCAGTCGTGCCACGTCACATTTATGAGAAAATGCGTAAATGTGCGTTACACTCGACACGCTCCTTATGGGAAAGTAGGGGCGTAAATGAAAATATATGGAAAAGGCTGCAGAGGTCAGAGTAGAGGGTTGAGTCTCTGACCAAAGAGATCAGAGACTTAAGATCACGGTGTGACTTCCTACAAGCGCAAGTGACAGGGGATGAAGACTGGTGTACCGCTGTTGTCGACTACTCCCGTTATTGGACAGCCATCAAAAACAGCGTATAGACCAGTTAGGCGTTAGTAGAGCAGCGGATGCAGATAGAGCTCCTAGCTCAGAAAAGCCAGGATTGGAGGGACTATTGTGCAAGCGTGCAAGAGTGGGGTCAGAAGGAGAAGGACCACAAACATCTGTATAAGTGAGAAAGCATCTCTTATCGGAAACTCTATCGTGATTTTGCCATCAGGGCCCAATCCTTGGAAGTCTTCCTGGGCATCATCGGAACTTCCGAAGCCTTCAAGAAGTTTGAAGAGTAGGTGACTATAAGTGCGTCCCCGGAAAGGGCGATGACTCTCCCTGGGGGTTAGGCTACAATCCCTACTTTCTTCCCGGACCCACCCCGCTGGAGCAGCGTGGAGAAAGGGAAAGTGAAGGCCAGAGCTGCCTTGGGAGAGGATGTATGGCCAGATCTAACGGAGGAAGAGATTATGAAGCGCCTGTGGGCTGGCCTGGACAAGCTTCCCTTTGCTATGGAAGCAAGGCCGTCGCAAGTAAGTTTATGCATGACTTAGTTTGCATTTTCTAATTATGATGTTAAGTCTTGTGTAGCTAATGTGCTTACTGTATTTAGGTACCAACTGAGGATAGGGAAGGCGAACAAGCTGAGGATCCAGTAGAGGAAGCAGCAGAAGCAGAGGAAGAGGAAGAACGCAGCGATGAAGAGCGTCCTCCCGTGGAGCCGATGCCGGAACAAGGACCTCATGAAGAGGAAATTCTTCGTGAAAGAATAATTCCCAGAGACGACGACCCACTGGAGGACGATCCACTAGGGCTGGATCCGGATTTAAGAGATACTAGTGACAACGGCAGTAGAGGAAATGCGTAATTGTGGTTTACGCATAGTTTTATTGATGTGGAGTGTAGTATTGTTTTATGAATGACTGAAAAGACACGTTATAAAACCTGGTGGATGTTTTAAGTGTCAGTTATTTTGTCATTTTTGACTTTTATGCTTTTATCTGGACAGCGTGAACGTAATTATTAAGGATGGTGCCTAAGTTATAATGATAGAATGCAATGGCTAGTTTAAGGCCATCACGGGCCGTCACAGGATTCTGCGTAACCTAGCGACTAGTTTAAGGCCGTTGCGGGCCATAACTAGTTTGAGGCCATTGTGGGCCTGATGCGTAATGTAGAGAAAGCGTAAATGATGATAATGCATAATTCTGGGTAACTAGTTTAAGGCCATCGCAGGCCGTAACTAGCGTAGATGACAGTAGTACAAAATCTTGCGTAATTATGATAACATGATGTGAAAGCGTAAATAGCACGAGCATAGTAAATCAAATAGCATAAGTAATGACAAGCGTAAAAGCCGAAAGCGAATGTAGCATAAAAATGTATGAAACAAAAGAAATGGCTAAGTACAAGGCGCGATAACTTGCCAAAACATGATAACGTACGCAAAGACCATCGTTCAACCATTAATGCGCAATTGTTTCTTAATGGCCTTTACGTTAAGCGTTGCGTAAGGGCGAGGAGACTTATGGTTTGACTCCTCAACGTTGCCATCCGAAAATGGCAGGTCGGCCCAAGCTAGACTGTCATCATTGCTATCAGTTTGTTGAGGGATTTGGGGATAGGTTTGATCATTAGTCATTTCTATCTCTGAACCCCGTTCTTCTTCAATGTTATTGACGGTCGTGGGGGTGACTTCGTCACTGCGTATCACAACCTCCCCTCCGATATAGGGAAGGTATATCTCTTGGTGTGTCGGTGATGAAACCACCCTCAGCTGGGCTAACCACGACCTCCCCAAGATCAGGTTGAACCCTGGCATCTCCTCGATGACTAAGAAAGTGGCCTCTATTGGGAAGTGATCCCCCACCACAAACTCAATACGCACCGTCCCCTTAACTTGAACCTGTGCCCCGTTGAACGATTTTATGCAAGCTGTCGTCGTGGGCATGATCTGGTCGACCAGACCCAACCTATCCATGATGGAATAGGGAATGACGTTGGTAGCTGTGCCATCGTCTACGTGCACTCTCTAGATCCGGTATTGACTGACCCGGATGGTGATGAACATAGGTTCATTTGTGACCTGACTTTTCTCAGGATCGTCTCTAATAGACTCATCGTGAAAGGTCAGCGAGGTAGGCCTGGGTTGCTCAGCTTCGGAAGGAAACATGACAACATGTATCGCTTCCTCCTCCGCTGGCAAGCTTTCATCCACTGATATGGATGTAAGCATGTGAACCATAGCCTCACGGTGCTCTCGAGACATCATAAGCAGGTCATAAAGGCTCAGTGCTGTGTTTTTTTGTTTGAGAGCCTGTTTAACTTGCGTAAATGCATCGAGGAGGTCCTTCTCTCGGCTAGGGGGTTTATCCCCTTTGTCCTTTTTCATTCGGCCCAGGAGAAGGATCTCCCGAGGTAGAGCGGTGCCAGTCAGGGGGCTGTTCTTTTTCTTGCCAAGAGAAGGTGGTTGCGTTTCCGCACCTTTATCCTGCCCTTGAGGTACAGGCAAAGGCATAGAGGCCAGGGGCCTAGGCTTAGGGAAGCCGAGCGTAGAATGGTTTTTTGTTGCGTTAATTGATGTGTTCTCTCCCTTTCGTTTGGGGGGTGACGGTTGATGCTTTTGGTTGGAGGTCTGCCCCTGCATGAGAGGGGTAGCCTGTGGTTTTGGCACCTTGATAATGAAGGGTGCCTTAGGCGTGGACGCGGACGAGACCACGGCTTGACTGTCGCCGCATGATTGAGGGTGTATCCAAGAAGGTGCCCGTATGATGAAGGGCGGCCTCGAGACCTCGCTGGCTGTCGATGAAATGGTTGGCCCCCTTTGTGATCTGGAAGGGGCACACAAAACAAAAGGTTGTTTTGGCGGTTCCCTCCTCTCACTGTCTGTACTCACCATAGTGATTGTATAAGGATCGTCGTTTGCATTCAACGAGTCCTTATATACGTGCAATGTTTGGTTTTCGGGATGCGTCGGGTTACTGCTGTCTAACATGAGTGAACCATCATCCAGCATACATTGAATGTCATCTTTTAACGCCCAGCAATAATCCATATCGTGACCACATAGTTGGTGGTAGTCATAGAAACGGTCTAGCTGGAAAGATCTCGGAACTGGTGGTTCGTTAGGTAAGGCTAAAGAAGGGTTCTTCAGCAGTTCACAATGACGTCTGTGACGCTTCAGAGCTTCCTCGGACACCTTCTTAGGTTGAATGTGCCCTGCCTCTAACAGTTGTTTCAGTAGTTCAGAATGCTTTACAGGTAATGCCGTGTACTTTGAGCGATCCTTACGCTCAAAGTTTGGCTTAGGCTGGGGGGGGCCTTCAGGGGCAGTTGTGTCTTGGCTGGTGCCGGCACCAGCCGTGGTCTCAGGAGGCACCGTGGGTGCCTTCTTGTTCTTAGTCTTTGTACCTTCAGTCATCGCAGCTACTGTTGTTGTCGTTGCTTTACCTTTGTCTTTGCTCTTGTTGTGTGTGTTCCTGTAGGCGACATACGCCGGCTCCTTGCTGGCCTCCGCAGCATCTTGGATGCTTCTATTTTGAGTGAAGGCTTGGTGTAGAGAGTTGGGAGAAAGATAATACAGCTTTGACTTAATAAAGTCGTTGACTGCTCCCTTGAATATAGCCAAGAGATGTGAGTCTGCGATCGGCTCGCGGATCTCATTCAAGGTAGCATTCCAGCACTGTATGAACTTTTGGACAGGCTCGAGCGGGTCTTGGTTCACCCCCATGAGCTGATCCAATGTGACTTCTGGTTTCAAGTTGTATTTGAAGCGGGTCACAAAGTGGGTCAGCAACTCTTCCAAGGTTGAGATGGAAGAGCGTGGGAGGGCTCGGTACCAATCCAAAGCTTTCCCTGTTAGAGACATTGCAAAGACTCGGATGATGGTGTGTGGCCACTATTGCAACAACAAGGACTCAGACCTAAACATGACCAAGTGAGCATTGGGATCTCCCTCCCCATTGTACTTGGTAAAATGAGGCAGAGACATCCCTGGCAGCAATGATAGCATAGGGACTGCTGGACTAATTGGATCATCCTGGTAAAAGTCCATGATCTAAATAGTATCAGAACCAACGGCCTTGAGGCGTCGAACCTCCTTGGTGAGAGTCTGTATAAGCTAGAAAGCCTGGTCCAGACCTGTCAACGGAGGTGTTTGTGTAGAAGGCATAGGAGGTTGGACTAGGAGGGCGGTGCTAGGGAATGGAAACGACAGGAGAGGTTGGCCGACTGCTTGTGGGGCGGGGATCCCTATAGGTGGAGGGGCCTGTGAAGACCACCACCCACTGGTTTGCGAAGAGGGGTTAGCCGTCGCCTGCTACATAAGATAAGGATAAGGATACTGCGGTACTACCTGTGGAACATGCGTTACAGGTGCAACCAAGGGTTGCACGCCATACACCACAGACTGGGTATGTTGTGCCGCCGGGTTGGCCCACTGGCTTGCAGCAGGCTGTTGGACGTAAGTTTGTCGCTGAACGGTTGTGGTAATCTGTTGAGTTGGAGGGGGCAGAAGCGACAATGTCTACGCCGGGCGCGTTGTGGACATGTTGTGAGGTTGTATCTGAGGGATAAAATGGAACGCGGTGGTCGCCGGGACCACCACTGGGATGCTAAGTACCCACGGTGACGAAACCGCCCCCATGTTATTATGAGGTATTTGTACTTGCAGTCCAGACGGCTGCGCGGTGGCCTGC
>MNCI01008279.1:250023-263883 GCA_015680685.1 Gnetum montanum | reverse complement strand
GGTTGTATCTGAGGGATAAAATGGAACGCGGTGGTCGCCGGGACCACCACTGGGATGCTAAGTACCCACGGTGACGAAACCGCCCCCATGTTATTATGAGGTATTTGTACTTGCAGTCCAGACGGCTGCGCGGTGGCCTGTGGAAGGACAGGGATGTGCATCTACGCAGTCATGGCTGGGTCAAGAGGGGCGGCCTCTCCGTTGAAAGGAAACAAGGGATTTATGTACGTTTGGGGGCTCTGAGTATGGAACGAATGTTTCGACTGGGCTGCCAATTCATCCTCTTCCTCTTCCCCATGCTAGGAATCTAACGTAGCCCGTGAAGCCTGGCCTTTGGACATGACCAACTGTGTTATAAGTTCATGTTGATGTTCGGTCAAGGGAATAATGTCGTAAGCTGTTGGTTTGAAATCATGGCCCCCCCGGTGGACCACCTCAAAGTTTCGTTTCGCTTCGACTTCGGCTTGGCTAAGAGCCAGCTTCGCCTGGATCTTAACACATATAAAGTTATATTCTTCAGGGGTTATGACTGTGAAGATAGGCTCTTTTCCCTGAAGTCTCAATGAACGGCACGATGGTCCTTGAGATCCTGCTGTGCCAGGAGCTGGTCTTGTGACTGCAATAGGGATCATAGATGCGGCACCCAAATCAGCAGGGACCATGGTGGCTGTGGTCGTGTAAATGAAATCCATTGAGCAATGAGATTAACGATAACTGGTAATTGGATCTAAGAAATGGCTGGCAACAAAAGCATGAATAGGCTTTCTACCCTGTAGGATTCCAAAGAAATCGTCCTTGTGACCGATCTACACCACACGATCTGCCGTAAACTTCCCTAGAGGTATTACGTCTACGGTTTAGGGTATGGATCGCTAACAGGGCTACCCGAAATATTTGGATTGAAGCTTATGCCCTCCTTCTAGCGCCAGAAAACTGTAACGACGGAAAACGTCAACAGCTGGAAAATACCGAACAAATTCCGTGTACACAGTTTTAACCACGGATCTGTGCGAGGGCTATGCTGAAAAAAATGAATCCACGGTGCCCTGAATAGTCTTGTCTATCAGATAGGGACTTACTAATCAGTAAACCAATGAATATTTCATGAAACGATCTGATTCGAGGAATCGCAAAATGAGGGGAAAACGACGTAGACAAATTGTAACGATGATAACGTTAAACACGATAAGAAGAGGCTAACACAAGAGAAACGCGTAGTTTCAAGATCTGTGCTTTGACTTGAAAGATGTATATTTTATATATCCCATTACACTGGGGAGACCCCGATTACTGGATGTAAAGCAAGCACAAAACAACAAGAAAACTGTCCAAACGGAAGTTCGGTCTACCTCGTGGGCTAAAGCTGGGATGCAAGGAAGGTCAAGCTCTGGCGTCTATTGATCAACTGTTTCTGACCAATAGAGCCTGTGAACCGTGCAAGATGATCCCATGATCTCGAATTTTCTTCTTTCGCCTTAGGTAGTTTCTGTTTAGGACGGCCAGTGGTCACTGATGGAGAAAATTGTGCCTTCTCCAAAGAACGATTACTCTTGTTGGCGATGCTCACGCGAACAGTGCTCTATCTCTGCTGTAAGGTGATGCTGTCAACAATTGCCAAAGTGCTGCTCTCTGTATCTCAGCTTAAAAGTGATAAGTGCTCCAATGCTCAGAAAATGCCTTTGCTTCTTTGATTTTCCCACCATTTTATCTTTGTCAATTGGGGTATTTATAGGCTGTGACGTCCTGTAGAAAAGGTGCAACCCTGATGACGTGTGTCCCGAATGTTTCAGGTACTGTTGGTCTGACCATTTTTGTGTAAAACTTCATGACTACGCACAATACGCTCATTTGCGTATTGTGCGTGTGAAGAAGAGATGTACGTCGGGCGTGTTTCAACTGTCTTTGGGTTATATTATGCTCATTCACACTGCGTTGCGTGCATGAGCGTAACATAACAGGGAAATAATGGATTCAAGCTGTTTTACGCTCGCTTACGCAGCCGCGCGTAATGAAGCGTAAAACAATGTTTAGCTTGGCGGTGCAATACACTGTGATACGCTACATTGCGTGATGAGCGTATGATGAGCAATCACACTTTCTTAGACTTTTCCTTTGACAATTTTGGAACTCATTACGCTACCATGCGTAACAGAGCATAAACTTGGCCTTGAACAAAAGACTTAGCAAAATATACAAGAAGTTGCATATTACGCTGCTCAAACCTTTCCCTATGTCGAAGTAACTAGCCTTCTGATGTCGAACTATGTTTAAATAGAATCACGCTAAGCGCCATTACGCTACGTCGCGTGGTATAGCGTAAATAGAGAAAACATAGTAGGATTAGGAATTTGCAATAGAAGTTGAGGACTTGATGCTATGCGCCTCTTGGTGTTGCTCTGTCTTATTTTCCCTTCTGGAATTCTGACATGCGCCCTTGCCTGAATTACGAATCTTTGCCTGAGGCCGACTCACAATTTTCACGGTGTTTCAATGTAGACCTTTGACCTTCAATAGTGTATGTTGGCTCTCCTGCCTTAAGTCCTTTATACGTTGTAAAGCTATGGGATAGTAATCCCTTGAGTCAAATCTGCTACAACGTATTTAGCATATAATTCATGCATGCCAATTTGTGCCAAAGCATGGAGAAGCATGTTAGGGACTGATCGATATGGAGGTAACATGATGTTACCTTGCAAATCTCTCTAGTGCATCTGTTCGTCTTGATGGAGGATAAAAGTGAAATTGGGGATATACTCATCAGGATGAGTATATGTCAACCTATATTGTTGAGGAACTGGCTGATTTAGGCTATGTGTTTTTGATTGCCGACTATCCTTTGTATTATCCCTAGGTGAAGTGCTCTTGTGAGAAGAAGACATTGTTATCTATCAGTGTGCTAATTACCGTTATATAATTTTTTTATCTTAATTAACCCAAAGGTTTTTTAAGGCTCCCAACGATGTGAGTGATGTCCTATGTTCTATTCAGTGCACAAACACTTAGTCCCTGGCAACGATGCTAATGATGAGTGGTAAGTTACCCCTACACTCAACCATACGAATACGAACGTAGCACATGCGATTTGGTCAAACTCCGCAGACTAAATGCCTACACGCCCCATGGAATACTTAGGGTTAATCATTCATTGTCTTCCCAGACTTACCTGTAGTTTTCATGGTGTATGGTTAAGTAAGTCTGAGGTATATGATTTTTATGGTCTTTTATGTTTTATGTCTCCTATGCTATTGAGGTGAAGGGTTGAGAAACTAATTTCTAATTCAAACTAATGAACTAATTCTAAATTACCTAGCGTCAGCATCCGTTCCCACTTACTGTACATACCCTGAACTAATGCAATCATGGCTACCAAACGCTAATTGTTGTTGGGATCCCCACGTGTAACGCATGTGCTCGAAGTGGTCGTACTAAGGCACTTAACTAGGATGAAAGGGTTGAGAGAATCTAATCTAGCCTAAGTGCGATGAGCATTCATATCCATACACATCCTTAAATGCTTGTAATTAAGTCATACTCATTCTGCATTACTGCGATGAGCATCCATTCCTTGATCATCCATACACATTCTTAAATGCTCGTAACCAAGTCATACTCATTCCGCATTACTAGGAGATAAGGATGAGATAGAAAGCAATAAATAACATTAAATAAAATCCTATTCCATGCACTGCAAGGTTTATCCAGGAAGTTTTTCTTTATTTCTATACACAACTTGTGTTCAGGTACAATGTTGCTCGAATAAAGATCCGTTCACTTTAGGACTCCTACTGCGGGCACATGGAAAATATTCTATCTCTGGAGTGATCAATCTGCCATAGTTTCCCTACTTCTAGCCTAGGATTAGAAAACAAGGGAGAGCCGCCTCTTATTTATAGATATGATGGCACACTGCGATATCGCATACGCGATATCGCAGGGGACGACGTGATATCGCGACGGCATGCAATATCGCATCTCATCATACACTTACAAAAGAAACTATTCATTAGGTTTGTTGAATGTAATATTGCATCACTATTAGAATGATAAGTTTGGATCAAAACAATTTATGATAACATAGGGATAAATTCATAATTTTTCTAATGAATTTTTTTTTGCATGAATATATTTCAAGCCCATGATATGTGATGGTACCTTATTAGTTTTAGCTCATTAAGATAAGAATTTTAGGGTTTGGGATGCAAAAAAGGTTGTGGTTCCAATTTAGGTAGAATTTCCTAATTTGGCATTTAGTTGTGGCCTTTATTAAGGAAATGGTTGAAATGATAAATACTTGTAAGATCATTTACAGTTTGTGAATAGTAGGCCAAAGAGAAGAGTATGTGTCAAAATATATCTCAAGAATCCTTTAAAAGTGTTTTTTGGCATTGAAACTACTAATGGAATCTATGTTTAGAGAACTAGTTACATCAATCTTTCTAATACCTATTTTTATTATCAAGTGGTAAGTCATAGGATTTTTAGTTTTCTAGTTTTCTAAGAAAAGGGCTCTCAATCTCTAGCATAGCATCAAATCACCAATGCTAATCAAGTTTAGGCCAATCCTACTAACAAGGAAAAAATGTTGTGATAAAATATGCATATGAGGATGTTTAAATTAAATATGCTTAATGGGATAAGAATTCACTATCTTTAAAAGGTACTTCTAATTATGGATGGACCTTATTAACATAGAATTGAGGTAGACAAATGAAATCAAATGAATCTAATACAAAGAAAAGAAAATATCTTACGGAAGCTATAACTTTAAGAAGGAGTTCCTCACTTCCTAGAGGATCCTCTTTCATAAAATATAGGCAAAAATTTAACTGTGGTAAATTCAATTTTTTAGTTTGAATGATTTAGAGGATGATTAAGAAACAATGGCTATAAATAATCTTCAAGATACTACTAAAGATTAGGATTTTTTAGCTTTCAAAAAGGAAAGTTTCATTGGCATTCAATTATCATGTTAAAAGCTTTGTCATGGCATGTTAGAGGACTTACTAATTGGGGTAGGTGGTATTATGTTAAAATTTTTATTCAAAGTGAAATGCTATTTCTTAATATTATGGCTTTCCAAGAGGTTTAAATTATTGGTTTTATTCCTAATGTAACTTACAATGTTATTTCCAATAGTCATAAGATAACCTTAGTTGAATACAAATTAGTTTATTAGTTTTGATAGTTTAGAAGATGATGAAGGAATAATGGCTATGAATAATTTTCAAATTACTAATGAAGGTTAGGATTCTTTAGCTTTTAAAAAAGGTAGCTTCATTGACATCAATTGAACATGTTAAAATCTCTGTCATGGAATATTAGAGGACTTACTAATTAGGTTATTTGGTATCATGTTAAAAAATTTATTCATAGTGAAAAGTTATTTCTTGGTATTATGGCTTTCTAAGAGATTAAAATTAGTCACTTTATTCTTGATGTAGCTTACAATGTTATTTCCAATATTCATAATGTTAATTGTACTTAACATAATCATGGGATAGGTAGTTCAATTATTATTCTTCACTCCAAATTCAGAAGTGTAGTTTTGGATTGGCCAAAAGATCCTTCTTACAATGTAGTTTGGTGTAGATTTATATTTTCTAATTTGATTTTAGATGTTTATGGAATCTATGCTCCATGTACTATTGTTGAATGCATACAATTATGACATTGACTATGCAAATCTCTTTTGAATACTACTTGGATTTTCCTAAGTGATTTTAATATGATATAAGATGTTTATAATAAAAGAGGTGGACATCCAGTTCATTGGAAAATTTTACAATAAGCTTTTTATTTTCAATTAAAAAGAAAATTAGGCCTTATTAATTCTTTATTCTTAAAATGTGCATTGTAATCCCTTCTTCACTTGGTAAGGAGTTGGTTGAAATTATAAACTAATCTTTGAGCATCTTGATTACACATTTTATTTGATAATAATGTTATTACATTTTCTCCCTCTTTATATCTTTCTATTCATCCATTAACTACTATAACTTTGTTAGACCATTTTGTAGTTTTATAGGCTTTTCTCTACATAACATTAAGAAGCTAAGAAGAAAAAAATATAAATTCATCCTAAATAGTAGTTAGTTGGATTTTGATTCTAGGAAGAGCCTATTAACAAATTTTTGGGATATCTCCAATTCTTATGAAGGAGCAAATAATAATTACCAAAAATAGTGGTTCAAATAATGGTTTATTTTTTAGAATTTGGCACATAAATGGGGTGATATTCTTGTTAATAAAAGATCTATTTAGATGGATGTTGTCAAATCAAATGTGGAAGAATGGACCAACATCATAGCACAGTTCCCACATGAGATCAAAAATCAAAAAATTTATAGAAACTAGATAACTAGTTAGAAAGATAGAAGCTCATGATGCACAATGTCCATGATTAAATCAAGAGCTCCTTAGTTGAAGGCGAGGTATAGATGTAATAGAGAATATTTCCAATTAATTAAAGGATGTTCTATAAATAAAATCTCTATTTCCACTATTTTCTAAGGAAACATTTTATGCAATGATGAGAATTTTTTTTGAGGTTTTTGAAATAAGTATAGGAAGTTATTTCTATTGAGGGGGATATTATAGAACAAATTCCTACCTAGAATGTGATTTAAAGCTTTGTTCCTTTAGTAGTCTTTAATACAATGAAAATAAATAGTAATAGGAAATGTTCTTTTCAAGAACTTCAATCTACCTACAACTTCTTGCCTAATAATAAAGTGATAGTCATTGATGATCATTCTGCTAAAGTTAACAAAGCTTTGTGGCTAACTTTGGTTTCAAGCCTTCATTTGGTAATCTAAGAAGAAATACAACAAGGTTCACTGGGTTCATTTATTAATGCTAGTAAAAGAAAATTTATTCCTAAAGATAGTAGTTTTAGTTTATTAAAGACTCACATTCTGTTACTCTTATGAATACATCCTCCAAAATCATTGCAAAGGATTTGGAAATTTGATTGACACCTCATCTTCCTTTTCTAGTATGTATTGAGGAAACAACTTTTGTACCTAGTATATGTTTTTCTAGATAATATCTTAGCTATAGTAGAGTGATGAAAATTGAAAAACTATCCTTAAGAGCAATTTGCCTTCCTCAAAGTTAATTATACAAAAGTGTATGATAGAATTTCATGAAATTTTATTTTAATTATGTTAAAGTAACTTAGCTTTAAAGAAAAATTTATAGACTACATTTCTATGTTGTTTGCTGATGCTAATGCTAGTGTAATTATTCATGGAATTTCCTCAAAAGTCTTTTGTCTTTGAAAATATATTTGAAAAGGTCATCCTCTAGCCCTATAGTTATATATTCTAGCAATAGATACTTTTGGTTATTTGATTTAGCATAAAATAGAGAAGGGAGGTGTACATAATTTCAGAATTTCAAATGATGGCAACTAATTTTAAAATTTGCATTTTTCCAATGACTCATGCTTTCTTGTTAATAATTCCTTAGATGATGTTTATATTTTTTGTCAATATCTAAATATTTTTTGTAAATATATAGGCTTTATTATTAATTAGGAGAAATTTAGTTATTATCATCATATTTTGAGTGCACAATCATTTAATCTTCCTAGTTAAGCAATTCCAACAAGATTTATATTTAGGCTAGCATGTCATTCAATCTTGATATGCTAGGAAACAAAATTTGAGATGGTAATTGAAAGAATTAAAAGAAAAATTAACATTTAGACTTTTAAATAGTTAACTTTAGTAGAGAATTGTTTTTATATAGAAATATTTTAGCCTAATCTCATATTCTTATTCTTCCTGCATAGCACCTTTTGCTATAACTTATAAAAAGATTGATAGACTTAGAAATTTCCTATGGTCTTCTTTGAGTAATCAACCTTTATTCAAGCAGGTAGCTTGAAGATTTTGTCCATGACCCAAGCATCTTGGGGAACTTGGTCTTTCTAACAAAATGCTGTAGGGAAGAATTATTGCAAAAAATAAATGAATTATTTGAGCATATGAGGGTTAAGAGCCATGAAAACATTTGGTCAAAAATGATATCTACATTAATTATTTTAAGGGTAGCTAAAATTGGAATATTTCTTGCTACTCTTTGATCTTTGGAAACTAAAAATTTCTAGATCTTTTCAAAATCTATTTGTGAGAAGGTTTGATTTGGGGCTAAGTTTTAATTTGGTTTCTTTTCTTTAATTTCAATTACAATATTACAAAGGAGAATGTAACAAACTACTTTCTAGCCTTAGGTTAGAGATCAGTACATTGGGTATAGAATCTCTAACAAAAGAATGATCATGGAAAAAGAAAGTAAAAATTAAAAACAAACTAACATAACAATAAGGAGTAAAAATAATATATGGTGATATCATGACCTAAAGAAAAATAATGACTTAAAAAATGGAAGAATAAAATATAATTAATAGCATATTTGTATGTATGTATGTGGACTAAAAGCTAATGCTAAATTAAAAATAGTTAATGACATATGAATTTGAAAATTAATGCATGACTATAAATATCTAAGAGTACCAATACATCTAAATATCCATGATCCATAACATAATGTACAAAAATAATAAATAATACATTTTTGTAAAATGCTATAATATGCCAAAAAGACATAGACTAATGCTAGAAAATAAGAATGCATATCATTCAAAAATTAACATCTAATTATAAGATATCTTCTTACTTCACCTAGCCTTAGTGATGTAAAAATAGAAGAGGGGGTCAATATACATTGAGTGAGAAACCATGACCCCTCTTCTAGTTGATTTGAAGGAAAGTCTAATGGTGCCTAGGTGAAAGCATTACTAGCCTACAACACATGTTAGTGAGCATAAGCAATCCAAATAATATATCACATGACATACATACATGATCATTAAACTAGAATCTAATCAAACTAAATTATCCACTTTAATCCATTAACCTAGAAACAATATGGCTAGTATGCACCACACTTAGTTTCAAATGTATGACTTATTATTATGAATACTTTGGAAATTAAATTTTCAAACCAATTGTCAAACTATCATTCACATGAATTTAGTTATAGTCTCAAACCAAAATTTAGGTACTATAGGTGTCACCTAGGACTCACCTCTAATGTTTTAAAAGCATCAAACAAAGGACTAGTGAGCCATGAATTAACCTCTCGTATAGGATGGGACATATAAAGAGAGTCATATTGATGCATCCTAGTGAGGGTCAATGTTGACCTTTTGGTATGTCAAAACCTTAGAAAATAAAGAATGTGAAAATGTATTTTGTATAATCTTGTAGGGATGAGAGATAATAATATAAGAACAAGATGATTAGATTAGGAATCAAGCTTCATGCTTGAAGATGTTAAGACAAGAGTTGCATTAAGATGACACAAAATGTCAAACTAGAATGAAGATTTTAATGATGCTTACAAGTTGAATGAAGATGTTCTGGTATCTACCTAGATGTACCAAAAGGTTAGTAGACATCCCATAACTACAAACCCACTTGCAAGATAGATGTCCTAGATTGATAGTAGATGTTCCAATTATTGCTAGGACATTCTAGCTAAGTTGTCACAATTTCCTAATAGACGTCCCACCAGAATTGAAGTTGTTTTCATATACACATTTCAAACTTGATTTGGATGTCCTAATTAGCTATTTCCTAGCCATTGCATGAATTCTGATGAAGAGTTTTCAATTGGCTACATTGATGGGATTCCATTGATGCAACCCCACTGATGAGATCTTGTCGATGTAGGATTTTCCAAGTTAACGTGTACCTGTCACCTTGGCATCCTAGTAAGTCTATAAATATGACTCCCTAGCCATGTTAAAGGACAAAGAATTTTAGTTTCTAGTAGAACTCTTGTAATTTATTTTCATAAGAGATAGAATAAATTTTCTGACTGTCCACAATAGGAGTCAAGGAGTGTATAGATCTTTATTTGAGCACTATTCTACCTAAGCACTATAGTGTTTGCAGCAATAAAGACATGCTTTTTGATAAACCTTACAAGACTTGGATTAGCTTAATTTTTTATTTATGAATTTATTGTTTTTCATCAATTAAGGGATTAATTAAGCTAAGATGATTAAGAATTTAAGTGAATAATTAAGCTAAATAGATTAGCATACATAAGTATGACCACTTCGAGCATATGCATAACACTTGGTAATCCTAGTAACGCTAATGCTTAGTCACCCAATAGTGTTGTATGTGTTCAAGATGTGTATAGAAAGTGGGACTAGATGCTTATGTTAGGATAGTTAGTTATTAATTAGCTATTAAATTAGTTGAACTAGTTAAATAATTTATTCTAAATATATTACCAACCTTAGGTGAACAAAATATAAAATAATAAAAATCATGTACCTCAATTACACTTAACCATATAACTGAACCTCACATGTGTAGTTGGGAAGAAAACGATTGTTCCATGATTAGATTCACCTTCTAGATTGAATCCTATGTACAAGAACACTAGGAGTCCATGAAATTTTATTAGATCATGCTTGAATACCTTAGCAATTCATATGGTTGGTGATGAGATGCATTTCGCATAGGCTGTGATATTGCATATGCGATATTGCAACCGACGTGATATCGCATCCCCTGCGATATCGTGTACGCAATATCATCTTCCCCTGTGATATCATGTACGTGATATCGTAGTGCACCACCATATTTATAAATAAGAGGTGGCTCTCCCTTGTTTGGAATCCCAGTTAGAAGTAGCAAAGCTCTGGCAGTTTGATCCCTCCAAAGTTAGATTTTTTCCAGTGTCTACCTGCGGTGTGGTGAATGTAATTGTACGGTGTCTTTACTCAAGTGTGTCTTACTTGGACATGCACATGATCGGCAATAAAGATCGAGATTACTTCATCATTATAGCATTCACTTTGTTATTTATTTATTTGTTATTTATTTAATATTATTTGCTATTTTCTCTCTCTCACCCTTAAACTCCTAGAATGCGGAACGAGTACGACTTGATTACGAGCATTTAAGTGTGACTGCTTGGTAGCCCAGTGGTGTAGCTAGGATCTACGCTTGGTAACCTAGTGGTGTATTTTGGATCTACACTTGGTAATCCCAGTGGCATACCTAGGATCTATGCTTGGTAGTCCCAGTGGTAGTCGTGTAGGAGGTTCAAGATGTGTACGGTTAATCAAGGAATTGGTTGCTCATTGCACTTAGGCTAGATTATATTTCCTTACCTTTTCCTCCTAGCTTAGCTTAGTTAATATTCTTTTCCATTTCCTTCAAGAGTAGCATAGATTAGGAACACATCATACATCTCATCCTGGACTAAACCATACGTGACAAACATAATAGTAGTCTAGGTGGGAAGACAGCAAACTGCGACCTAAGGATAACTATCTAGGTGCCACAACTAGTCCATTTTCGAAGTTCGACCGGATCACGCATACACGCTTGTATTCGTATGGTTGAGTGTAGGGGTACCTCGTCACTCATCATTGGCACCGTTGCCAAGGACGGTGTTAGTTATCTAGATTAGTTATATCATTCAAGGTCACTGTAAAGCACTTAACGACATATCTCTTAAAAGAAGTAATTATAAAAGTCACATAAATTCACACACAACAATGCCTCTCCTACAAGATGATAATAATGCCACACTTAGTGAGGAAGTTCATTGGAGAACCAATGAGCTATATGATGATGAAGATTAGAGTATACAACCCAAAGTGGGAGTTTCTTATAAGCATGAACAAAAACAACATCATCACAACGCACGAAAGCCTAACTTACCCAATGACGATGAACCCCCACTAGCCACTACAAGCCTAACACAATTACAATAGGTTGTTCGAATCTCATGAAGGCATCGTAAAGAGAGCCGTCTACCCAGGCTCGATTTAAACAACTTTTTCAAATTTTCAGGAGGCTACGACTTAGATCCACATCAACATTCATTAGCCTTGTACGATGCCTACACATGGAATAACATTGATAATGGGTGGCAAAAACTTAAGCTCTTTCCTATGACACTTGTTGACCAAGAAAAAGTATGGTATAGATTGTTGAAACCAAATTCAATATGACGTTGGTCAACAATGGTAGAAGTCTTTAATGAAAAATATCAAACCTACGCAAGAGTGTCAGCCTTGAGGAAACAAATCCAAGGATGGAAATAAGCAAAACATGAACCCTTGGACATGGCCTTAGAAAGATATTACGAATTGTTAAACAACTGTCCAGGCCATGGGTTTTTCAAGGAAAGGCTAATGTACCATATCGTTGATGGGCTACACAATGAAACAAGAGAGACCTTAGGAACGTATGCCCAAGGTCAACTATACCAACTATGAACTCATCAAATCCAAGAGCTTATTCAAAGGGTAGCAAAAGAAGAAGGAGAAATTGCTAGATGGGTGAGTGTTGAAAAAAATCAATGGGACCAAAATTTCAAATTAACAAAGGTCCATGATCATAAAAAGGAGAAATCAACAAATCTCAAGGTGGAAACATCATCTTTGCCAATACAACAATCGTTAGAAGAAGCCAAGTCAAAGATCAATAATATGATGGAATGGATGAATCAAAGGTGTGAAGAATATATCAACACCATTGGAGATACAGTTTTGACAACCCAAGAAGTAGTACAAAATAGTAGACATTCAAAAAAGGAAAATAAAGGGAATAAGTGCTCAACTGCCAATCATACGTATGAATGCAACATATGCTTGTACGATCACCCCAAAGGCCAATGCCCAATATTGTTACATCTACATGAGCATTGGAGAAATACATTACATCTAGAGTTCATACAGAGATACTGTGTTCAATCACAGTGGCAACAATCCTAGTCATGGGGGAGACCACCCTTAGACTGGAGGCACCCTTCATATTTTCCGAATCCAAATGCTTATCATGTCCAACATCCTATTTCTCCGTTTGGGCCACCATACTCTATCTCACCACAATACCATTCTCCACAATACTATCAACCCATACCTCCAACACAACTGCCACCTTGTACATCTTATATTCCTCCTAACTTTCAACATTCTTATCCTTTCCCTCCTTCCACAGTGCCACCAACCATTCCTAAGGTGTTTGTGCCACAGCAAAAACCCACGAACAACACTTGTGCTACTACTACTAATAGCAGTGAAGAGCCTCCTCAACATCAAAAGTGTCCTTTCTTTAAACACGGCCTTAGGAAGGGACAACATAACTCTGAGGCCACTGCATCTTCCAACCTAGCACAAGTCCCACACTATGGTGCACCCTTACCTTCGAACCCAGTGCCTCATGTAACTTCATCAGGGCCACCAACTAACACTCCAACAACCATACGACCCAATGAACACAACCATGGGAGGCATCAGCCCAATCCTTGCATACCATCTAACGGTCACCAACATCGTAGTGGGTCAACTCGTTATCTAGGAACTACATCGTATGAAGTGCCCCACTATGCTTATTATGAAGTGTGTGAAATCCTAGGGGATAAGTATGAACCAATTTCAATATTTCGAATATGCAAGGATCCTCATTTCCCATTTATTAATCCTTGCCATACTCAACCGTTTAGTTATGGGGGATACCCCCCATTTCAATGACAAGTAGGATTAATAAATATTTTTCATTTTCTTTAATTTTTCAACTTTTTGTTTTCCAGTTTTTCATTTTTCAACTTTTTGTTTTATCTTTTTATATTTTTGTGTGTCTGTGTGTTTGTGTGTTTGTCTTTTTCTATTTTTGTAAGTAATCTCATCTATGAATAAAACACTCATGTGGATCATTGGTTGAGATGTGTTCTATGTTATTAAGTCATGAGTGATCAATTATTTAAAACAGTGAGCCCACTACATCCACTCATCCACTCTATAAATAAGAGGGTCTATTC
>MNCI01008279.1:171868-249315 GCA_015680685.1 Gnetum montanum | reverse complement strand
ACACACAATTTCTTACCCTCAGCTTAATTTTTCATAATTTTCTTTCCCCATTATTATCCCTCTATCATTTAAACGTTCCAATGTACCATTACATTCCCTTTTCTTCATAATCGCCAAAGTTTTAATTGCTAAATTTCACATCATTATCATTGAAAGTGCCTCTCAAATCCATGTAATTACCCTTGAATATATTAATCCTTTCTAATGTCCTTAATTTCCACCATTAATTTTAATAAAATCATTAAAAATTTGGTCTTTTTCATGTGTCTCACCTTAGTTGGGACGAGACATCACGTACGCGATGTACCGTACGCGATATCGTGTCCTATTTACTTATAAATAGGAACCCCCGCCGCAACACTTAGTATCCTTTTGCCATTTACGTGGGGGGAATTTTTGAAATTTTTCTTTGTGACTTGCGATTGCATTACTCTTGCTTTTTCACTTATATCTCATGCGCTGATACTCCGATTTTAATTCTATTTGAACCTGCTTGAACCTGAAGTGTTCAGTTTAGTTGTGGGGGAGAGACACTTGCCGAAAAGTGCCTTAATTTTTTGAAATTTATCATCACCCAAAGGACATCAATTAGGGTAATTAATACTAACACTTAGAAAAACTTGTGCCAAAAATCATATGACCTTAGGTACACCGGGAAATTGAAACGAAATCCACCTTGAAGTCATAGGACCTATTATCATAATTTTCGGGCACAATCACATGACAACATAAGATCTTCAATTAAAGGCATGTAGTAAGGTATAAATTGAATTTGAAAACAACCTTACTAACGTTCGGCCCGTGTGATTGCAGATGGCCCTGAAACATGCACAGCGAGAGGGTCCTGTTCAAGGTGAAGCGAAACAACCTCAGAGAGGTGGAAGATGGGTCCCTGCTGGAAAACATGCAGAACAGGAGGTGAAATCATCTAGCATCCATCAAGAAGAACCTCCTACAAGACAGTCTGGGCAGGCAGAAAGAGGAGCTATTACTACGCCTAAACCGGGACAACAACTCACATTGCCCCTAGAATGTGTTCAGGCTATCCATACAAAGTCCATTGTTGTTGTAGTGATTGTGGAGCTTATCTTTGAACCTTTTGTAGAGTTTGCTCCTAAGGTTGTTAGGGATCACCTAAAAGGGTCTCCCTTATGGCCTGTCCTCTTTGAGAGCAGTGCCTGGTACTTAGGTGAAATGTACCTATTCTGGCACAATAAGGAGCAAGGCACCATGGTTAACATTTGTGGTGTGATAGTAGACTTTTCTACACAAGTGATTTCAGAAGTGTTAAACCTTCCAAATTCAGGCCCCCATGTTGCTCGGTTATCTACCTGATCAGACCCTAATGTGTGAAAGGATTGGTTAGAGAAGGCTTATGGCAAAGATAAAGCTTTTGATGAGCTGCCAATGGAAGAGCAGATTTATTTCAAAATTGGAACCTATCACCTCTTCCCCACAAAAGATTTGAAAAGAATATCAATGTATGCAGCGAGGGGATGTGCAGTGTTGATGGGGAAGGTTAAAACTAACCTCCCCCATCTATATTTGATGGAGATCCTAAGGTGATTCGAAGAATGGAAGTCAAGAAAGATGGTGTTGCCTTTTCCCTGCCTTATTAGAAAACTGTGCCGACGGGCTGGTATTCGGGGATACACAAATGATGTCCTCTGAAAGGCCTAGAATGCTTCTTATGCTGAGTTATTAAAGGCGCCAGCTCCAAGAAAGAGCATTGGCAAAGATCTGGGACCAGATGAAGAAGAAGAATAGGTGACTGGATCACCTGCAACTCAACTTGCAGGACCTAGTCAACCTCCAGCCACAAGTCCTAGCCAACAACAAGAAGCAGGACCTAGCACAGGCTAGGATCAACCATTGCCGCAAGACTACAGACCATTGATGAGCCATCTTAGGGCCATCGTCGAGATGGTTAGTTGGGGAAGTTGTGATGATGTAAACCTCTTCCACGTCATCGATGATGCCGACCAGCCTACTATTTCATTAGATCACACAAGGGATGAATTATCAATTCAAACAAGAGGAGGGGAAAGCAGATGGTCACAACAGATCTCTGGAAATGCAGCATCTTTTCAAGTGTAATTAGAGACTGGTGAAGGGGCCACTGTGGTGGTCATGCAACACCAAGATGTCGCGGGAGCTGCTGAAGTAGTTGCTGATCACATTAAATAGTCCTTTAATGTACTTGTTGTGCCATCGGCAGATCTTTCAGGAGCATTGGATGCTCAAACTCTTACGAGAACCTCAATGACTCCTGCAAAACATGAGGATGCATTGGACAGATTGCTTCAAACAGGACAAGTTTTAACATCTCTATTTGACATCCCCCAGGATGTAATAGCAATTCAATCAGACCTCATTTCCACAAAGGGGAAGTTGGTCATATACGAAGTAAGGGTCGAGCATGTTGAAGCTGAAGTGCAGAAACTACAAGAGCAACTCATAACCTTACAAGCAGCACAATGGGATCCTTTGCAATTTGTTCCCACAGACCAACTGGAAAATTTTAGAACCAAGCAATTAACAAAGCTAATTGTAGAAAATAAGAAGGTGGCAGAAGAAAAGGAGATGGCCACTTTGGATGCCTCCATAGCACAAGCGCAATCTCATGCACATATTAAGGCACTCAAGGCCTTACAAGAAGAGAATAAGTAGTTTGTTGCAGATAACCTTCAGTTGACTTCTATGGAGAAACAAAAGAATGTTCTCAATGAACACTTTCATTAGTTGCGAGAACAGTTCATTCAGGTCAACCGAGATGTAAGCCATTTAGCTAGAGAAAATCGAACCCTCTCAATGGAGGAGGTACGTGCTGTTCACCAAAAATCAGCCATCGAAATAAGCGCATGGCAGAATGAGGCTAAACGACACGAGAAACTGAAGGAGCATTTCTGTGATCAGGTGAGGATGTACAAATAAATATTGGAGAAGGAGATCCATATGGCCAAGGCTCAAATCAACAACATCAGTGCCCAGCACACTGATTGGAGGGCCATATTGGACACTTACGCCTTCGTCCACCAAGCAAAAATTAAGAACTGAGACCTACAGATCCAAGACTTTACCAAATACATGGAGTTGGCAAACCTTAGATATGCCAACCTGGCCATGTTAATAGCAAGAGATCCAAGGTCATAGCTCGAGCAGCAGGTAGCTTCCACTCACATCAAATATGAAGTAGAATTTGCAGAGTGCAAGAAGCTGGCTGAGAAACTAGATGTCACAAATTCTGAACTTGCACTGGTAAAAGAAAGCTCGCAGGGATAAAAAGATGTTGCAACCAACTTGGCTCGATGGCTAACTGAGCTTCATGAATACGAAGACAAAGCTAGAGACTATGAAGAGGAACGACGGGTGTTTGCGGCATGGTATGTCAAGGCTAATCAGATGTTTCTACAACTACCCTGTTCATGGGAAGTGTCGACTCTGTCAAACATCAGAACATTAGCATGGATGGCACAAGACCCTCGAACCAAAGAGGAGAAGCTCCAAGCCATTCTTCAACATCATCAACCTTCAAAGCTTGGAGCATCTGACAAAGGGAAAGCACCCATGGAGGAGCCACCACCACTAGGAACTACATGAGTTCCACATTTTTGTAGTTGTAGCATTTTTTCTCTGTCTTGTGTCTTCCCACACTGCGGCATTGTTTCATTTCTTTTCCCGGTTAATAATCCCATACGTATCAACTATGTAATCCATGGAACTTGTTCTCTTTTTAACTCAAGGATGAGTTTTTATTCAGTCGTGGGGGTATGATGAGACGTGTTTTGCATAGGCCACGATATCGCGTATGCGATATCGCAGCCGACACGATACCATGTACGTGATATCACGTCTTCCCCACCATATCTATAAATAAGAGGTAGCTCTCCCTTGTTTGGAATCCCAGTTAGAAGTAGCGAAGCTCTGGTAGTTTGATCCCTCCAAAGTTAGATTTTTTCTAGTGTCTGCCCGCAGTGTGGTGGATGTAATTGTACGGTGTCTTTATTCGAGTGTGCCGTACTTGGACATGCACATGACCGGCAATAAAGATTGAGATTACTTCATCATTGTAGCATTCACTTTGTTATTTATTTATCTATTATTTATCTATTATTTATTTAATTTTATTTAATATTTTCTCTCTCTCACCCTTAAACTCCTAGAACATGGAACAAGTATGACTTGATTACGAGCATTTAAGTGTGACTGCTTGGTAGCCCAGTGGTGTAGCTAGTATCTACACTTGGTAACCTAGTGGAATATTTGGGATCTATGCTTGGTAATCCCAGTGGTGTACCTAGTATCTATGCTTGGTAGTCCTAGTGGTAGTCATGCAGGAGGTCCAAGATGTGTATGGTTAATCAAGGAATCGATTGCTCGTCGTACTTAGGCTAGATTATATTTCCTTACCTTTTCCTCCTAGCTTAGCTTAGTTAATATTCTTTTCCATTGCCTTCAAGAGTAGCATAGATTAGGAACACATCATACACCTCATCTTGTACTAAACCATATGTGACAAACATAATACTAGTCTAGGTGGGAAGACAGCAAACTGCGACCTAAGGATAACTATCTAGGTGCCACAACTAGTCCATCTGGGGAGTTCGACCGGATCGCGTGTACACGCTCGTATTCGTATGGTTGAGTGTAGGGGTACCTCACTACTCATTAGTTGGACATAAGGGTACCTCATCAATCATCATTGGTGCCATTACTAAGTATTCTTAGCCAATACCATGCACTATCAATCTAGGATTAGTGAAAATTATTCAACATCATTGAAATGAACTCGACAAAGTTAAATCATAAAATTAATCAAAACTATACTACAAGAACACTAAGAAATAGTTTCTAAAAAAAATGTCTTCTTATTCTCACAAGCTAGATGATTCTAAGTCAACAGTCTCACAAGAATGCAGAGTGATGTACACTCATCCTGATGAGTTTGTATCCAATTTCACTTACATGCTTCATCAAGATGAAAAAATGTGTTGATGAGACATAGAGTGGAATGTTGCATTGCCACTTGACCAATCTATTCCCAAGATGCTACTCCAAACTCTTACAAGGTTAGGCATCAAGGAGCTTCACAGAGAGTATGTTGATAAAGGTCATGACTTCCAGGACTACCATCCCATTGAGACACAATGCAAATAAGATCAATAATAGGAAAAGTATCGCAAAGCCATGAAGGGAAAATAATTCACTAACCCCTTGTTCCTGATAGATCAAAATGATAATTAGAAAACTTTTTTTGAGGGTTCTTAACATGTAGACTCTCCACCTCTTAACTCTACTGAAGGAAAGCCAAACCCAAATCCTAAATTAGTTATTAGCAATTTGGGTTCCAGTAACGGGTCCCATGATCATTGGAGCTCTAAGAAAGGAAGTCAAAGCAGGAACTCAAACAAGAATAATGATGATAACTCTAAGGATCATGGCCATGAAAAATAGAGAGGTAGTGGTAGACACCACAGTGATGGCAGTTCTCTTCCCTCTTCATCCTCTTCATTTGGATTAGCTTCCTCCTCTAAATCTAAAAAGAACCATAGGCAATGGGATAACAATGATAATCATAGAGACCACCATGAATGGAGGGGTGATAGAGGACATCATAGGCATAAACATGATCATGATGATAAACCTCTATTGGCCACTCAAAATATGCTCAACATCATAGAGGCTCTTAGAATTTCTACCAAGCATGTGAAAGATAGCCTAACCAAGTAGCTAGACATGAACAATATCCTAAGATCAAATTCATTTGCAATCCTTTCATAATGCTTGTGCCTTAAAAAATATTAAAAATGATTAGCAAAAGCTTAAGTTATTTTCTAGAACACTCATCAAGGAAGCAGAAAGTTGGTACCAATCTCTAGAGCTAGAATCATCTGCCAATGGAGTACAATGCTAGACCTATTTAATGACAAGTATCAAATCTACTCTAGAGTGTCAAAATTATGAAGGAAAATCCTAAGATGAAAGAAGAAAATATATGAACGCTTGGATGCTTTCATAGGTAGATATTAGTCATTATTAAATTGATGCCATAACCATGGTTACTCTTAATGGAAACAACTTTACCACATCATAGATGGGCTTCACTCAAAAACACGAAGGATCCTTGGGATCTATGCCCAAGGAATACTATCAAAATTAAGAGCCCATCAAATACAAAGGTTGATTAAGTAGGTAGCAAAAGAAGAAGGAGAGTTAAGAAAATGAGAAAGAGTAGAAGAATATAATAGGGATCCTTCCATCAAGAAGAAGAAGATTTGCTTTTGTGATAGTGAGGAGGAGCCACCTCTTGATGAGGTGATGTAACGAAAGATCTTGCTAATCCAAAAATCTATGTATGAAATTTTGGCTAAGGTAGATAAAATATGGGATTCACTAGATAAAAAATTCCAAACTGCTCTAGAAATCATAGAAGAGTGATCGTGACTATAGGAGGCAAATAGAAGCTAAACATGCCTATAATAGGGGCAAGGGAAAAACTACTGTAGTAGAATAAGTTATAGATATTGAATTAGATGATGATGGTGAACATGACATTTACCATTATGAACATCCTAAGGGATGTTACCCTATTTTATCACACTTATAGGAATCTGGGGTGTATGCTCTAAATCCCCAACTATCAAAAAGGAAAACACCTAGAAGATTGCCTTATCTTCAAGGTAATCCTAGGTAGTTTCATTAGCAACAACCTTATTATCTAAGTGAAACTCCATCACAACCATATGAGCAGTATCAATAGTGGCAACAATCATAGTTGTGGGGGATGCCACCACCATAGTAGTAGTATCCTTATAGGTAGCTAGAGTTGTATGGGTACTATGCTCAGCAACCCTTGTCTCCACATAACTCTTCTAGTTACATTTCTCCTTTTTAGCATTACTACCATTATCTTGAATTTCACTAAACTCATTCTCCAACTCCTAGGGGGGATCCCATATTTCATCCATATCCTTCTCATGTGCCTACACCTATTCCTCCACCCGCAACATAGCTACCTCCTACTCCATCCATGCAAGGTGAGCTTCTAGCTGAGCCACAATAGCATAATGCTATAAAGATCATTAATCCAAAACTAGTTAATCAACTTAGTGGTTCAAAACCTACATCTTGTAAACAACCATTCTTCTGACCCAATAGTCCTCTTAAGCCCTCACAAACTCATGCGGCTAGTCACCCTGCTCCTTCCTTATCCTCTGCAAATTATCAAATTGAAAGCCCTTTAAACAAAATTCCTTCCAAGATCCACACTATTATGTTAACTCATCTCATATATGATTGGATCTAGGCTGGAAACCTTTCCAGGAAATTAGCTAATCCTAGAAGTCTCCTTATCTATATGTATATTATTGGGAATGAACTATGCAAAGCTCTATTGGATTTAGGTCTCATTGTTAATTTGATTTTCCATGATATGTATACTACCTAGAACTTGCTACCTCTCAAGAAGAGCAATATCATATTAGAATTGGCAAACTAGTCCATCACTATTCTATTGGTATTGGTAGAAGATATTGTGACCATTGTCTATGGGTGGTTTTATCCTACCAATTTCCTAGTAATCAAAGTTAAGAACTACAAAGGGAATTTTCTAGTCATTATGAAAAGGGAATTTCTAAGTACTATAGATGAAAGAATGGGCATCAAAGATCTTTCCTTGAAAATTTCCGAGGAAAATGCATTTGGAAAGATCAAGAAGAAATTAGTTTCATACATTACTTACACCGATATTGGGTGCAATTATGTGCAAAAACTTTGGTTCATGAAAAAATCATTCATGTCTGCATGTAGGTAGTGTGCAAATGAGGTAGATATTCAAAGGTGCCTATATGCAGTAACCACAAAATAAGATGATACCTAGTGGCTAACAACTAATTTTGAGAGTAGCACAATTTGCATAGAACTAACTAAGAGCCTCACATGCACCTATGTCATAGGCATGAATGAACTAGACCAAGTTCATCACCAACTCTCTAATGATGAAAATGATGATTCCTATTAGGAAGAGTTGGAAATCCATGAAAATTTTAAACAAGAGTCACTAGAGTTAAAAACTCTAATTATCAGCCTAGAATATGCATTTCTAAAAAATGGAAAGCCTATTATAATCAATGCTAAACTTGCTCATGAACAAAAAGAGAAATTGTTAAAAGTGGTTAACTAATGACCAATATTCTTTGCTTGGTCATATCTTGAACTCACTAGGATTGATCCACAAATATGCTAGCATCATATCTATATCGATCTAGCCATGAAGCCAAGGAAGTAGTCATAGTAGCATTTAAACTCCAAATTAAAGTAAATTGTTAACTAGGAGATAGAACAACTCCTCAAGGTGGGGTTCATCTATCTTATTGTGGATATTGAGTGAGTCTTCCCACTCGTGATTATGCCAAAGAAAGGTAAAGTGGTAGGCTGTTGAACATGGCAACATTCAAAGATCATTTTCTATTATCATTTGTTGATCAAGTGTTAACCGCCATTTCTAGACATTGCTATTATAGCTTTCTGGATGGTTATGGTGGCTATAACCAAATTTAGATTGCACTAGAGGATCAAGCAAAAACTACATTCATAAATCCTTGGGGGACTTTAGCATATAAAAAAATGTCTTTTGTCTATGTAATGCTCTTACTACATTTCAATGCTTGGTCTTAAGCATCTTTCAGCAGCAAATTGGTAGTGGGATGGAAGTCTTCATGGATGACTTTTCCACTTATAGAGCTACATTTGAGCAATCCTTGGACTACCTTAAGCAAGTATTAAAAAGATGTGTGGAGAAAAACCTATGGCTAAATTAGCAAAAGAGCCATCTAATGATCTAAGAGGGCATAGTCTTGGGGCATAGAATCTCACAAGCATGGATCGAGGTAGAGCCTAAAAAGATAAGGGTCATCAAAGGAATAACCCATTAATTGGAAATAGGTAAATATATCTGGTCATTTCTTGGTACCACTGGTTACTATTGGTGATTCATAGAGAATTTATCTAAGATCAAAAAATCATTGGTCGACCAAGAAATGTGAAAATGCATTCCAATAGTTGAAGGAGAGACTTGTAGAAACTCCAATTCTATGAGCACTAGAAAAGTCCAGATCATTTCATATCTTGAAGGATGCATCAAATTATGCCTTGGAAGTCATGCTGATGCATTTGGATGATCAAAAACATCCATATTACATCCACTGTGCAAGTTGAAGCATTGTGGGTGCATAGCTCAATTACCTCACAACAAAGAAAGAATTGATGGCTATGGTGTATGCTTTAGAAAAGTTTAGGTACTATGCCCTTGGGTATAAAATTCTTGTGTACATTAACCTTAGTGCCATTAACTTCTTGATGAAAAAGCCAATAGTGAGCTCTCATGTCATAAGGTGGTTGGTGATCTTGCAAGAATTTGATCTTACGATGATAGATTAACAGGTGATTGAGAATGTGATTGCCAACCATATATCTTGGTTAAATGGGATAACAAAGAGGAGAAGAGACCACTATCTAATTAATTTCCTAATGAACTCCTCTTTACTAAACCAATTAATGATCAAGTGCCCATAGAATGAAAATGATATGATTACATCCTCACTTATCTTCTCACTCAAGAGATGCCACAAGATTTGGACCACATGAAGAAATAATAATTTATTTATCAAGCCAAGTGCTTCATGGAAATCAATGGTCATCTTTATAGGGTGTGTGCTAATGGCCTGGTTCATTGGTGTGTCCCCAATGCTAATCAACTACACATTCTCCAAGATGTTCATGAGGGCACTTGTGGAGGCCACTATGCAAGGAGATGCATAGCTATTAAAATCCTAATGGAAAGGTACTATTGGTCAACAATATTTAGGGATGCCCACCAATTTTTTTGATCTTGTAAATGCTATCAACAAGATGGTAGGATAACCACGCGAATGGAGGAACCTCAATAGTAGATCCAACCACTACAACCCTTTAACATATGGGGCATAGACTTCATGGGTTCCATCACATCCATGTCTAATGGAAAAGCATACATTATCATCATCATTGGCTATTATACTAAATAGGTAGAAGCTACACTTGTCATCAATTATACATCATCCACTACTGCTTGATTTTTTCAACAACACATTGTAAACAAGTTTGGAATGCCATGTGCAATGATTTTTGACAATGCAACCCATTTTATAGGCATCACTTTTCATAAGCTCATGCAACGCTTGAGGTTTAAACATAAATTAATAATACCCTACCATCCCCAAGCCAATGGTCAAGTAAAGGTTACTAACAAGGAGATTACAAAGATCTCAATGAGAATTGTTAGCAAATATAGAAGAGACTGAAGCACAAAACTCAACGATGCCCTCTAGGCCTATCGCTTAACATGGAAACTACCTATACGCTACTCTCCCTATGAGTTGGTATACGATTAACTACCAAAACTTTCTATTTAATCCAAACTTCATACACTTTCAGTAGTCTGTGACTTGGATCTTGACCTAAGTATAGCACAAAGAGAATGATTAATCAATTTTAACATGCTAGATGAAAATTGATTAGTAGCCCTATCTTTGAATGAAGTACACAAGGCATTCAAAAAACAACACCATGACCTTAGTGTTGGCACATTTGGCCATTACATGGAGGAGTTGGAATATTTTTTTCATTTGGAATGTTTTGTTCAAAATATGAGCGAAATCCTTGGTTGAAAATTTCCAGTCTAGTATTGTGAGTAATGGGTATTCTTGGAGAAGTAAGCCAATGATAAATAATCCTGATGCTGAAGCCTTCTTGGAAAGTAGAACTAAAATGTCAAGTTATGTTCTTGAGTAAATATCGGAATAAAAACTGAGGGGATTATTTACTACAAAAGAGCATACTCCCTGTTAATATAGATAACACCGTGGGTAATGCATTATTGAAAATCGGCTAAGTGAAGGACCTAACAACTGAACATGTAAAATTATCAAGGGATGGTTCCTTGACGCAGCAGCAGCAATGACAAAGGTGAAAACATGGTGTAGGATGAAAAGCCTTTGAAGATTGTGACAACGTCAGACACATTCGGCTACGTCTAAATCTGGCCGCGGGTTACGCAGATCGCGCAGATCTGGCCGATGTTTGAACGGATCTGGCCATGGGATGCATAGACGGCGACAGGGAAGCAAGGCTTGAACCCTGAGGCCAAACAAAACCCCAGCCGTAAGCCTGCACAGAACCAGGCCAGAAATACCCTTGGCTGGAGGCGAGCGTAGGGTCGGAGCACCACGGATCAGAGGATTTGACAGTGGGGCGAGTGCGGATGCGACTGGAGGATGACCAAAATTTCAGATCCTAAAATTTTCATTGACCTTATAGATACTAAAAATGGTATCTCCATCATCAACAGTTTTGATGCTTGGCTCCAAACAGATTTCAAGGCCTATCGTCCCACCGATTCTATATTAAAGAGAACAAAAAAAACCTAGGAAGCCCTAAACTAATTTTGGGGGCAAAACAGAAATTGAAACCCTCTCTTTGGGGCACGTTTTTCTTCAAAAAAACCCCCTTTCTTCTCCAGCACGCGACGGCAGAGTCAGATTGCAGTTGTAGAGCCTTCCCCCGCGGTGATCGTCGGTTATGATTTTGTAGGGCCTTATTGTGCGGAGGCAGTTTGAATCTGCGATTTTAGATGATGCTGCATTTTGAATCTTGATTCAAACATGTGTCGGTTCTTACAGGTTCTGTGCAAAAATAAGAGAAAGACCGTTGTCCTGGAACTGTGATGGAGCCTCCACGCGGAAGACAAGAAGAATCATTTCGCTGCTTTTACCAAAAATTATTCAATTACTTCTGCCGCTTAAAGTATATAGGTATAAATTAACCAACAATATATATAGGTAGATATATATCGATAGCAGGAAGTACTCATTGTATGAAGCCTTGATTTAGAAACCTACCTTCAATTATCTCAAGCCATAAAATATTATTTTGAAACATATAAGTTACTACCCATTTAAAATTTGAAATATTGATTATCCCATTTAATGTCACATTACATTAAAGTTAGCATAAAATGCTCCTCATTTTATGCATAACTTTCTAATTCCCTAAACCACATAACTTTTCCTAGCTTGTTGGACAAGTAATCTTCTGATTGGTTAGTCAAATTACTTGAGAGAGAAGATAGGAGAGATATTTTTGGGATATTTTGAAATTTTAACTTCCCTAGGGGGAGGAGAATCTCATTTTTTAGGACTTTTGGGAGGTCTTATACATCACTTAGAAGACTTGACATCTCATTTTCAAGAAGCAAAATTAAAAGGATATATATGTATGGAGTAAGTTGCAACTATAGCTTGTATTCCTATGTATTTTAGAGATTGTATTTTAATTTTCTACGATATTGTAACTACAAAGGCCACTTGTCACTTACATGGGACACTTGTCACCTACATCTTGCTTATCTCCATGAAGACACTTGGCAACTACATGGGACATGTGTCAGATGCAGCATTTTTATCTCTTTGGTGGTTGAAACCACCCAAAATTGTTGTAGCTTACCTAACTTGTTGGGCAAGTAATCTCCTAAGTGGTTGGCCAAGTTACTTGGGAGAGAAGTTAGGTGAGATATTTTTGAATATGTACCTTCCCTACCTATCTTTGAACCCTATAAAAAGGCTTCAGGGGGGAGGAGGATCATCACTTGAAATCATCATCACTTCTCATACATCACATTGGGTCTCACACATCACACTTGGGATCAAAGAAGATTGCTTGCAAGATGGCTTGCTAGAATAAAGATTTCAGCCTCTTTGTCATGGTCCTGTGAGTTATGCATTTCATTTTTTGTTTTGTTTAAATTGTTTAGCTAGTGGTTTAGATAGTATCATCCTTGGCAAGTAATTTTGGGATTTTTAGATTGCTCTTATTGTTCTTGTTGCCTGATAGAAATTTCTATTAAAATTTTGCCATAGAAGCGCTTGTGTTTAAAAGCCTTAAGAGCATTTTAGTAGTAAATTTCGTTATTGTGCAACGTGTGGGAACTGCTATTGGGATTGTTGTAAGAGAGCCTCTGTTTGTAGTCACGCCGTTGAACAATTCAGTAGTCGAGAGGGTTCAGAAAATCTTTGGTATTTTGATGGGACCAGAATAGCTTCTTTTTATCTTTAAAGTGAATTCCCGTGGTATTTCAATCAGAAATTGTCAAGTCTTTTAAAGGTTCTGTTTGAATGCAATCGTTGACATCTATTATCTAGTCAAAATGGAGTCTCGTACGTGGTAGTTTACGCAGCAATTTTTGGTAGCATAGTAGGATTGTCTTGAAGATATTGCTTGTTTGAGCCTTGGAAGTTTGAACAATTCGTAGATATTGAATTTGGGATAGCTTTATTGCGAAGTGTTTACTCGTGTCATTTTACCTTGTTTAAATATTTGAGGTCTACACAAATCTGCTTTCTTTTCTTTTCTGCTTATTTCCATCGAATCTTGCTCTATTTCTAGTTTTCTTGTGGAACTATCTCTTTCTATGGGGAAAATTAGGAGTATATTGCGGAGTTGTGCTCAAATGTTTTTGCAAAATTTTATTTGTTACAAGTAGGTATTATAAGGACCGCGTAGACTAGACAGTTGAAAAAAATAGGAAATTTTCAAGAACTCACAGTACTTGGCAAAGTTGGCTGAATCTCTTTCAAGTAAGTCATTTGTAGTTCACACACAACGCAATTGTTACATTTCTCACAACCGCACGCTGCAACAGCACACACACATACTCACATTAACTACTGAGTTTATTTGGAGGTATCTGGGCCTTGGTGTTGCCAGAGACTAGCAGGCACCTAAATCCTGTTCGAGGACACTCGTTGGCAGTCGCGTCCCAAACGGTCGCCAACACTTAGGATAAGGAAAGTAAATTTTTAACCTAAAGATAAGGTCCTTTACTAGAACCCCACACATGTTCCACAATGAACTAAGTTCTAGACATTATGGGAAGGAACTTATATCATTTATGAAATCTTCCCTTACGGAACCATGTTGATCTACAAACCTTAGGAACCAAATAAAAAGTAGCTAGTCAACACATAACAAGTTAAATATTTCCATGAGTCCAAGCAAGCCAGTGAAAGGAACACCTCATCAAATGGACAACCTCGCTCAATATTTCGGATCTTCTTCTTCCAACCTAGTCGTAGGGGAGATTGTCAGGTGTGCTAACAATTTACATGGCTTCTTAGTTTTTCTATTTTTGGTTTTTTTTTTACACTTTGTTTATTTTACACCTTTTTGTTTTATACTTTTTTCTATTTTACATGATTTTTTATTTTACACCATTGGTACATTTCATTTTTCCTTTTGAATATTTTACACTTTCTTGTATAATTTTCTTTCTTTTGGATGTGATTCTCTAAAATTTTGGCTAATAAAGTGCTTTGTGCTAATAGGACATAGTGGTGTTGTAGCTATTGTTAATGATGGTTTGTACTTATTATTTTTTATTACTATTGTCTGGTTTCTATTTTTAAATTTTGTTACTGATAACTCAAACATGGTTTCTTTTTCATGGAATAGGTAGTAAGTCCACAACATCTAGTCATCCATAAACTTTATGGTTTTCCTTGTTTTAGAAGTATGAGGTCCCTTTTCACTAAGTAAAACTTTAAACAAAATTTTGACCTTGGTATTCTCTAGACTTGAAAAGGATTCAAGGGTTTGAACAAGGTGTGACTTCAAGGGGTCTCAATACTCTCTATACCCTTCTACTTAGGTGCATGAATGTTTTCATGGATTTTTTACCATTCTGTGTTGACCAATAATAGGAACTTGAATAAGTATTTGCATGGTGTGGTTCCTATCCAAAAATACATGAGCTACCTCATGGGACCTTAATCAAGGAACTTCATTTTACCTTCTCTCTCATCCATCTATGTTTTTCATGACTCACCTCACTATTGGTGTCCATGTTCCTATTTGATGTCTTGGTTTGACATGCCTAAATTCTTAGGTAGATTCTTCCTGGTTTTAGTCCTTAACTTTCATAACCATTAATCACCTATGGGGCTCAAGAACTCCTTAGATTGAGATTATGCAAAGGCAAAAAGGGCATGTGCCTATTATAGGGAGGACTAACTTGCATATCTCTTAGTTGGGTTAGTTAAGTATTTCATCCTTAGACATTTCTGCAATCCAAACCTTTGTGTGCTTCATCCAATGCATCCAACTGTGTGCTCCTTAGGAAAATTTCTTTAATGAACACATTTTCCATTCATTTTTTCAATTTTCGAGCTTTCAAAAATCCTCTTCACTAATTCCATCAAGTTTTTTGCTTTTCTAGAACTCCATGGGCATGACTTTCATCAGAGAACTCCATGTGTTTTTTAAGAAATTCAAGTTGAAAAATTTTGCTTGTACCCCTTATAAACGATTACCCATTGACAAACCATTTATGTATATGAGACCCCATATATAGGACCTTGTTGACATAGAAAAAAAATAGTCTATATATACACATCCATACTTTGAAATTTTTCACATTTATCTCAAATGCTAGAGGAGTGTTTGCAGTTTTTAGAACCCAGAATCTTCTAGAAACCATATCTTCCTAACTATTTGTCAAAATCACTTTGTTCTTTGATCCTGTAGCTACTAGAGGTAAGCTCTTCATTGTAGGGGCCATAAACTTTAAGTTTTTAATAGAAACATTTTTCAAATGTTCTAACTTCCACAAAGGATTAACAAAGAAATTGACATGAAAACATCAAATTACAAAAGTTAAGCTCTTCCAACTAGCTCAGGTAACACTTCAAACTTAAAAATTAATAAAGTAATAATAAAATAACTAAGATAACATGGTCCAAATTTAGCCTAATTGTAACTAATTAATGAGATGATGTATCAAAATATTATATGTTACACATTATATATACTAATCCTTGGATGTGTTGTGAGTACAGATGGCACCAGAGGAAAAGCACACATAGGATGGAGGACCATCATAGCCATAGGACAAATGATCACAAATGGAAAGGGACAAAGAATAGGCCCAATAAGGACAAGAAGCAACCAATGCTATAGGACCTCTTAAAGAGAAGCCCAAAGTGGAATTTGTCCACTCGATTCTAGAGCAAGTAGTAGCAATAGAGCAATCCCATCTAGATGAGGCATTAGCCACACAAGAAAACCTTGAGGTTACCTTGACAAAATTTCACCTTAAGAAAATAAAATCAAAAGAGGTTCAAAAAAAAGTGCTCTAAGAGATGAATTTTGGCTTTTTCTTGGAGGAAGCACCTCAAGAGGTACAAGATCAACTAAAGATCTCTCCCATGTGGCCCATCATCAATTCTAGTAGGGAGTGGTACATGGGAGAGACATTCTTATTTTGGAATAACAAGTAGGTAGATTCAATGGTCAAGATCAAGGACATTTCAATGTCCTACTCAGTGTAGGGCATTTTAGAGGCACTTGGGTTGCTAGAAATTGGGATGAATCTCACTAAGATTTCAATATAGGTAGATCCTAGCAGCACGAAAGAATGGTTGTAGGGATGTTATGGCATCGACTGTAAAGAGTATGGTGCACTCACATTGATGGAGAGAATCTACTACAAGATTTTGGCCTTTCATATTAATCCAATAGTGAGGCCAAGCAAGATCACTATCTTATCCACTCATGCATGTGCTACTCTAAGTGGTAGATTCCCTGTCAACCATTCATAGTTAATCTATCTTGAGATAGAAATGTGCTTCAAGGAGAATAAACATGGAAGGAAGAAATCCACCCTTTCCATGCCTCATTAGAAAACTATGTCAGAGGGGAGGGATAACTTACTATACAAATGAAAATTTCTAACATACTACATCTGCTAATTGGATAGAGATGATGAAGGACAAAGTCTCTACAAAAGTCATCTAAGAAGAGGAGCAACAACTACCACCCCCACCATCCACTCAATAAATAGTGCAAAATATTGTTGCAACTTTTAAATGGTTGTGCAAATTCCAAGAATGGTTCTTGAGTTAGTAAGACCAACAAGTATGAACAAGTGGTGGTGATCCATCTATGTACCAACCAACAATGAGTCAACTAAATGAAGTGGCTTGAATAGTTAGCTAGATGGAGGGGGTGGACCAATCATTTTGGTCCAAAGAATGAAGTTTCTTGCAAGATTGAATCCTAGCACCCAAGAGGTAATATTATCCCTCTCAAAATTGCAATAATTCCTAGAAATCTTTGGGAACATCGCTACTTTTTTAGTATTCTTGGAGGAGGGTGGAGGGGGTAATAGTTTTGACAATGCAACACCATGGATAGGAGATAGCAGTAAAGGTGGTTGCTGATAGAATTGCTGAAACTATAAACATATGTGTGGCATATGTATTACACATCTTTGCATTTCAATATGTGCAGACATTTGTAGGGATAGTAAGTGGTAAGTTGATCATAGCACAACATGAACAATTATTGGACTGACTGGTGGGAACTGGACAACTAATTTTGGACATCTGTGACCTTCTAAATAACACAACTGTAACCTAGTCAAACCTATTGGAAGAAAGGGAAAAAAATATCATTTTGGAGGGGAAATTCAAAATAGGCAAAGAGCTAGATGAATGCTTGGCCAAGGAGGTTGCTAAACTCAAAGCCTAGATTGCTGACCTTGCATTCCTCAACTCGGTAGTAACAAAGGATGAAGCTCTTAAAAAGCTTCACACAAGATTGAAAGGGGTTGGTGCAATGGAGATGACGATGTTCTATCAATACTTAGTAGAGGCTACTTTGCATAAAATTTAGAAGGCCTTGAATCAGACCGACCATGATAATGTACAATTGACTGCAAAGAATCATCACCTATGAAGTGTTGATGTGCAAAAGTAATAGATGATGAATTTCATCCATCAATAATAGGAGTAGCTATCCAGAGTGAACACTGAGTTGAGAAGATTGGTAGTAGAAAATAGGGACCTCTTTATGGAGGAGGTCCATGATCTTCACCAAAATACTACAATTGAGATAGCCACCTAGAAATCAGAGGCTATCAAATTTGAGAGAGTCAAAAATCACTATAGAAATTAGGTTAATCTATAGAAAGAAGTTAATGAAATCACATCTTGTTAGCAAAGGAAAAAGTAAATGAGACCCTCTAGAAAGTCCTACAAGGAATAAATATTTAAAAACCTATCATTGATGGGATAGATACCTACAACAAAGTGGAAATCCACATGAAGAAGTTGTATATTAAGGAAATGATAAAATACATGGAGCTCACCAATCTTTGATATGCAAATCTAGCTACACTAATTGTTGGATGGCCATGGTTTGAATTGAAGAAACAAGTGGCTAGCTTGTACTTATTGTACAAGGTAGAGTTCAAGCACCATAAGGACACCGAGTAGAAGCTTGCAGTGGTAAATGCAAAACTCAAGATTCTCAACATGAAGTTCACTTACCAATGATCAACTATTGAGAACTTGTCCAATAGGATGAATGACTACCAAGAGCTGTAGAATGCACTCATGGCATTTGATATCAAATGCAAGCAATTTATTGCTTGGTTTATCAATGTAAAGGAGTTTTTCCTAGTAATTCCCTATCTATGACATATCCCCATTCTAGCCCACATTGGTGATGCCACATAGACTATGAATGATCCCTGGAGCAAGGAGGAGAAGATGAAGGTGTTATTGGATGTCTTTTACCTACCACTAAAAGTGGTAGCTATAAAAAAATAGCCACAACCATCTTAAGCACTCAAAACAAGAGAAGGTCCTTTGGAACCTCAAGAACCCCCACCACATGGGATAATTTGATCTTTTAAACCATCTTCACATCGTCATAGCATGCGTTGTCCAATTTTGTTCAATCATGTTCTAGTATTCAATTCTTTTTCATGAGCATCATAATTTTGTAATCAATGTTGATCCATACACCTGGGTACTTTGTTTTGTTTTGTTGTGTTAGTTTTGTCATGTCATGTATTAGTTAATAATCCCATACCTTCCCAATTTTGTAAGGAAATCAAAGACAATTTTTCATTCAATCATGGGGATATGATGAAAATTCTTTAGATGGCTATGTTGATGGGATGTTGTTGATGTGACCACATCATTGTATGATTTCCCACATTGATATGTACCCTTTGATGTGGCACCTTAGTAAGTCTATAAATATGACTCCCTAGCCATGTTAAGGGAAAAATAATTTTAGTTGCTAGCAGAACTCTTGTAGTTTGTTTTTGTAAGAGATAGAATAATTTTTTTATGTGCTCATAGTAGGAGTTAAGAAGTATACATATCTTTATTCGAACACTATTGTACCTAAGCATTGTAGTGTGTGCAAAAATAAAGATGAGCTTTTTGATAAACCTTGTAGCACTTGAACTAGCTTAATGATTTATTTATGCATTTATTGTTTTTCATCAATTAAGCAATTAATTAAGCTAATATTATTAATAATTTAAGTAAATAATTAATCTAAATAAACTAGAATACATAAGTACAACCACTTCGAGCATATATATAACACTTGGTAATCCCAATAGCACTAATGCTTGGTTGCCCAATAGTGTTGTACGTGTTCAAGATGTGTACAGAAAGTGAAACCAGATGATTATGTTAAGATAGTTAGTTATTAATTAGCAATTAAATTAGTTTAACTATTCAATCAATTTATTCTCAATTATTAACAACCTTAGATGAACAAAATATAAAATAATAATCATGTGCCTAAATTACACTTAACTATACAACTAAACCTTACAAGTGTAGTTGGGAAGAAAATGATCATTCGTTGATTAGATTCACCTTTTAGATTAAATTCTATGTATGAAAACACTAGGAATCCATAGAATTCAACTAGATCATGTGTGAATTCCTTAGTGATTTGTATGGTTAGGCATAGGGCTACCTTGTCGATCATCAAATTATGAAGAGTTTTTAGAAACTAAAATACTATAAAATAAAATGGAATTATTGGGAAATAATAAAATGCACTATTCCTTTATTAATCCTATCATTGATTATCAAGTGAACTGGCTTTGTTTCTCATTATGTTCATCATTTTTAAACTTTTGTATGTATTAAGAGTTTTGTTGAAAGGAATCTGAAAAATGATGATGAGTGACAAGATACCCCCTACATCCAACCATTCGAATCACAAGCATTCACACATGATCCAGTTGAATTTTATGGATGGGACTAGTTGTGGCATCTAGATCCTAATGCCTTAATTGTATTTTTCTATCTTCCACTTGGACTAGCGGTAGTTTTGTCATGTATGATTTAGTCCAAAGTAAGGCATATGATTCTTGATGTTTTTTTGACCTTATTCTACTCCTAACAATAATAAAGAAATCAATTATTTAACTAATTAACAATGGAAAGTAAAGTCTAAACTAGCCTATGAGTGATGAGTGTATGTTTATAGCTTGCCATACATGGCCTGAACTCACATATCCAATTCTAATATTATCAAGTGCTATGCTGTTGAGCGAACTAAGTAATAATGCTACTAGGAGTACTAAGCAAATACATGTTTACACTTGAAATTAGTCCCACTCATTCTACTAATTCATTAGTATGCATGGGAATGTAAATATTAACTAAGTACATGAAAAGTAAATTGCATGGAAAGTAAATCTAATCTAAGTCAAAGTGTTGTAATGAATAAGAATCAATCTCAATCTTATTGTCATTCATGGAATGTTTCCAAGTACATTGCCACTTGAATAAGATGTTGTACAACTTACTTAGATCCACACTATAAGCACTCATTAGCTATTCTCTAAAACTATAAAATAACATTGCAAGAGTTCAACTACTCTATTGACTAATATGACTTCCAAACCATGCATCCAAGTGCTATATTTATAGGCCAACACACATCCTACGATATCAAATATCCAACATTGCATATTGTATCTTGATAACAAGTATCTGATATTAGGGATCTAATATCAGAGCTACCAAAAATGAACTTTTTATTCAAATAGATGTAACATCATGCATTGAGGCATCTATGTTAAGCCATCTACATTGAGACATCTTCCTTAACATGGCTGCATCAATGCATCTAACCAAAGCTTCATCATACCCCCATGACTGAGTAAAAACTCATCCTCAAGTTAATAGGATAGGACCAAGCTTTCTTTACAAAACATTAGGAATGATGGGATTATTGACTGATGCAAACTATTGATTGACTCTGAGTGCCACATTACAAAATTTTATTCAAGTGGATGCATAGAAAATGACAAAGTAGATAAACATTAAAAATTACAAAATTTGGAGAGCTCTTAAAAATTCCACTAAGGATGATTCTTTTTATTGAGCCTAGTAGTGATAGACTTCCAATTTTTATTGTTATGTTGATGCTTCTCTAGTTATGCAAAACATTCTTGGAGGGTGGATTGAAATTTCTTCTCATCGTTCCATGGATCTAGCAAGCATGCGAAGTTTGAGCTACTATCTTATATGTGTTATGATTTGTCCATGGGCATATCCTACATTGTCCTCCTCTTGGTTTCATTTTCATGCTTGGCAAAAGACCTTCTTCCTTAGGCATTTCTTTTAGCATCACTTGTAGTCACCAAAGGATCAACATTAGTTTTAGTAAATTTTCCTTAGTAATTAACGCATTTCAAATCCCTTAGTTTTTTTTTTAATTACAAGGTGATGATAGCATACTATGCCCAAGGTTAAGAGGTAACTAAAATCATCAAGTTGTTCACATTATTTTAAACAATTACTATTAGTTACCATGATGTTCAAAAATAGGATGTTGAAAAAAGTTCAAAATTTTCAAAGTAGGCATCCCTAGCCCCCATGACTAATAAGCATAACTTCCAAAGCACACAATTTTTTGAACAATTAAAACCAAAGGTTTGATTTAGAAGATGGCCAAGAAATATTGAACCTGAAGGATATTTTAATAGAAGAGTAGAAAAAAGTAAGGAAAAAGTAATTAAAAGGGATGAGAATTAGTCTTAAAACTATGCATAAATTTAGAGAAAATGTTATTGATGTTCTAGAATATATGAAGGTTATTTCAAAGCCATGATCAACAAAATTTATGCAAGTGGCTCCTTCCCAAAGCAAGCTACTTCCATAATGCCCTTGCATAACCACTTCTATAGATGTTTGTGGGAACCCAAGAAGTTAAATGTAGAACATGTCTTTGTTACAAACAACATACAAATATGATGGTTGGGATGTTGCACTATATTACACAAAACCAAAAGGCTCATAATTTCATGTAGTAGTGAGGTGAATAATGGGATGAGAAGGGATTGTAGAGATCAGGATGTAAGGTACTTGACGATGTTCATAATAGGTTTTTGTAAAAGATGTGATTAAAATGATCATCATACCTATCCATCCAAGTTTAGACCAAGTTCATACCATGAATAGTAACCTTGCATTGATGTGTCCCTCCTACCTACCACCATGAGTTCACATCCACCAAAAAGAACAATCATCACTCTAAATAAAGAAGAAAAGAGATGAAGAAAGGAAGGGCCTTAGTTAGAGGGGAGCCTTTAGGCATGAGTAACATGTCTTTCTAGCCCCATAGCCAATGCTTGTAGCCCATTATTGTGTCTAAGGGATGTGCTTTGAATTCCCATTATTGTTTTTTTTATCTCTCTTTTTTTGTTTTGTTTATTTCTTCTTCCTCTTTTTTTTTTTTTTTTTGAATTTTTGGATGAGAACCACACTATGAAAAGACTTTTAGCTTCTTGTTATTGCTAAATAGAGAAGTGATAATACATTCCAAGAGGACTCATAAACCACATGAAGGAAGTTAGGAAGAGAACTCAACAAGTCCCCTTGAGGTCACACCCTTTTTCATTCCCACTTGATCATTTTCTCTTTCTTAAGGTAGAATGATAATTGATGAATTTTAGTTTCAGAAAAGAAGAACCAAATTATTTTTATGATAAAGAAATTTTATTCAGAGAACTAGAGGGATGGATGAGGTGGTCTCACCACTTTACATAATACTTACGCAATCAGCTTAATAGCATAGCACAAAAACCCAACAGATAGCATTGACTTTTGTAGCATGACTTGGAAATATTATTTAAAAAAACATAAAATACATTTGTAAAACATAAAGAGAATGACTCATGAAAATAGAAAAATATAAAGAAAATAAAACTATTAAGAAATGAAAAACATATGAAGAATCAGAAAATTTTGGAAGAAATAGAAAAATGATAAAAAATTGTAAAACAAAAAAAGTGAAAAATACTTATTAGTTCTTGAACAACAATGGAGCATCTACTCCATGACTAATATTATGGCTGCACATGTAGGAGATGGACTACACAATTCCTTGGTTATACACCACTAGTTTTTCATCTATCACTATTACTAATTTAATTAATCATGTGGTGGCACATCTAACATTGGTGATAGTCTCATTTGGAACATTTAGAGATGTATCTTCATCTGTACTTGAAGGTATTACCATTTTTGGGGTTTCAAATTTGTTTTCTTCTTCTTCTTGATTTTCAATTCTAATTTCTAACTCTCTATGTTTAATATCTTTTTCTAGTGTATAATTAGAGTGTAAGATATTTGTGTCTAAGTCCTCTATTTGGTAAATTTTCTTAAGTCTAGAACTAATAAGTAAATTAGTTGCTTCCATTCATCTTTGAAATAATTTTATATTCTCATTTTCAAGCCACTAGTTATCTTTTGGTTTAGTGGCTACTACCTAGATTGGTTTTTGCTCATACACTTGCTCCTAAACTTTGTTGTGGGTTATGTTAGTATTTTGAAATTCTAGCCCACAACTGCACACTTTACTATTAGTAGTGATGCATGGATTCTTTTGTCTCTCCACAATGATAGTTTCATCATTTCCATTAGGTGTTGTAGTAATGATGGATGTTGGCCCTTGTGTAGGATTGAAAAACATTAGTTGTGAAAGGAAGGATGTTGTACTTGATTAGGATTGTGCTGGTTTGGATGAGTTTGTAGGTCCATGAGTGTTGTGCTTATGCATGGGAACTATCCTAAAGATAGTACATTTATGAGATTATGGTGGATATCTACTAACATTATCAGTTCTATGTATGTTTGTAGAACAAGTGGCATTCTCTCATTGATGTTGTGGTGCTGAAGCTTCCTGTGTTGTTGGAGGTGACATGTGGTGGAGGTGAGTATTAGAATATTGAGGATATGATGGAGGGTGAGAGGTGTGAGGTGGTGATCTCATATAAGATGTTGAGGGTTGATGATATTCGAGAGAGTAGTAATAATGATTTGAGGTAGAGGAAGTGGAACTAGTTAGTGAAATAGGTTGTTGAACATAATATCCATATGGATTTGGTTGGTAGTAAGGGTAGTGTTGGTTTGGTGGTGGCCTTCCATATGACTGTGTTTGATGCNCCCCCCCCCCCCCCCCCCATGGCTATGGGTTTTGCCACGACATTGGATGATAGTTTTAAGGCTATTAAGAAGTCCCACTAGGATGGAATGGTTGGTTGTAAGACTATCTATAATTACCTTATGAGAAAGGTAATTTCCTAGGCATTTTCTTTTGTATGAACTTGGGATTCAATGAAAAATACCAATACTCATGTAGATGTAACATGACTGGGCAATAGCCCTTTGGATGGTCATATATACAAATTTCACATCCATCATCTTGTTCAGTGGTTAAGTCTATAGTCTCTTCTTCTACAGCCATTTCCCCTTTCTACCAATCAATGTTCTTACCTGTCTCTTGGTCCCTTTAACTCCTTTTATTATGGTTAGTTGATTTTTTTTTACATTACTCTCTCCTCTATGATTTCTACAGAAGTTGTAACTTTCTCATTTATCCATTCTAACATATTATCTAGCTTTGCTTCAAGCTCATCGATAGACTTTTGTATTAGCAAGGTTTATTGTGAAATCACCTCATCAAGAGCTACCTATTTTTCCTTATCATAGATGCAAACCCTTTTCTTTTGAAGAGTTGGATTCTAGTTATTTTCCTATACATTCTCTTGTTTACATAACTCTCCTTCTTCTTTTGCCATGCACTCAATTAGCCTTTATATCTTATGTACTTTCAATTCGTATAATTAACCTTGGGCATAAATCCCAAGGGTCTTCCTTGTTTCATTATGAAGCCCATTTATGATGTGGAAAGGTTTCTCTTTTTGAGAGAAATCATGTCCAAGACATCTATGTAGTAGTGAATAGCATCTATCCAAGGCCACATCCAAAGGTACATGATTTTCTTGCTTCCAACCTTGGATTTATTTTCTTAGGTTGGATACTCTCACATAGGTTTGGTATTTTTCATTGAAAATTTCTAGCATTATGAAGCACTGGTGGATGGAAATTGGTTCCAATAATCTATACCAGCTTTAAGACTTGTCTATTAATGTCCTAGGAAAGAGCTTAAGATTTTTCCACTTATTTTCAATATTTTACAAGGCATAGGCATCATGGAAGGCTTGTAAGGGATGTTGTTGATTAGAATTATAGCCTTCCATAAATTTAGGAATGTTATTCATGTCAAGCCATTTGATGTGGTTGTCCCTTTGATGCCTTTGGGGTTTTTAACTACCTCGCTAATCTGTGTTAGGTCCCTGGTAGCCAATAAGGGTTCATCTATACAAAACACATCATGGTGATAATCTATATTTCTATTCATCTAATTGTGATGATCTTGTCTCTGCCCATTTTGATGTCTTTGATTTTACCCTTAGGTTCAATTTCTATCTTTATCTTGACCCCATAGTGGAGCTCTATCTCTATACCTACATTCATCTTTTTCAGAACTAGACATCGAAGAGGAAGAAGAAGATGAGAAACTTGGAGAATCGTCATGGCTTCTATAGTTGTCCCCATGGTCCCTTGATTTATCTTGTCTAGGTTTAGAGGAGGTCCTAGGCCTTGAGGCCCTCCTTAATCTAGGACTTACTCCATCTTCTCTAGGATTGTTTTCCTTAGGTGAAACTAGCCCTTGAGTGTAGTAAGAGTGGAAATGAGCATATGAAACCATTGGTTGAGGTTATTCACTACAATTCTCTTTAGTGTAGATCCTATTAGTTCTTAAATGAATGTTCTCATCATATGATGTGTTATTAGTCCTATGTGAAGAAGACATGATTTTACGTAATAATGTGTGTGACTTAAAATATTAATATTTTCTAAAATATAGATTGTTATTATCTTTATAGTGATCATGTATAATATAACTAATCTAGATAACTAGCACCATCCTCAGCAATGATGCCAATGATGAGCAATGAGGTACCTCCTACATCCAACCATATAAATTACAAGTGTTCACACACAATCCCATCAAATTCTATGGATGGAACTAGTTATGAAATCTAGATTATTATGCCTTGATTGTAGTTTGATGTCTTCCCACTTGGACTAATGGTAGTTTTGTCATGTATGGTTTAGTCCAAAGTGAGGCATATAATTCTTGATGTTGTTTCAATCTTATGCTACTCCCAACAATAACAAAGAAATCAATTATTTAACTAATTAACAATAGAAAGTAAAGTCTAAACTAGCCTATGAGCACTATGTGTCCATTCCTAGCTTGGCATACACATCTTAAACCCATGTATCCACTATTGGAATCACAAAGCACTATGCTATTAGATGAACCAAGCATACACTACTAGGATTACCATGCGAATATGTGTTTACACTTGAAATTGATCATGCTTATTTTGCCAATTCATTAATATGTATGGAAACATAAATATTAACTAAGTACATGAAAAGTAAATTGTATGGAAAGTAAATCTAATCTAAGTCAAAGTGCTACAATGAATAAGAATCAATCTTGATCTTATTGTTGTTCATGAAATATGTCAAGGTACATTACCGCTCAAATAAGATGTTATACAATTGACTCAAATCTAGATTGTGAGCACTCACTGATTATTCTCTAAGACTATAGAATAAAACTACAAGTGTTTTGGTACTCTATTAACTAATATGACTCCCAAACCATGCACCCAAGTGTTATATTTATAGGCCAACACACATCCCATGATATTGGATATCTAAAATGGCATCTTGGAACTTGATATTGGGTATCCAATATCAAAGCAATAAAAATGAACCTTTTATTCAAAGAAATGGGACAACATGTGTAAAGGCATATATGTTGAGGCATCTACCTTGACAAAGCTACATTAACATAGTAACCAATGCTTCATCAAGTGAGTTACATTCATTCCTTGAATCTTATTTCTCTTTTTGTAACTTTGCAGGGTTGATGTACTTCTTATGGGAAGGAATATTCATTAAGCTCATTGGAATCTTGTGGGGTTGAGTGTGTTTGTAGCAATGAAACACTCCAGTGCAGAGCCCATGTTTTGTAAAGGTTGTGGGATCCTTCAAATCATATTTTGAGCTTGTTGGAATCTTGTGAGATTGAGTGTTTGTCTAGCAAGAAAACACTTTGAGTGGAGCTCAAACTTTGTATAGGTTGTGGTATTCTTGAAACCTCATTTTTCTAAGTTAAAAAGCCTGAAAGCATGCATAGAGTCTACCCTCCAAGTGTAAAAGTACCCAAGTTAGGAAACCATGCAAAAATTGATGTGTAGTTTTGGTGGTCTTGGTTGTTTAATTGGTGAACTTATTCAACCTCCCTTATAAGTTTTTGATCCTCATTTAATGCCAAAAATCTCTTGTAAACCCATCTCTAATTAGCCATTCAACTCAATGCTAGCTTCTGATAAATAGTAAATATTCAAGCATCCAAACTAGTACAATTAAGTGTTCGTGGTAGAGGGAAATTGCCAATATCTAATAAGTCCAAATGCCTAAAATCTCTAATAAGAATAAAAAATAACTCTAGGATTAATAGTAGTAATCCAATATGTCCTAAACTAACCAAATATTTTCAACTAGAGTCTAGAGTCATCAAAAGGTATTCAAATAAGCTTCAATGAAAAGAGTATCAAAAATGATACAATTGAGATATCACAACCTATAATGGCTTACCATGGCATGTTCTTGGCTCATGATTTATTGAAGAAAAATACTAACATAAACTAAGGTAAAAATTCTTAACCACAGCCTAACCATGCCTCATGATGGCTGATCATGACTTGATCATGACTTGATCATGACCTGTGATTAGCTAGAAATTATTTAAAATAGTTTAAAATAAAAAAAGAAATAAGAAAGGCTTGACCATAACTCAAAATGCAAATGAAGGCTATAAGGTCCACAATGACCTTATCATGAATCATGGTTAGCATTGATAATCTCACCACAACCTATGGCAAACTTATGATTTTAAAGCAAAATCCAAGAAAGCTAAAAAAACAACTCGAAATGACCTATAAACAAATAAGAAGGGACATTGAAGATACCATATTCATGATTCAAAAAAATATAATCAAACCTTGGCATGGAGAAAAAAATGATAAATAAGTTGATAGTATGATAAAGAATTTAAACCCTATGTGCAATAATCAAAAACTCGTAAAACAATAATGACTTGGTATCTATAGAAATGATCAAAATTCAATTAGATAATAATGATACCAAGGTACAAGTCTAATGTGCAATACCCAAGATAAAAATATTTGATATGATGAATTCTTCAAAAAAAAATTATTTAAATTAGTAAAAGATAATAAAATTTACAATAATAAAATAAGCAAAATAATCATAATAGTCAAGAAAATCTACATGTTCAAAATAATACCCAACTCCAATCACAAATGCATAAAGATCCAAACGGAATTCAACAAAATCCAACTCCTACTGATAAAGCTCAAACTTGAAAATTGAAACAAATAGGAGAAATTCCAAGATAAATCACCCTAAAAATATAAGCATTATCCACAAGCAATACATGAACTTATCCATGTGCTCTCCCATAACCATGCACATAAGCCAGCAAAGCTCTTCAATACTATAAGAAGCCCTCAATCTAGTAGCATTTCCGCATTCAAGATAATGGGTGTCAAAGTATTTGGAAGAATGGAGTATGGAGTTTTTATGAAAATATACCAAAAATCTTACACAACAATTCCAATCTATTTTCTAAAAATAAAATAAAATTAAAGAAATCTACCACATAGCCTTTCATAACTTACCATATCTCCCACAAAAGCTAATATGTCATACTAATAACATTTAAATCATAACAACACATACCATAATTATTTTAATTCATAAAAAAATATCATTTACATACAAAATTTACTTATACCATCACATGTCACACATTCCCATACCATGGCCTCTGCAAAATATGAACAAATGCATCCACAAGGTTAGTATGTACTAGCTAAAAATATATAATTAAATGATGCATGAAATGAAGTATACATGAAAATAAAACATAATGTTGGAAATATAAATGAGCTAATAAGAATACTTAAAGGTATAGCATAATATCCAAAGCATGAATCACAATAATGCACAAGGTAGATATACCAACCTATGTATCTAAAATATGGGTTGTTACAAAGAAGAACATGATTAGTTAATTACTACTTGATAATTATTTTTGAATAATAAGAAATATATTTTCAAAGAAAAAACTAGATTTATAATTAAAGTATGGATTCAAGATTAATTAAAAGCTAGTAAAATAAGCAAAGATTTGTTGTACTTGCAATATGTATGTACAAATTCATTTGAACAAATGCACTAATTAAGTGGAACTTGCATTTGACTATGCATAGCTCTTATATGGATAAAAAGAGATTAATTAAATACCATTACATTAAAATGAATAAACAATATTTTTACATTAGATATGTACTCTATTTGCATGGTGAAAGCTTGCTTATTTTGGTTGGATTTTCTAAGACAGAGTCAGCTTTTCTATCTAAAGAAAAACATTAATGGAAGATATATTTATCAAGCATGAAATAATGTTTTTTAGATTATGCTTCAGATTATGAATATTATGAAATAATGAAATATAGTTCAACATTACGTAAGTGGAATCTATGGATTATGGAAGATATATAATTTAGTGTTAAAGAAATAAGACATTTTGTAACACCCTCCCTACTTAATGGAGGAAAAGAAGGCATTACATTGATCTAACTCTAGATCCTTAGTCATGGTAAAAATGAATGAATAAAAATGAAAGAAAGGTATACCAATAGAGTATGGAAAGTAAAATATTGAATAATAAAGCATTTCTAAAATGAGTTGAGATCCATGACCTCATAATGAAATGAAAGCAATAATAAAACAAGAACTTGAATGAGATAAATATGCATAATCTGAAGCATGAAATAAGATTACATTAAATATTAAAATTATATACAATGAGAAATGATTATGAACAAAAGCATACAAATAAAAGGAGATAAGAAATAAAGTATTGAACATTATATAATCACATTCAATAGTTGCATGATTTAAAGCTAAAAATTACACATATAAATACAATATATAAATCATATCATGAGAAATTGTTAAGATAAAGTGGTATAATAATGATATGTTGTACATTAACTATACACCTACTAAATATGTACAAAGTTACTAATATGCATGGTTTGAGAAAAATATTTAAAACAATAATATACATAGTGATAAAACTTCATAAAGCTATGGTTACATAGCCCCTAACAAGATATATCTTTAACTTATCTAACTTGAAATATTTATGATCATAATGACATATGTTCTATCACATGAAAGAATACATAAATAAGAGCATATTAATAACTATAAGAATAATATCATATCTAATAAGTACCAAAATATAATATTTTCTAAGGATTAGCAACAATAAATAAATCTATTCTATCATAGTTCATTATGATATCGATGTACAAGTTCATAAAGATCCACATTTTATAAATCCATGAATAATGACAAAATTCATGAATGATAACAAAGTTTAAGATAAATATCAAATCTTCTACATCTAAGAAGATATAAATCATTAAAATAATTAGAAATACTCTATACATGGGATCCACTAACTTTACAAGCAACATGAAGACCTAAAATAGGAGGATGGCTTAATATAAAAATGAGTGAGATACTTTGGCACCTTTCCTAATCAATAACAAGGATCATGTATTATGAGCTTGTGTATGGGGATTCTTTGACATGCACTCATAACTATTTTCCTCTAAACCACATCCATAAATAATTAGGCAAACATGCCACCATCACCACTACGTAACTAGGGAGTCTAGCCACATCGATCTTAATGTAGAATATGTAATAAGTTGAGATGTGTACTTGATCTAGATCCAAAAATATAAAAAACTAAACTAAGTCCATAGGGCTTACTTATTAGTTTAGTAGTGGTGATTCAACCATTGGTAAATAAATATGGTATTAAAGGTGTTGAAGGATCCTCTAATATTCTAGAGGAAAATAAAAACAAAAGAGGGCAAAAACACATGCTCTTATATAGGATGGGACCCATAGTAAGAGTCTAATTGATGCATTCAATGTAGATTAGTCAATAATGCCCTAGCGTACTTATCACCAAGTGACCACTCAACTCGATGCTAGCCTCAATAAACAAGAAGTAAAATTTGAATAGCAATATATCATTAACAAAAATTTAAAAGAAAATAACATGTTAATGAATCATAAATTGGTTGCATCGACTAGGCCCTCTTAACTAGGCCTCATTGACTAGGCCCCATTAACACATGATTTGATGCATTTACCTGGTCTCATTGATGTAGTGTCTATTTTTACCTATAAATACGTGCTCACCTACTGTGTTTATGATATATCTTTGTCATATTTGTAGTGGAGCTATTGTAATCTTGTCATTTGAAAGTTAGAATATTTTTCTAAGTGCTCATAGTAGGAGTTAAAGAGTGTATGGATCTTTATTCAAGCACTACTGTACCTAAACATGGCAATGTGTGTGGCACAAAATATGAGCTTTTTGATAAACCTTGCAGCACTTTGAAATAGATTAATTTTTATTTATGCATTTAATGTTTTATGCAATTTACCTTAATGCTTTAAGTAATTAAGCGAAATTAAGCTACATTAAGCTAGATTAAATTGTGATTAATTAAGTACATAAGTATGACCACTTTGAGCATACATTTGGCACTTGGTAATCCTACTAACGCTTACTGTTTGGTAACCTAGTAGTGCTAAATGCTTTCACGATGTGTATGAAAAGTCAGAAAAGATGTTTATGTTAGTTTTAGTTAGGTGTAGCTAGTTAGATTAAATTAATAATTTATTTATCTTATCTTATTCATTATTCTTTATCCTTAGGTGACTTAAAACTTAAAATGTAAAAATGATAAAATTCATATGCCTCAGTTGCACTTAACCATACATTTGCATATCACAAGTGTGATTGGGAAGACAATGATTCTAATGGTTAGTGTCACTTCCTAGAGACCTATGTGCTTAGAAGGCTATAAATCCATAAAATTCAACTGAATCATATGTGAATGCTTACTGATTCGTATAGTTGGTTGTATGGTCTACTCGCTACTCATCAATGATGCCATTGTCGGGGACTTATAGCTTGATACATGCGCTATCTAGAACTTGGTGAATATTATTTAGGATCATGGATCAAATGCTAAGATCATAATCATTTGAAAAATAAATACATAATAATTAGTAAAAACTATACTACAAGCACAGTGGGAAATTATTTCTACCAAAAATATCTTCTTCTTCTCATAAGTGAGATGATTTCAAGTCAACAGTATCACAAGAATGCAAAGTGATGTGCATTCATCCTAATGAGTTTGTACCCAATTTTACTTACATCCTTCATCAAGATGAGCACATGTAGTGGCAAGACATGGAGGGAAATGTTGTATTTCCACTTGATCTATTTGTTCCCACGATGCTACTCCAAACCCTTACAAGGTTGGGCATTGAGGAGCTTCACAAAGAGTATGTTGTGAAAGATCATGACTTTTGATAGTACCATCCCACTAAGGCACAATGCAAATGAGATTAACAACATGAAAAGTGCTACAAAGAGATGAAGGGAAAATGGTTCACTAACCCCTTGTTCTTGCTAAATTAAAAGGATAATGAGGAACCTCCTTTTGAGGGTTCTCAATATGCAAACTCTCCACCTCTTAATTTCAATGAAGGGGAGTTGAACCTAAATTCTAAATTAGTAATCAAGAATTTGAGTTCAGGTAACAATGTATCTTAGTTGTGGAAACTCTAAGAAAGGGAGTTGAAGTGGGAGATTGGACAAGCATAATTAAGATCACTCTAAGGATTATTTCTATGAAAAATGAAGGGATAATGGTAGATACCATGATGGTGGTAGTCCTTCTCTCTCTTCACCCTCTTCATCTAAATTAGCTTCTTCCTCCAAATCTAAAAAGAACTACAAGTGGCAGGACAATAATGATAATCGTAGAGACTACCATGAATGATGAAATGGTAGAGGACATCATAGGCATCATTAATTTTATGTTGATGAACCTCTTCTAGCCACACAAAATATGCTCAATATCATAGAGGCTATTAGAATTCCTACCAGGTATGTGAAAGAAAGTCGAATCAAGAGGCTATACATGAACAATATTCCCATATTTGAGGGGGATATAACTCAAATCATAAAACACATTTACAAGCCTTTCATGATGCTTGTGCCTTACAAAATACTGAAAATTATTGGAAAAAGCTTAAGCTATTCCCCAGAATACTCATCAAGGAAGCAGAAATCTAGTACTAGTCTCTGGAACTAGAATCAATCTATCGATGGAGTACAATGCTAGAACTATTTAATGACAAAAATTGGATGTACTCTAGAGGGTCAAACCTACACAGGAAAATACAAGGTTGGAAACAAGGAATACATGAACCATTGGATGTTGCCATCGGTAGATATTATTCATTATTACACCAATGGCCTAGCCATGGTTACTCCTAATGATAATAACTTCACCATGAAAAACATGAAAAAAATGGGCTTCGCTCGAAAACATGAAAAACCCTTGGGATCTATGCCCAAGGAAGACCATTGGAATTAAGATCCCATTAGATAAAAATGTTGATTGAGCATGTAGTAAAGGAAGAAGAAGAGTTTAAAAAATAAGAAAGTGCAAAAGAATATAATAGGAATCCTTCCATTAAAAAAAAGAATGTCCACTTTTATGGCAATGAGAAGGAGTCACATCTTGATGAGGTGGTGTAATGGAAGACCTTACCGATCCAAAAATCTATGTTTGAAATTTTGGCCAAGGTAGATAAAATGTGGGATTCATTAGATGAAAAATTTCAAACTACTCTAAAACTTATAGAAGAATCAAATGAGTAGATTAGTAATCATGACCATGGGAGGAAAAAAGAAGCTAAACATGCCTACCAAAAGGGTAAGGGAAAGGCTACAATAGTAGAAGAGATTATGGAGTTAGAATTAGATGATGATAGTGGGTGTGACATCTACCAATATGAACATCCTAAGGGATGTTGCCCTATTGTGTCACACTTATAGGAATTTGGGATGCATGCATTAAATCTTAGACTAACACGAGGGAAAGCACCCAAAAAGGTTACATTGTCCTTAAGGCAATCCTAGGCAGTTCCATTAGCAACATCCTTATTATCTAAGTGGAACTCCACTACAATCATATGAGCAATATTAGCAGTGGTAGTAACCAAAATCATGGAGGATGCCATCACCATGGTAGCACTACCCTTATAGGCAGCCAAATCCATATGGGTACTATGTTTAGAAACCCCTACCTCCACGTGACTCTTCTAATCATGTTTCTCCTTTCTAGCATTGCTACCACCCTCCAAACTATCACCAAACTCATTCTCCAACTTCTAGATGGAATCCCATATTCCATCCATACCCTTCTCATGTGTTTGCACTTATTCCTCCATACTCAACATAGCTACTACCTACTCCATCCATTTAGGGTGAGCTTCCAACCTAGTCACAACAATGTAATGCTACAAGGATTGTTAATCTACAACTAGTTAATCAACTAAGTGGTTTGGAACCTAAATCTCATTAAAAGACCATTCTTCCAATCCAACAATCCTCTTAAGCCCTATTAAACTCATGTGGCCAGTCACCTTGCTTCATCCTCATCCTCTACAAGTCATCAAATTGAGAGCCCTTCAAACCAAATTCCTTCTAGGATCCTCACTATTATGTTAACTCATGTCATATCTAATTGGATCCAGGTTGGCAACCTTCCTAAGAAATTAGCTGATCTTGGAAGTCAACTTATCTATTTGTAGATTGCTAGGAATGAACCATGTAGAGCTCTTCTGAATTCAAGTTTTAGTAATAATCTAATTTCTCATGAGATGTATACTACCTAGAACCTACTACCTCTCAAGAAGAGAAATATCATATTACAATTGGTAGACCAATCCATCACTATTCCATTGGAACTATTAGAAGATATTGTGACCAGTTTCTATGGGTGGTCCTATCTTATTGGTTTCCTAGTAATCAATGTTGAGAACTACAAGGGGGATTTTTCAATCATTATTGGAAGAGCTTGGCTAAGTACTGTTGATGCAAAAATGGACATTAGAAATCTTTTCATAGAAATTTCCAAGAAAAATGCATTTGTAAAGATTGAGAACAAATAAGTTCTATGCATCGCGTACCGTGATACATGGTGCAATTGCATGTAGAAACTCTATTCTATGAAAATAACATCCATTTTTGCATGTAGGTAGTGTGCAAATGAGGCAAATATTCAAAGGTTCCTATAGGCAATAGCCACAAAATAGGAGGGCACCTAATGGATGACAACTGATCTTGGAAGCAACACACCTTGCAAGGAACCTGCTGAGAGCCTAACATGTGTATATTTTAAAAGCATGAAAGAACTGGAGCAAGTTCATCACCAACTCTCTGATGATTCAAATGATGATACCTATTGGAGAGATTTGGAAATCCCTAAAAATTTTAAACAAGAACCCTTAGAGTTAAAAACTCTACCTACCAACATGGAGCATGCATATTTGAAAAATGGCAAGATAATAATCATCAATGCCAATCTTACTCCTAAACAAAAATGGATGCTATTGAGGATGGTTAACAAATGGCTAAAAGCCTTTGCTTGGTCATATCTTGAACTCACGCAAATTGATCCTAGGATATGCCAACATCATATTTACACTAATCTATCCATGAAGCCAAAGAGATAGCTACAATTATAGTTAAACCCCAAATTGAATTAGATTATCAAAGAGGAAATTGAACAACTCCTCAAAGTGGGGTTTATCTATCACATTGTGGATAGTGAGTGGAGTAGCCTACCCATGATTATGTCAAAGAAAGGTGGTAAGTTACAATTCTACATTGACTTCTGGTTGTTGAATATGACAACATTCAAAGATCACTTTCCATTTCCAGTTATGGATCATGTGTTGGACACTATATCTGGGCATTGCTATTATAGATTTCTAAATGATTATAGTGGCTATAATCTAGTTTAGATCATGTTAAAGGGTTAAGCTAAAGCAACATTCACAAGTTCCTAGGGAAATTTTAAATATCAAAAAATGCCTTTTGGTTTGTGCAATTATCCTACAACATTCCAACACTTGTCCTTGAGCATTTATCAACAATAGATTGGTTATAGGGTGGAAGTCTTCATGGATAACTTCTCCACCTATGGCACCACATTTGAGCTAGCCTTGAACTACCTTGAACAAGTGCTTAAAATATGTGTGGAGATGAATCTTTGGCTCAATTGGTAGAAAATCCATCTAATGGTCTAATAGGGCATTTTATTGGGGCACAAAATTTCTCAGATAGAGATTAAGGTGGATCCTAAAAAGATAAGGGTCATTAAAGGAATAACTTACCAATTGGAAACTATTAAAGATGTCTGGTCATTCCTTGGACACACTAGCTATTACTAGCATTTTATAGAAAATTTCTTTAAGATCACAAAACTATTATTCAAGCTTACAAAGAAAGATGCTCCATTCATCTAAACCAAAGAATGCAAAAATGCATTCCATAGCCTCAAGAAAAATCTTGTAGAGACTCCAATTCTACGAGCATTTGACTAGTCTAGACCATTTCATATAATGATAGATGCATCAAATTATGCCTTGGAAGCCATGCGTATGTAGTTGGATGATAAGAAACATTCATATTACATCCACTACACAAGTCGAAGCATTGTGGATGCATAGCTGAATTACACTACAATAGTTGAATTACACTACAATGGAGAAAGAACTAATGGTTGTGTTGTACAGTCTAGAGAATTTTAGGCACTATGTGATTAGATACAATTTTTTTGTGCACACTAATCATAGTGTCATTTGCTTCCTCATGAACAAGCCAATGGTGAACCCCCATGTCATATGGTGATTGGTGATCTTATAGGAATTCAATCTTACAATGGTAGATTGAAAGAAGATTGAGAATGGGATAACAAAGAGGAGGAAAGCTTGCTTTTTGACCAATTTCTTAATGAACTTCTTTTTACTAGTGTAATAAACAAACAAGTGTTTGCATAACCAAAATGGTATAATGGAATTCTCACTTATCTTCTCACTTAGGAGATGCCACAAGATCTAGACCATAGGAAGAAATAATAGTTTCTTCATTAGGCCAAATGCTTCATGGAAATCAATGGATATCTTTACAAGGTGTGTGTCAATGGCCTGGTTCATTATTGTGTCCCTAATGTTGATCAACTATGCATTCTTCAAGATGCTCATTAGGGCCCTTGTAGAGGTCACTATGCTGAGAGATGCATTGTCATTAATATACTAATGGTAAGGTGTTATTGGCTAACCATCTTCAGGGATGCCCAACAATTTGTATGATCTTGTAAATGTTGCCAACAAGTTGGTGGGATGACTATACAAATGGAGGGACCTCAATAGTGGATCAAACCACTGAAACCCTTTAACATATGGGGCATAGAATTCATGAGTCCCATCACATCCATGTCAAATGGAAAGATGTACATTATCATTGCTATTGATTACTACATAAAATGGGTAGAAGCAGTAGTTGTCATCGACTATACAACATCTACTACTATGTAGTTTGTACAACAAAATGTTGTAAATAGGTTTGGGATTCCATGTACACTAATTTCTAATAATGGAACCCATTTCACAAGGATCACTTTACACAAACTCATGCAACATTTTAGGGTTGAACATAAATTAACAACACCCTATCACCTCCAAGCCAATGGTCAAGTAGAGGTTACTAATAGGGAGATTACAAAGATCTTAACAAGAACTGATAGTAACTATAAGAGAGACTAGAGCACAAAAAGTAATGATGCCCTTTGAGCCTACCACTCAACATGAAAACTTCCTATAGGCTATTGATGAGTGGCGAGGTACCCTTAAGCCCAACCCTACAAATCACAAAGTGTTCATGTATGATCCAGGTCAAATTCCATGGACTTTATCATTTTTGGTGCACCAATTCTCTAGGAAGTAAATCTTTCCTTAAGGTTAATCATTGCATTCCCAATTATTCTTGTGACATACAATGGTATGGTTAAGTGTAATTGAGGCATATGATTTTTATCATTTTGTATTTTTATGGTTTTGATGCTTAAAAAGAGATAGAGTAATTGGATTGAATAATTTACTTTAACTAATTAACTAATGTCTAACTAATCTTAATATAAGCATCTGATCCTAGTTTTTGTACATGTCCTAAACCCACATATCCACTGTTGGGCGACCAAGCACTATGCTACTAGGTGTACCAAGCAATAATGTTGTTGGGATTACTAAGTGAATATGTGTTACACTCGAAGTGTTCATACTTATGAGTTTAATCTATCTTACTTAATTGCTTCATTAACTTAATTACTAAAAATATTTAATAAATATTTGAAAACATTAAATGCATAAATAAGATATTTAATCTATCTAGAATGCTACAAGGTTTATTAGAAAGCTCATCTTTTTTGCCACACACATTGTCATGCTCAGGTACAACAATGCTTGAATAAAAATCTGTACACTCAATGACTCCTACTGTGGGCATTGGAGAGAAAACTTCTAAATTTCAAATGGAAAAACCACAAGATCTTCACTACAACTACAATCTCTCATGTCATAAATGCAGCTGGTAGGTGCATATTTATAGCCAAAAGCTAACCTTGCATTAATGGGGCCTTACCAATGCATGATAAAATACATCAACTAGGCCTCGTCAATGAGGCCACATTGACAAGGACTTGTTAATGTAGCCAATCGAAAATGACTCATCATACCCCCACAACTAAATGAAAACTCATCCTCAAGTTCTTTTACAATATTTAGGAAGGTATGGGATTATTGATTGACTTTTTTCAAACAAAACAAACTAACTGACCTAGCAAAAAATTGATTGCCCAAGTGTATAAATCAACACATTACAAAAAATGACAATGTTCAAGTAACAAAACTGAACACCATGATATAACTCTTTAAATTTGGATAGCACATTCCTTAATGGTGTGAAATGTGGTGGAGAAGATCAAATGGTCCCAGGTGATGGTGGCTCCTAAGGTTCTAAGGGACCTTCACTAGCTTCATGCATGGGCAATGGTTGAGGTGGCTATGGTTGTCCTATTGCTACTGCAACTTTAGGTGAGAGGCAAAAAGCATCCAACAGTGCTTTCATTTTCTTCTCCTTACCGCTAGGATCATGCACCATCCATGCAACTTTGCTAATGTGGGTTGAATCAGGCACATCCCAGGGACATGGGATTATTGGAAATAACTCCTTTGCGTTGATGAACCAAGTAGCGAACTATTTGTGTTTAATGTTGAATGCCTTGACTATGTCCTTCAACTCCTAGTAGTCATTCATCTATTTGGCTAGTGATTGATTGTTAATCTCTAAACCATGCTCTAAGAAACTTGAGTTTAGTATTTGCAGTTTCAACCTTATACTTGGTGTCTTTGTGGTGCTTGAACTCAGCCTCGTATAAGAGATATGAGCTAGCCACTTGCTTCTCTAACTCTGATCATGACCATCTAGCAATTAGCATTACCAAGTCTACATATTGAGGATTGACCAACTCTATATATTCTATAATTTCTTCAATTTGCAATTCCTTTAAGTGGATTTCTACTTTGTTGTAGGTGTTGATCCCATCAATGATGGGTTAGTAGAATTCTCTTCCCTGTTGGAGTTGCTGAAGGGCTTCATTCATTTTTTCCTTCTCCATCAGAATGTATTTTTCATTAACTTCTACAAGCCAACCTAGTCCTTGTAGTGACTCTTCACTTTTTTCAAACTTCAAAGCCTCATTTTTCTAGGCGGTGATTTCAATGGAAAACTTCTAGTGCAAGGCACACACTTCCTCCATTGAAAAATTTCAATTCTTTGTAGCCAATCTCCTTAGTTTAGTGTTTACATTCGTAATCTACTCCTACTATTGATAAATAAATTCTTGCATTTGATCCTTCTAAGCATCAACATTACGTAGGCAATGATTTTATGTAGTTAGGGTCTCATTCTCATAGCGCATCGATACAAAGTTCCTCTAAATTGAATATGTTTTTGCTTCAACTATGGACTGGTTAAAGATGGTTGTAACTAGTTCCTCCTCAGCCTACTAAAATCATTTCTAAAGCTATTTGAAAGCTTCATCTCTTGTTATTGCTAGGCTAAGGATCGTAGGATCTGCAAGTTAGGCACATAGTTTAGCAAACTCTATAGCTAAGAATTGATTTTATTCTTGGGCCATTTTAAGTTGCCCCTCCAAAATAATGCATTATCACCTTACATTCAATAGCTTTGATTGGGTTACAATGATCTCTTCTAGAAAATCGAAGATATCTGGAGTCAATTTCCTAGTTCCCATTAGTCATTCCAGCAACTCTTCATGCTTGACTACATTTAACTTTCCATTGACCATGCCTACGAACATCTACATGTCTTGAAGTGCATATACATCTAGCATAGATGCCATGGATGCATTTAATGCTTTAGTGACATAGTCAACAACAACTTCAGCTACTATTTCCTACTCTTCATGCTACATCACCAAGATAATTATCCCTTTGCCTTCCTCCAAATGCATCGAGAAAGTGGATCATTTCTAGATATTTCTAGGAATAAATGGTGTTGAGATAAAGACATCATAACCTATTGAGTGTAGGGATCTGACCTCACTGGCAACTACATTCGTTGGGCAGAGAAAATTAGACCATCCATCCCCATTTGGCTAACTTTTCAGGCCACCTCATTAAGGTGACTCATCACTGGTTGGTATACAAATGAATCCATCCCACTCATTCTTGCACATTTCTCTTGTTTGCTCAAGAGTTATTCTCATATTTTTCATAGATGCTTAATGGCTACATAGGCCTCTAGTGTTATTTCTTAAGTTGGTGGTGGTGGCTACTACTCCTCTTATTGGATCATTGCTAGTGTTTTATCTTTCATGATCTTGAACCATGAGGCCAAAGGAGCATGCGTGATGGTATCGTTGGAGTAGCTAATGATGCCTACCCTTTTGTAGAGTTTCCAAATGAAGCACGAAAAGGGTAGGTTTTTCCTTCCATGTTCATTTTCCTTGAAGAATTTTTTGATCTCTAAGTAAATCAATTGTGGAAGGTTGATGGGAAATGTTTCACTTAGAGCAATGCATGCTCAAGTAGAGAAGGAAATCATCATGCTTGGTCTCACTATTGGATTGAGCTGATAGGCTACAATTTCAAAATAAATTCACTTTGCCAATGTGAGCACACCGTACCCCTTACGGTCAATCCCATAACATCATTGGATCCACTCCCTCTTAGCCTTAGGATCACCCTTCATTGATAGTTTTGCCAACTTTTTCCTAGTGTCAGGAAACCCAAGTGCTTGTGCAATAGCTTCTGCCAAGTAGGACACTTGAATGTCCTTGATTTTTACAATGGACCCTAAACTTTTATTACTCCAGAAGAGATATGTCTCTTCCATGTACCATTCCCCAGTGGATGTGATTATTGGCCACATGGGAGAGGTTTGTATTTGAGTCTTGACATTTGTTGGAGCCTTCTTAAGGAATGGCCTGAAGTTAATCTTTTGAAGGACTAATCATTGGGTCTCTTGGGACTTGATGATGTCTAGGTAGGCTTAAGTCAAAGTGACCATTCTTCTCCTAGAATCTATCAAAAAAATTCCACTTTGAGCTCCTCAAAAAGAGCTCACGTCGCATGGGTTGCCTCTGGCAGTTCTTAGACTTGTTCTTGTTGGCCTTTTCTAGCTCTAGGCTACTTCTCCCATAGTTAAGAGGGTTCTCCTTCCTATGAGAGTTTCTATTTTGGTGCCATCTATAATCACAATGAGATCATAGATTAGCAATCATTATGTAACCTTAAAGCAATTAGGATACCTTAATCTCTTAAGGATGGTTACACTTTGGCTAAGTTGTGATTATGGCTATTTTAATTACTCCAATTATTATTTTGTTTATGTGTTATCATTAATAAATTATCTCAGAGATTGTTGGAAGGGTTAACTATTGAAAAAGTTGATGTTTATATGTTAAGGTTATTAGCCCTTGGAGGAATTAGAAAAATTTTCAAAAAATTTCATCAGAAACCTTAAAGTTTATGATCCCCATAATAAAGAGCTTACCTCCGGTAAGTGCAAGGTTGAAAAACGAAGTGATTTGGACAAAAAGTTGGGAAATTATGAGCTTTGGAAGATTTTTGGCTCTAAAAAATTACAAAATCTCTTCATGTGTTATGAGAAAATGACAAAAAATTGCAAAGTGTTTGATGGTATATATAGAGTTTTTGGGTTGTGTTGACAATCGTTGACTTCAATCAAACTTGCAAAATACAAGGAGTTCTTGAGTGAAATTGGTGTCAAATGAAAGCTTAAAAGGCCAAGAATAGTATGAAAACATGAGAAGAGGGTGTTGAAGCTCAAAAATTTGAAAAAATGGGGAAGCATTGATTTGCAGGATGAATGAAATAAAAGGTTAAGGAGCACTAAGCAGAATACTCAATGGAATATGTGAAAGATAAAATTGTGGCAATGTCAAAGGTAAGGAACCTTAACTAACCAAACCAAGAGCTATGCAAGTGGGTCCTCCTCATTGTAGGCTTATGCCCTTGTTTCCCTTACATGACCTTAACTAAGGATTATGTGGGCCCCACAATCAATTTAATAACATGACAAGTTAAGAATCAACTAGAAAGAATCTAGTCAAGAATTGCAAGACATTAGACTAAGACATAAAGCATACATAGAACATGATAGTGAGGTGAGTTATGGAAGCATGGATGGATGATAGAGAAGGTGAAACGGAGTTCCAAATTGTGGTCATAAGAAGTCCCTTGTGGAATTTATGGTTAAAATGACTTGAGAAGACCCATCCTCAATCCAAAAAAAAACTAACCACTTTCAATGACTTTACATTGCCACTCTAAGAACAATCCATTCACTTGAGATGGAAGAGTGCTTCCACAAAATAACCACCATTCCACAAAGAGAAGAAAAGATAAGTAGGAAATGAGAGAGAGGGCCTTATTTAGAGGGGACCTTCAAGCATAGGTACATGCCTTTCTAGTTCCATAACCAGTGCTTGTAGCCATTTTATTTGTCCAAGGGATGTGCTTTGAATTTCCATCATTCATTTTTTTTGGATGGGAACCACACCATGCAAAGACTTATTCAAGTTCTTATTAGTGGTTGGTATGGAATTGTAAGAAGTCCATGAAAAACACTCAAGCACTCAAGCAAGTAGACGAGTACAAAGAGTATTGAGTCCCCCTGAAGTCACACCCTTTACAAACCTTTGAATCCTTCCTAATTCTAGAACTACCAAGGTCACTCATTGGTTAAAATTTTCTTTAATAGAAGGGACCTCAAATTACTAGAACAAGGAAAACCATAGAGTTCATTGGATGAGCAGATGTCATGGACTCACTGCTTGTTCCATGAAAAATAAACCATGTCAATGTCATTAAACATTAGAATTCAAAAATAGAAACCAAACAACAACAATCACAACATTAAGCAGAAACCATCATTAGTAAACAACAATAGTGGCATTGTGTCCTATGGCAATAAAGTAATTTTATTAGTAAAAGTAAGAAAATATGACACTTGAATAAAAAAAACAAAGTAAAATATATAAAAAAGTATAAAATAATCAAGAAAGGTTCAAAAGTACTAACAATGGTGTAAAATTAGAAAAAATTTTAAAAATCCAAAAATTTGTAAAATAAATAACTCGTAAAATCAGAAAAATGTGGGAAACAAAAAAGTAGAAAAATTGAGAGGCCATATGGATTGCTAGCATAGATGGCCATCTCCCCCATGATTGAGTTTGGAAGGAGGAGATCCAAAAAAAGGAACCTGATTGTCTATCTGTTGAGGTGGTAGTTGCACTGGCCTATCTTGGTTCTAGGAAAGGTTTTAATTGTTGAATGTTGACCAACTATTTTTTATTCAATCTTTCAAGTTTGTAGATTAACATGGCCCCAAAGGAAAAGTTTTAAGAAATTATATAAGGTTCCTCCCAAAATGTTTGTAATTTTTCCTTTTGGGGTATGTGTGTGGGGATCCAATACATAACCTTTATCTCCTAGTTGAAGTTTTACTATCCTGATTCTAAGGTCATGACATTGCTTACTAAATGCCTTGTTCACCTCATTCAAGAATAGGGTCACTAATCAATTTTTATCTAACACATTCAATTTTATCAATCTTTCTTTCTATGCTAGACTTAGGTCAAGATTTAGATCACAAGCTATTGAGAGTGTACAGAGCTTAGATTAAATCAAGAGCGTTGGAATTTTCCCATACACTAACTCATAGAGAGAATAGCCAATAGGAAGTTTCCAAGTTGAACAACAAGCCTAGAGAGCATTGTTGAATTTTGCACTCAAATCTTTCCTATATTTACTAATGGTCCATTTTAGTATTTTTGTGATCTCCCAATTGGTTACCTTTACTTAACTATTGGCCTAGGGGTGATAGGGTGTTATTAATTTATATTCAACCCCCAAGCGTTACATTAATTTTCTAAATGTAACACCTATGAAATGAGTTCCATTGTGATAAATTAGTGAATTTGGCACCCCAAACCTACTTACAATATTTTATTGTATGAATCTAGCATCAGTGGATGATGTACAATTAGTAATGGCTATTTCTTCTACCCATTTTTTGTAGTATTCAACTGCTACTATAATATATGCCTTTCCGTTGAACATGGGTGTGATGGAACCCATGAAGTTAACATCCCATATGTTGAAAGGTTCTAGTGATTGAATCTACTATTAAGGACCTTCCATGCAAGTGGTCATCCCCCCGTCTCATTGGCAACATTCACAAGACTTGACGAATTGATGGGCATCCCTAAAGATTGTAGGCAAATCATATCCTACCATTAAGATTTTTATGGCCATGCGTCTCCCTACATAGTGGCCTCCACAAGGTCCTTCATGAGCATCTTGGAGAACTCATAGTTAATCTTTGTCAAGGAAACACTAATGAATCAAGCCATTGGCACATACTTTGTACAACTGTCCATTGATTTCCATGAAGTATTTGACTATATAAAGAAATTTTTGTTTCTTTCTGAAATCCAAATCTTGTGGCATCTCCTAAGTGAGAAGATAGGTTAGGATGTCATTATACCATGTTTTTTTTTGTAGGTGTTTGTTCACTTATTACTCTTGTAAAGAGGAGTTCATTTAGAAACTAATTAGAGAGTAGGCTCTCCTCCTCTTTATTATCCCATCTTAAGTGAGAGAGGTGGTTAGAAACCACATTCTCAGTTTATTTCTGATCTAACATCATGAGATTAAATTCTTGTAAGATCATGAGCCACCATATGACATGAGGGCTCACTGTTGGCTTGTTCATGAGGAAGTGGATTGCACTATGATCTGTGTGCACAAATACTTTGTAGCCAAGCACATAGTGCCTAAACTTTTCAAGAGCATACACCATTGCCATTAACTCTTTTTCTATGGTGGTGTAATTTAACTATGCTCCCAGAATCCTTCGACTCAGTGGATGTACTATGGATGTTTTTTATCATCCATCTGCATAAACATTGCTCTCAAGGTGTAGTTAGATGCATCCATCATGATGTGGAAGGGTTTAAAGCAGTTTGGTGCTTGTAGGATTGGTGTTTCTATGAGTTTCTCCCTTAATTGTTGAAATACATGTTTACATTCCTTAGTCTAGATGAAAGGTGCATCTTTCTTTGTAAGCTTACCAATGGCTTTGTGATCTTATAGAAATTCTTTATGAATTATCGGTAGTAGCCAGTGTGCCCAAAGAATAACCAAACATCTTTAATAGTCTCTGGTTGGCATGTTATTCCTTGGATGACCCTTATCTTTTCTAGTTCTACTTCAATCTCCTTTTGTGAAATTTGATGCCCTAGCATGATGCCTTCTTGGACCATGAGATGGATCTTTTGCTAGTTTAGCCACAAGTTTGTTTCAACACATATCTTCAATACTTGCTCTAGGTAGTCCAAGGTTTGCTCAAATGTAGCTCCATAGGTGGAAAAGTGATCTGTGCAAACTTCAACACCACTACCAATCCATTTTTGGAAGATCCTAAGGACCAAGCATTGAAATGTTATAGGGACATTGCATAGAATGAATGACATCTTACAATATCCAAAAGTCCCCTAGGGACTCATGAATGTTATCTTAGCTTGATCTTCTAGTGAAATTTGGATTTGGTTATAGCCACTATAACCATCCAACAAGCTATAATAGCAATGCCTAGATATGGTATCTAATACCTGATCCATAAATGGCAAGAAAAATGATCTTTAAATGTTGCCATATTCAATAGCCTGAAATCAATGCAAACCCACCATTTTCCATGCTTTTTTGGCACAATTATGAGTGGGCTAACCCACTCACTATCTACGATGGGATTGATGAACCCCACCTTAAGGAGTTGTTCAATTTTATCTTTGATGATTTGCTTCAATTTGGGGTTTAGCTATCTATGCAGCTACTTTCTAGGCTTCATGGCCAAGTCAATGTAAATGTGATGCTTGCATATCCTTGGATCAATTTCAATTAGCTCAAGATACAACCAAGCAAAGGATGTTGACCATTTGTTAACCACCTTCAATACCTTTTCTTTTTGTTCAGGAGCAAGTTTGACATTAATTATGATTAGTTTACCATTGTTTAAAAATGCATACTCCATATTGACTAGTAAGGTTTTTAGCTCTAAGGGCTCCTACTTAAATTTATTAGGGATTTCCAACTCTTCCCAGTAGGTATCATCATCTTCATCAAAGAGTTGGAAATGACCTTGTTTAATTTTGTTCATGCCTTTAACATAAGCACATGTTAAGCACTCAGTTGGTTCCATGCATAACATGGTACTATTTGGATTAGCTATCAGCCACTAGATGCCCTCTTGTTTTATGGCTACTGTGTATAGACACCTTTGAATATTGATTTCTTGTGCACACTAATTGCATGCTTTAATGTGGGTACTTCTGATTGATCAAATCTTTTGCACACAATTGAACCCATTATCACTGTACATGATGCATGGAATACACTTCTTCTCAATCTTGCCTAGTTTATTTTTCTTGGATATTTCTAAAGATAGATTCCTTATACCCATACATGCATTGACCATGCTTAACCAAGCTCTTCCCATGATTATGGGAAAGTCACTTTTGTAGTTGTCCACTTTGATCACTAGAAAATCAGCAGGATAGGACCATCCACAAACTATGGTCACAATGTCCTCTACTAATCCCAGAAGGATAATAATCGACTAATCCACTAATTCTAAATGAATGTTGCTCTTCTTAAGAGGTGGTAGGTTCTAGCCCTTGTACATGTCATGGGAGATGAGATTAACTTTGGAACTAGAGTTAAGAAGAGCTTTGCATGGCTCATGTCCAGTGATCTATAAATAAATGAGTGAATTCCCTAGGTCAAATCTTTCGTGGGAAGATTGCTAACCTTGATCTAGTCGAAAAAAACATGAGTTAGCATCATAGTATGGATCCAAGGTAGCACTTAGTTTGAAGGACACTCAAATATGTTTGATGTAGAGGATGAGGGTGCTGGAGATGTAGGACAATCAGTTGGACTAGATTGTGAGGGTTTAAGAGGACTGCTAGGTTGAAAGAAAGGTCTTTTTCTTGATCAATTGTTTAAAACACTTAGCTGGAAAGTCAATTAGGAATGTATATCCCTCGTACCATTTTTTTGTTGTAGTTGTGAAGGAATCTCACCTTGCATGAATGGTTGAAGGCATAGGTGTGTGTGTAGATTGATGCATAGGATGATATGGATATGGGTTTTCCCCTCAAGCAAATGGTGAATGTATTTGGTGGTACTCTAGAGGGTAATAGTGATTCTAAAATGATGTATGACTTACAAAAATTCTAGGGAAACGAGTTGTTGAACATAGTACCCGTATGGATCTTATTGCCTATTCCTCATGATTGTGGTTGGTACCACTATTGGTATTGTTCATAAGGTTTTGAATGAGTTCCACTTGGTAGAAAGCTTATTATTGTTGGTGGAATTACCTTGGATTGCCTTGAGGATAAGGCAATCATCTAGGTGCTTACCTACATGCTAATCAAGGATTCAATGCATACATCCCAAATTCTTGTAAGTGTGACACCACAAGACAACATCTCTTTGGATATTTTTATTGATAGATGTCACAATCAGTTTCATCGTCAGAGTCAGTCTCCATAACTTCCTTTACAATAGTAGCTTTACCTTTACCTTTTTGGTAGGCATGTTTAGCTTCTTTTTGCCTCCTGTGGTTACAATCACTATTTTGCTCTTTAGATTCCTCAACAGTCTTCATAGTAGTTTGAAATTTTTCATTTGAAGAATCCCATAATTTATCAACCTTTGCCAAAATGTCAGAAACAGATTTTTGAATGGGCAAGGTTTTCCTATCCATGACTTCATCAAATGATGACTCCTCCTCATCACAAACTCAAACCTCCCATTTCCTAATGGAAGAATCCTTTTTATACACTTTTTCACTTTTCCTTTTTCGTATCTCACCTTCTTCTTTTGCTACCTACTCAATTAGCCTTTGGATCTGATGAGCTCTTAGTTAAGACAATCTTCCTTAGGCATACACCCCAAGGGTTCTTCTTGCTTCTTCTCTAAGCCCATCTATGATGTGGTGAAGTTGTTCCCTCTGAGAATAACCATGGCCAATGCATTAGTGTAAGAGTGAATAGTATCAGCCCATGGCAGCATCCAAGGGTTCATGTGTTTCTTGTTTCTAGCCTTGGATTCGCCTTCTCAAATTAGACACTCTAGAGTACATATGATATTTGTCATTAAATAGCTCTAACATGGTACTTCATCTACAAATGGATTCTAACTCTAAGGACCAATACCAGCTTTCTTGATGAGTTTCCTAGGAAAGAATTTGAGTTTTTGCCATTCATTCTCTATGCTCTATAAGGCACAGGCATTATAGAAAGCTTGTAGATGTGTTTGCAAATTAGAGTTGTACTCCCCTTCAAATCTTGGGATATTGTTCATGTCTAAGTGTTTGATCTGACTATCTTTCATATGCTTTGTTGGAATTTTAACTACCTTTGCAATGTTGGGTATACTTTGGGTCACTAATAGAGGTTCATCATCATCACTATATTGATGATGTCGATGATGGTTTCAGCCACCCCTTTAGTCTCGGTGGCCTTCATGATCATTATTATCTGATTGATCACCTTCATCATGATTATTTTAATGATGGCTTCTATGAGAATCATCAAATGAAGAGGAATGTTTGAAATCAAATGAAGAGGAATGTGGACCACCATCTCCACCGCAATGTTCACCATCACTCTTTTGTTTATTACCATCACCATCCTTATATTCCTTGCTATTATGATGCTTGCCCAAATCCCTACCTTAGCTATCACTCTTTTCCAAACCTAGTTTATGAATAGTGGATTGCAGATTCAGGGTTACACCCTTGTCATCAATAACAGGGGGTGGAGAATCTTCATGTTGAGAACCTTCAAAGGAAGGATCCTTATTATCATCTTGATCTAGTAGGAACAAGGGAATAGTGAAATGTTTCCCCTTCATAGCCTCATGGAGCTTCTCCTGATGTTGATCTCATTTGCATTGTGTTTTAGTGAGATAGTAGTTTCAAGTGTCATAACCATCCATGATGCATTCCTCATGAAGATTTTTTTTGCCCAACTTCTTAAGGGTTTTCAATAGCATCCCGAACATAGATCTATCGAGGGGTAATATGATGTTTCCCTTCATAGCTATTCATCTTGATGTAGGATGAAGGTGAAGTTTGGTACAAACTCATCTAGATGAGCATATATCACTTTGCACTCCTATGGGACTAGTGGTTTGACATCTTCACACTTGTGAGAAGAAGAAGACATTTTGCTAAACAAAATAAAATTATCAATGTGCTTTTACAATTCTATGTATAGTGGGAATGATATTGATCTTGAGGTTCATACAACAATATTAATGGTATTCACCTAAACCTAAATAGTGCACATTTTAATAAATAAAATTTTCAATAATGGTGCCAATGATGAGTGACAAGGTACCCCTACACCCAACCATACAAATCACAAAGCGTTCATGCACGATCTGGTCAAATTTCATGGACTTTGTCATTTTTGGTGCACTAGCCCTCTAGGAAGTGAATCTTGCCTTAAGGTCAATCATTGTCTTTTAAATTACACTTGTGATGTACAATTGGTATGGTTAAGTGTAATTGAGGTATCTAATTTTTATCATTTTGTATTTTATGTTTTTGATGCTTAAAAGGAGATAGCGTAATTGAATTAACTAATTTACTTTAACTAATTAACTAATGTCTAACTAATCCTAACATAAGCATCTGATCCCACTTTTTTTACATGTCCTAAACCCATATACCCACTATTAGACAACCAAGCACTATGCTACTAAATGTACCAAGAAATAACATTGCTAGGATTACCAAGCAAATATGTATTATGCTCGAAGTGGTTGTACTTATGTGTTTAATCTATCTTACTTAATAACTTGATTAACTTAATTACTAATAACATTTAATAAATAATTGAAAACATTAAATGCATAAATAAAATATTTAATCTATCTAGAATGCTGCAAGGTTTAATAGAAAGCTCATCTTTATTACCACACACACTATCGTGCTTAGGTACAACAATGTTTGAATTAAGATTTGTACACTCAATGACTCCTACTATGGGCACTTGGGAGAAAAATTATAACTTTCAAATGGAAAGACTACAAGAGCTTTTCTACAACTACAATCTCTCATGCCATAAATGTAGCTGGTAGGTGCACATTTATAGCTAATAGCCAACCCTGCATTAATGGGGCCTCATAAACACATGATAAGATACATCGAATAGGCCTAGTTGACAAGGCTGCATTAATGAGGCCTCATCGATGTAGCCAACTGAAAGCAACTCATCAGCTACTCTCCCTATGAGTTGGTGTACATGAAACTACCAATACTTCCTATTCAATCTGAGCTCCATACACTTTTAACAGCATGTGATCTAGATCTTGAACTGAGTCTAGCATAAAGAAAATGATTGATAAATCTTAATGTGCTAAATGAATACCGATTAGTGGCCATGTCCTTGAATGAAGTGCACAAGGCATTTAGTAAGCAAAAAATGACCTAAGAATAATGAAAGTCAAATTTTAACCTAGAGATAAGGTTCTCTACTAGAACCCCATACACATACCTCAACGAACTAAGTTCTAAACATTGTGGGAAGGGCATTACATCATTCATGAAACTTTTCCTTTTGGGGCTATGTTAATTTACAAACTTGAGAGCCCAAACAAAAAGTAGCTGGTTAACACACAAGAAGTTAAACCTTGTCATGAGCCCAAGCAAGCCAGTGCAACAAATGCCTCATCAAATCAACAACCAAGCTCAATTTTTCAAATCTCCTCCTTAAAAATTAGTCCTGTGGGAGATGGCCATTCATGTTAACTATATAATTGGTTCCTCAATTTTTCCTAATTTTTTTTTGTTTTACACTTTCTTTGTTTATATACCTTTCTTTTTGTCTTACACTTTGTTATTTTTCCAAATTTTTATTTTACAACATCGTTAGTTCATTTCATCTTCCTTGAATATTTTACAATTTCTTATAGATTTTATTCCATTTTGGTATGATTTTCTCATGATTTTTGCTAATAAAGTGCTTTATTGCCAATAGGACATAGTGATGTTGTAGTTGTATGCTAATAGTGGTTTCTACTTAATGTTTTTGATTGCTAATGTTTGGTTTCTATTTTTGAATTTTGATGACTAATAACTAAGACAAAGTTTCTTTCTTATGAGACAAGAAATGAATCCAAATCATTCAACCATTCAAAAACTCTATGGTTTTCCTTGTTTTGGAAACATAATGTTCATTTTTCATTAATAAAACCTTAACAAACTTGTAACCTTGGTAGTTTCCAAGCTTGGGAAAGATTCAAAGGTTTGAAAATTGTGTGACTTCAAGGGGATTCAATACTCTTTGTGCCTCTCTACTTACTTGGTGTAAGTTTGTTTTTTGTGGATTTCTTACCATTCCATGTTGACCAATAATAAGAAGTTGAATAGGTCTTTGCATGGTGTGGTTTCCATACAAATAAAAATAAAAAGAAAACATGATGAAAATTCAAAGCATATTCCTTACACAAAATAAACATACTACAAGCACTGGTTATGGGACTAGAAAGACATATTACCCATGCCTAAAGGTCCCCTCTAACTAAGCTCCTTTCTTACTTGCTACTTCTCTATTCTTAAATTCGGAATGGTGGTTGTCCATGGGAGCATTCTTGTGTCTTAGTAATGCGAAGTTACTAAAAGTGGTTGGTTTTGGTTTGGGGTAAGGGTAGACTCTATTGGGTCATTTAACCATGAATTTCACAAGGGACGTCATGTGACCAGAATTGGGAACCCCATTCCACTCTTTATATCATCAATTAATGCTTCCATAACTCACTACACTACCAGTTATCCATGTTTTCATCCAATGTCTTAGTTTGATGTGTCGAAATTCTTAAATAGATTCTCTAGGTTTGGTCCTTAACTCTTTGTAACCATTAATCAACTATGGAGTCCATGGACTCCTTAGTTGGGGTTCTCCAAAGGAAAAAAGGGCATGTGCTACTATGGGGAGGACCCACTTGCATATCTCATGGTTTGGTTAGTTAAGTTCCTTATTCTTAAATGTTGCTACAATCAAATCTTTCATGTGCTCCATCGTGCATCCAACTATGCACTTCTTAAGGCATTTTTCTTCATAACATCTCATTCTCCAATCATTTCTCAATTTTCTGAGCTTCAAGACCCTCTTCTAATATTTCATCATGTTCATGGCTTTTTTGGCTTCCATTTGATCTTGATTTCACATGGAACCTCCTTGTTTTTTATTACTTTTGAAAAAGTCAACAATGGTAAATAACCATGTCGACTAGGCCCCATCGATGTAGTGCAAAAATTCTATAAATCTAACCTAACACTTTAAAAAAATTTCTCATTTTCTTTAAAATAGAAGGATATTTTTTACAATTTTTCATAAACTAAAACCTTCTAATGCCCATAACTTTTACATCGTTTGTCCAAATCACTCCATTCTTTGATCTTATAGCTACTGAAGGTAAGCTCTTAGTCATGGGGATCACCAACCTTAAGGTTTCTAATGAAAATTTTTCTAACTTCTCCAAAGAGTTAATGAATAAAATAATATTAAACCATTAATTTTTAAGATTTTAGCCCTTCTAAAAAACTCCAATAAACCTAAAATTACTTATTAATATTAGAATAAGAATAAAATAATAATTGAAATGATCAAATCAACTATGATTGCAACTTAGCTAGGTGTAACCTTCCTAAAGAGATAAGGTATCCCAATTATTTCAAGTTACACATTAAATGCTAACCTTTGGTCATGTTGTGATTACATTTGGCACCAAGATTGAAATAGCCATAGGAAGGAGAACTATCTCAACAACAGGATAAATGACCTAAAGTTGGAAGGGAGTAACAAGAACAAGCCTAAGTGTAGGTATTAGAAACTCATGCAACGAGACCTTTTTAGAAAGAGCCCAAAGTGGAATCTATTTGATAGATTCCTAAATAAGAGGTTATAACTAAGCAATCTTAAAAATAAAAGGCATCAAGGCCCATACCAAGACTTGGGGTCACATTGACACAAGCTTGCCTTGATGCAATTAAGCCTTGTGATGCCCAATGCTCAATTCTTGAAGAACTAAACATTGGGTCATTTTTAGAACATGCTCCACCAAAATTTAAGACACAATTACAAAACTCTTCCATGTAGCCAATCATCAATTCCAATGAGGAGTGGTGCATGGAAGAGAGATATCTCTTCTAGAATAGCATCAAGGCAAGAGCCACTATGAGAATTAAGAATATTCAAGTGTCCTACTCAGTAGAAGGTATTACACAGGCTCTTGGTTTGTTTAATCATGGAACCCATTTGGTAGGAATCTCCATGCATCAAAAACTAGAGGCAAAAAAGGTAGTGTTATGGGATTAACTGTAAGGTGTTTGGTGTGCTCACACCAGTGGAGTGCATATACTTCAAGATAGTAGCTTATCACCTTAATCCAATAATGAGTCCCAACAAGGCAACTACCTTCTCAACCCAAGCATGTGCTACTTTAAGTGAAAAAATCCCTATAAACCTTTCATAGCTAATCTATCTAGAGATGGGGAAGCACTTCAAGAAGAATGAATGTGGCCCTATGCTTTCCATGCCTTATTAGAAAAATTTGTAAAAGGGCAGGAATAATCCACTATGAAAATGAAACAATTAGGCATACTTCCATTGCCTTTTAGTCTAAAATGATAAAAGAAAAGATCCTTGTTATGTTCAAAGAAGAGAAGTAGCAACTGCTACCTCCACCACCCACTTAGGAAACAATGCCAAAGGCCCATGCTACCATTGAGCACATACCCATTTAGCACAACTCTTGTGTGAGCAAGAATAGTAAGCAAGAATAAGTGGTGGGGATCCATCTATGTATTATCCTGCAATGAGTCAATTCAACAAAGTGACTCAAACAATCAATCAAATTGAGGGAGGTGGGGTAATATTCTTAGATAAATAATGCAACTGCTTATGAGGTCAAATCCTAGTGCCCAAGAGGTAATGATGTCTCTCTTACACTAATAGAAATTCTCAAAAATCTCAGGAAATGCCTACCTTTTTGGTGCACTTGGAGGAGGGTGAGGGGGCAACTGTATTGGTGATGCAACACCAAGGATAGGAGACAATAGTAGAAATGGTTGCTAATCGAATCACCAAATTTCCATAAGAATTGTTAGTGAGAGATTGACTACAACCTAGCATAAGGAGTTACTAGACCAACTGGTGGAAATTAGGCAACCAATTTTAGATATCTTTGATTTTCCAGATAACATCACTATAACCTAGTCAGAGCAACTTAAAGGAAAGGTCAAATGCATCATTTTGGAAGGGCAACTCGAAACAGCTTAAGTGTAAAACCAACACTTGGCTGTGGAGATTTCTGAATTAAGAGCCTACCTTGTTGATCTTGTGCTCCTTAACCTTGCACTAACAAGAGATGAAGCTTTTCAATAGCCTCAAGAGAGAATGAAATAAGTTGAGGCAAGGATGGTGATGTTTGTCTTTGACTTATCTATGGCTAAGGCCAAGACATATTCAATTCAAAAATACTTGATCTAGATATGCCTATAAAATGAGATGCTAACTACAGAGAATCATTGCCTACAGACTATTGCTATGTAGAAATAGCAAATGCAAGAATTCATCCATCAATAGTAGGAGTAGCTAGTGAGCGTAAACACTAAATTGAGGAGATTAGCAATGAAAAATAGAAATCTCTCCATGGAGTAAGTCCATGCCTTATGCCAAAAATCTACGATTGAGATTGCTACCTAGAAGAATGAGGCTCTCAAATTTAAGAGAGTTAAGAACCACTACAGAGATCAAGTTGGCCTACAAAAGGAAGTTAATAAAAAACACATCTAGATGGCTAAGGAAAAAGTTAATGAGACCCTCCAACAACTCCAACAAGGAAAAGAGATGTGGCAACCTATCATTGATGGGATAGATGCCTACAACAAAGCAGAGATCCACATAAAGGAGTTGCAAATTAAAGAGATCTTCAATATGAAAACTTGGCAATGCTAACTACTAGATGATCATGGTTAGAGTTAGAGAAGTAGGTCGCTAGCTCATACTTACTGTAAAAGGTAAAGTTCAAGCACCACAAGGAGATCAAGCAAAAACTTGAAGCTACAAATGCTAAACTCAAAGTTCTCAGGGCAAGATTCATTGATCAAAGATCAACTAGTAAGAACCTGGCCAAAAGAATGAATGATTACCAAGAATTTCAGAATGCAATTAGGGCATTTAACATTGAACGCAAACAATTTGCAACACTTGAAAATAGATTACTTAATTATTTATGCATTTAATGTTGTATGTAATTTTCCTTAATTCTTCAAGTAATTAAGATAAATTAAGCTACATTAAGCTAGATTAAATAGCAATTAATTAAGAACATAAGTATGACTACTTTGAGCATACATTTGACACTTGGTAATCCCAATAATGCTTAACATTTGGTAACCCAGTAATACTAAAAGCATTTAGGATGTGTACAATAAATGGGAATAGATGCTTATGTTAGGATTAGTTAGGTGTAGCTAGTTAGATTAAATTAGTAATTTAATTATCTTATCTTATTCATTATTATTTATCCTTAGGTGACTTACAACTTAAAACGTAAAAATGATAAAAATGATATTCCTCAACTGCACTTAACAATACCTTTGCATATCACAAGTGTAATTGGGAAGAATATGATTCCAATTGTTAGTGTCACTTCCTAGAGACTTATGTTTATAGAAGGCTATAAGTCCACAGACTTTGATCAGATCATGCATGAACACTTAGTGATTTGTATGGTTGGGCATAGGGTCTACTCACTACCCATCACATGTAATAGTATAGGAAATATGAATGATTTCATGATGAAATAACATAGTCATATAATCATTTTATTAAAAACCAAACTATGGAAAGTCGAGATTAGTTCAATGAGTTTTGAAATACTTGAAGGTATAAAAATACATTACTATATCCATTATAGAGTATTAATTGGAATTTTGATGATACCGAATCACTTACCTTAACACCATCATTACACAAGGTGGCCTAGGATGTCTTACTATTCTTATCATGATCTACCTCTACAAGTTGCTACGAATGTTACAACCTGAGCTTCGGCTCATAATGAGTGTTGGAACCTAAAACTCATATTAATACAAATTTCATGACTTATATAAACAAGTTGTGATAGACTTAGACATTGGAAAACACTATGGGATACTAAACATCTACTACAAACCACTATCAATAGGTTGTACTAGCTACCAAATTAATGAAATGACCATTACATCAACTTGAAGAAGACATAATACACATTTACACTTCATTGAAATAGATGCCAGGCATTCAAAAATCCTTTAAATGAAATAAACTATGAAATGCTAAAAATAAATTGCTAGATATACTATTAAGCAAGAAAAATACATACAACTATTTCCATTATGCAAGAAAAACTATAATCCATAACAAAATAAACAACATATCTAAATAATAATATACAAATCCTATAAAAAAACTAAGATTACCATAATACAACTACTAAATAGGTATGAAAAATGGATTGCTACAAACTTGATGATCTAGTAAAAATCATAAGATATGCAATATAAATATATATGCCAATGAGGAAGAAGAAACGAAATAAAAAACTAACAAAGTACCAACTACTATAGAAAGGAAATATAGATTGAATGAAATAGAACTAGAAAATTGAATTCTACTACTATAGAAACATCTAGCACAATCATGACTAAAGAAAGACCCTATTCATTGCTTAATTGATTTGAAAACAATAAATTCTAGGTATTAGAACCTATATGAACCAGTAAAAAAAAAAAAAAAAGAGGCCCACAACAACTTACTAGGTTTTCACTAATCCAAGCTTAGTGGGGACAACTGCATTACATAGATGCATTAATACTTATGAACCACAATGCATACATACAACTATGATAAGAGCTACACACACATGGCCATACTAGCACAACCTTTAAAGATTCTACTTCTTAGCTTAAAATTCCAAATATAACAAAAACTAGATTCTATGCATGAAATAATTAATTAAGGATTTCTAACTCGGACTATATATTTTTCTTGAAAATAGACTAAGTTAATGGAAAAAAGGCTAGAAGGATAAGAGGCAAGGTCATAGACTTACTTAACCTAGTTAAGAGACTTAATATTTACTAACCCATACTAAAACATAAAAGGAAACTAACTTAATAATTCATAAGAAATACTAATTGCTGATCTACTAACTATTCTAACATAAAACTACTAACTACTAATACTAATAAAAAATGTTGTAAAAACTATCTACATAACCTTAATGATAAAAATAAATTACCACATATCATAGAAACATAAAACAACTAATGCTAACACATAAGAATTGCTAACCATAAAATATACTACTAAATATTATTAACTAGTAAGCATAAAATTAAAGCATAAATATAACCATTACTAACTATGCTAACTAATAGGATAATAATATTAAAATACATATCATAGCCAATCATACCATCAATAATATTAACTATTATCAATAAGCATAATATAAATGCAATGTAACATACAAACACATGTATCTATCGAAGTGTTACCTCCAATCCATAGCCACATGCAGGGTACATATTACTCATCCAACCAAGTTAGTGCATAAGCATAAAAATATTATAAAATATAAATGTAATAAAAGCATATATGAAATAAGACATAAATAACATCTCATAATAGCATAAAGGTCCAACCAATGTTATGTGAATAACTAAGCATTATATCACCATCATACTAATACACAAGCATAAGAACATAAATCATACCAAGTGCATATGTCAATTGCATTCAAAGATAAATGCATCCATCAATCAAGGACATTAGCATAATCATAAAAAAGAAAATATATAAGGTAATGAAAATACATAGTAACTCAAGGGTATAAAAAATGAGTGTTGTTACATCCTTCCCTCTTTTTGAAATCTTTCTCTTGGAATATTTTAGGGTAGGTAGAATGAACATCTGCCTCAAGCTCTTGCATCATATCTTGCAAACCATGCCACCTCCAAAGAACATTGCCCATAGGTAGTGGTCTACTCTACAACCTATGCTTTGCCTAATCTAAGATACGAACTAGGCCCTCAACATATGAAGTGTCATTTTAAAGTTGGATCTCATATCAAGCTATCACATGGAAAAACATGGAATATATAATAAGTTCTAGAAAGTAAATTTGGTAAATCCACCCAATATGTTCTATTTTTTATTTACTTCAACACCTTGAAGGAACCCATGAATCTTAAAGAAAGCTTATCCTTCTTATCAAAGCACATCATCCTCTTCAAAGAATAGAGATGAAGGAACATCAATCACCAATAACAAATTCCAATGACCTTCTTCTATGATTGGCATAGAATACCTGATGATCCTATGTTTCCTTTAGTCACTCCCTAGTAGCCTTGACTCACCTACTAGTCTATGTGACTAGGCCAATGCTAATTCATAAATATTTCTTAATTTAATTATATAAAAGAGGGGCTTTGAATGACTTTCTCTATAAGACTTCATACAATTCTACACATAGACTTGCTTGATTGTCACTATTATAGGAAAACTCAACCGATGATAACAAACTCTTTTAACTATCTAGGTACTAAACTACACATGCTTGAATCATGTTCTCTAGGACCTAGTTCATTCTCTTCATCTAGCTATCCATCTAAAGATGATACAAAAAGCTTAGATTAGACCTTCTCCCCAAACTATTTTAAAAAGCATGCAAAATTGAGACATGAACATAGCATCTTAGTTAGAATCAATCTTGATTGGGGCATCATGTAACAACATTATCTCTATCAAAAAGAGATGGAATGCATTCTCTATATTGTCAACAGTCTTTAGTTCTAAAAAATGAGAAAACTTTATCAAAAAGTCTACAACTACTAAGATAGCATTCTTCTTACCCCATATATAAGGTAAACTAGAGCATGGTCACTTTGAATTTCTTTAGCCCTTTAAAATGCATTGAATCTAGATATTATGCAAAACAATTCAATTGTTAGAAAATAATAAAACTAGCGATCTTTTATTAATTTAAAAGAATATTATAATTACAATGAAATCATTATTCCATGAAACATAAAACAATTACAACTTAAGAACATTATAGAGCATGAGGCTCTATAGCGACACATGTAATTAACTTTCATGCAAAGCATAATTGATCTAGATCTCTCACATACATAAGACTAAGAACCAAACATACAAAAGCTAAAATGACTAATATCACACACAAATGACCACAAAGATGCATACACTTATGTAATCTCTCTCTAAACTCTCTTATGCATTCACACTCTCTTTTTAAAACATACAAACATAATCAATATTTATGAATTACAAGATCAATAACCTAAGAAAACCTTTCTCATGATCAACTTGTAGATTCTTAGTTATTCTCAATCTTGAGCTCATCTTTCTTGGTTGTTTTTCATCTTGGAACTACCATATGAAGACATTTCATAGCTATATAGGACATTTTCAAGCTTGATAAGATGTCTCTCTATTAACCCCTGGATTCAAGAAAAATGTATTCTATCCTCACTAGACATCTCCCTTTGGTACAAGATGCCTCCTTCCTAGAATAGATGTATCCTTGGAGACATATCTTATAAGGGTAGACATCTCCCTAGAGATATCTCATTTCACAGCAAGACATCTCCTCTCTAGGTAAGATGTCTCCTAGGCATTTGGAATGTCTCCTGTGTCATCCCAACCCTTAAATAAGATGTCTCTTTGGTGAACAAGATATCTTCTTGACTTCTCAAAATCTTTCATCTTTCCATATAGGATTGATAAGGGTTTGAAAGAGATGTTCCTATACAAGCTATCCTACCCTTCAAAAAGTGAACTTAGGTAAAGAAAGAAGTAGGGGTATAAGTGATTCCCACTCAACAAGTTTGGTATCATGAACCCATACAACATCATCAATAATTTGATCCTTCTAATGCATCAAGTACTCATGCCTCTTTACTCCACAAGTGTTGGAAGCTTCTATCTTCTTGAGTATGATTATCTTCCTCTTCTGTGAAGGCTTGGACTTTTTAATAGTCCTTTTCAAATCATCCATGCTATCCTATAAGGTTTCACCAACTACCGATCCATGGTAATGCATAAGATATGCAACATTAAAAACAAAAGGCATAGCCACATCATTTAATAAGTTAATTTCAAAAGCATTATCATTAATTTTGACCTTTATCATAAAAAAACCTATCTTGGCTTTAAATTTTGAGAAGTTAATATTTAATGTCTATATTATATAATTTATCTCTTGTGGTAATGTTCAATTTCTATCCAACCATTTACTTTTTTGCTGTATAGATTTGCTATTCATGCCTTTTTTGTACTATCCAACATTCAAAACTATATAAGATTGTAGACTTAATTACTATCTTGTAAAATGTTTCCTTTAATATTATCAAGATTCTCCATAGGATTCATCACCATATAGATAAGAACATCACTAGCTTATCTACATTTTGACCATCCTACCTTAATCTTATTTTTCATACCCTTATCAATTCCACTATTTGATTGGTGCATTGATCTTAGGTAGGAACTATTTATAGTGAGGGATTTTTTGGCCTTGAATTACCACTTCTATTTCACCAATGTTTATGCTATTATTAAAATTACTTTTTACATATTCTATCTCACTTTTAATAATTTTTAAGCATCTTGACTTCTCCATTGTAGCAGTAATATTTTTTGAAGTTGTATCCATGAACACAATGTTATTTGCAAATATCATACACCAAGGGATTTTATCTTGTATTATTTTTTTAATTTATTTATAAAAAAGGTAAATAAATACAGTCTAAGAGCATACCCTTGTAGACCTAATGTAACTAGAAAATAAAATGTGATTCCACAACTATTCTATTTTTAGTGGTGGCTTCTTCATACAAGTTTTGAATCACTCTAATATATTTATTAGAGATGTTTTTCCTTTGTAAGACCCACCAAATAATATCTTTAGGTACTCTATCATATGTTTTTTCTATATCAATGATGCGGATTTTCTCTATGTTTTCTAAATTTCTCCATTAATTGTTGTATTAAGAAAATTTTATGTAGAGTAAATCTCCCTAGCATTAATTCAAATCAATTTATTAATACTATTGCTTCAAGTATGAGGCACTAATCTCTAACTCTCTTAAAACTTCATAGTATAGCTCATCATGTTGATCCCTCTAAAATTTATAAAATTTTGTATATCTCTTTTACTTTTGTAGATGAAAATACTAATACTTTTTCTCCAATTATCAAACATTTCTCTATCCTACAAAATTTTGTCAAATAGTTATATCAGCTATGAAACTCCTATATCTCCTAGTGCTTTCTAAACTTTTATAGAAATATTATTTTATCCAACAACTTTTTCATTTTCATCTTTGATAAGGTTATCTTCATCTCAAATAAGAAAAATTCATTAACTAAACTAAAATTTGGTTCTTATTCATGAATTTCTTCTCTTGCAAATTATTTATTTAATAATTTTTAAAAATATTTTTTAACCTATCCAAAATTTCATTGTCTTTTATCAAAATTATTACATTTATCTCCTTGGTGCATTTATTATTATCATTGTATTTATATTTCTTCTTTCTAAGTTTTGTGAGTTTGTAAATAGATTTTTCTTCTTCTTTTGTTTCTAATTTCTCATAGAAGTTATTCTACGCTTTATATTTGAATTTGACTAGTACTACATTTACCTCCTTTTTACCATTATGTACATTAGCCTATTTTCTTAATTTTTTCTTTACTACAAATTCATAAATCATTTTTTTTATTTTGAATAGAATATTGCATTTCATTACTCCACCTTCATGTCTCCTTTAGGATGTATTTTTCACATTTTATTTTATACAAAATGTTCTTTCTAGTTTTGTAAATGGAACTTTCCATTTAACTCCAAATTAAATTTGCAAAGAAGTCCTAACCTTAGGTACCTTCTTGAAGAAATTGTTCTCTCAATAACATGATGTTATATTCCTTTAAATTATACCATTTTATATAATTAGTCATTTTTATCTCACTACCTTTCAAGCTCTATATAGCTAAATCTATTACCATTAATTGATGTTGAGTTATGAAGCTCTCTCCATGTATAAGCTTAGAGCTTTTGCACATGGTCCAATCTCTTTTTCACAATAAGAAATAATCCATTTGTCTTATCCATTATATATAATTAAATGTTCTTCCATGTTCTAAAAATAAGCATTTGCAACACTTAAAAATTATAGTATTGAATCTCTCCTATTAGTGTGCTCTCCAAATGCATATTCTCAATGAATTTTGTTATATCCCATCTTCATAGATTCAATATGACCATTAAATTCCTATCCGATTAGTATGCTTTCCTACTAGGGAATTCCTCTAACTACCACATCCATTGAATCCCAAAAATCTTACTTGATTGAGTTTTCTAAGAAAATTTGTAAAGTATGTATCTTGATGATGTTGATGATTTTATTTTGAAGCATAAGTTTTATGCCCATAATCTAATAGTGTTAGCAGTATACTTATACCACTTTATCTCTAAAAAATTAATAAACAATGGTGGCCATTCCATTTCATTGATTTTTTTTTTGTCGAGTAAGAAAGTTTGTAACCTTCACCTAAATTTTGAGGTTTCTCTCATTTCCATCTTATTTCTTAGAGGCAAGCAATGTTGATTTTTCATCTTTTTATGATGTCAGCAATTTTAAAGGTATTTCCAATGAAACTACTTATGTTTCAAGTTGCTATCCAAAATTTCTCCTATTGGATTTGCTTCTTTATTCATACCTATCTTTAATGTAAGAATCCTTAATCACTTTTCTTAAGATCTAGGTAATGATGCTAGGTGTCATTTCTAAAGGGTGTCTTACCAAGCTCTTGCTCATTTTCCACATCAACAAGGCATTGTGATTGTTTTGCATTGCATCAAGAGAATATTCTAGCATTTGCAAAATTTGAAAAGGAATTCAACTAGGAAAGTTGATGTGGTTTTATAACTTGTTATAAAATTTAAAGTGCCTAAGTTTATTATATTATTAACTTATTCCATCTTTATTTTGTTTCTTATATATAAATCCTTACTTTTTCTTCTAATTTTTTATAATTAATTTAAAATTTGATTATTTATAAATTTATTCTTCAAGTTCTATGCATTTGAATCTAAAACTAAAACATGAGATTTTCTTACATTTATAACAAGATTTGTTAGGTAGATGGTATGTTCATCTCATGAAAAAAATTAGATTCAATAAAGTGGTTACAAAAATAGATTATACAAACTTTCTATTGTAATATTATATTTTTGTCATAAAGAATCACCCGTAAAACTTGTTTAGGGAGACTATTGCCCAAGGTGTCTCTCTCATATTTGTACATAAAACTTGTTTAAGGAGACTATTGCCTAAGGTGCCTCTCATATTGGTGTGGAAACCTCAGCTAAAAGAGTATCGTGACATTTAATGGTTGAATAACTTTAATGGGAAAATAGAAAAGCTGTCCATGATAACTTTGGTAGAAGTAGTAACTCTTGGCTTTGAAATTTTAACAGTAAATTAAATGATTTTAACAGGTAACTCAAAATAGCAGACCAAAACAACTTACCATGGAACTAGCTATTTGCTTTAAAATCTTAGCAAAGACACTTGAACATTAAAATAAAATAATGAAATAGTTAACAACTTGAACAAAATTTATCTAAGTTCTGAAGTAAAATAGGCTCTCAGTTTAATCCATACCACAGAAACCATAGTTCAATTGCAGTAAACTTAGCTAAAAAGAGCACAAATGAAACAACTTCTGATGCAGCCTTGTCTACCTGTGCTTATAAGAAACACACATTTTCTAACAAGCCTACAACCTTCGACTACTGGTTGCTTTACCTTGAATTGCCTTCATGAGATTTCTACCGTGACTTGCCTTGGCCAAACCCACTCCACCATAGCCTTTGGAAATCCCCCACTGTGTCCATCCACCTAAGATATATAAGAACTTGTTTAGCCTCTTACCCACGTCTCTCTCCACCAACACTTAAATTTCCCACCACCAACGTACCTAACGTTCACTGCCACCACCAATGTGCGTAATGTCCACTGCCACCACCCACGTATGCTGGACAGCAGCAACAGTAAAGAGTAACACCGGTGCCACTACCCACACGTTGCAGACAGCAGCAACAGGAAAGAGTAACGCCGGTGTCAAGGGCCTCAGTTGGACACGTGCAGCTACATGGTGGGTGGGCATTTTTCAGAAACGCCAGGGGACCACGTTCAGCTGCTGCGGGGTTGACTGGTAACGTTCGCAAGGGTCTGGTAGAAGCTCAGGCCAATGCCCAGCTGCAGCTGCGCTACCAAAGAACATGGTAGGAGCAGCAGCACAGCCATGTTGCAGCATCATCGTTTCAAGTTGCAGTTCCATTACTGCTAAAAATCCTTATGCTGCATCACACAAAACCAAAAGAACCAGACAGATCAAAAAAAACTAGAAAACATAACACCAGCCTAGATTGAGAAATTAGGCTCTTCTACCACTATTACTCAGCAACAGAATCTGCGCCTCCGGTTTGGTGATCTGGTCCGAGTCGTTCACGCAAAAGGAGCGTGATTTAGTCCAACACAACTCCACCAAACGCGGCAGCCAAGTTGTCCCTGCGTTGACGCAAATCATAACTGCCGGAAGTTTTGAATTTCCAATCTCCTGGTGTACCTGCGCTGAATCATTCAACGTGTGTGCAACAGATAATCGAGGCACCGCCATTAACAGCAAAACGAGGTTTGCTTAATGATGAAGCGTCTGATTCGCAGAATGCATTGACAGAGCAGCAATGAAAACAGCACCCCAATCATCATTGTTACCGCAGGTCTGAGCAGTTGGAATCCGCACAGCGAAGCGATTCAATTCAGTCCAATTGAATACGAGATGCAATTCTTTATTAAAAAAAAAAAAATCAGCGAAACAAAAGTCACACCGCCATCTATAACCGCTAGGGAAAGTGGAAATTCAAATATAAAAGTTACACCACCACCTATAACCGGTAGATTCTTCCGTTTTTCTGAGCGAAAGTGGGAATTCAAATATATAAGTTATACCACCAACTATAACCGCTAGATTCTTCCGTTTTTTTTTCAGCATTGAAATTCAAATATAAAGTTGCACCACCATCTATAACTGCTAGATTCTTCCGTTTTTTCTCAGCAAACGTGAGAATTCAAATATAAAAGTTACACCACCGTTTATAACCGCTAGATTTTTCAGTTTTCTCTCAGCCAAAGTGAGATGGGAATTCAGATAAAGAATTCAAATATAAAAGGTATACCACTGTCTATAACCGCTAGATTCTTCCGTTTCTTCTCAGCCAAAGTGGGAATTCAGATAAAGAATTCAAATATAAAAGTTACACCACCGTAAACTGCTAGATTCTTCAGTTTTTTCTTAGCCAAAGTGGGAATTCAAATACAGAACTTCCTGCGTGTTTAGTGTAGCATGATTTCGAGCTGCCACCACTGGGAATAACGGACTGAATAAACCCAGTTTCAGATCACGGACCAGAGCAACGGAGGTCAGAGACCGTCAATAGAGCAGTTACCGCAGTTATCGCAGCCGTTTTATGGCGACTGCCGGGGAGAATGTTGGCAGAAAGGCCGCTAAGAGTGGGCAGTGTTCCATGATATTACAGGAAAATTTCTGACTGAAATGCCGATTGGTTAGCCAAAGAGCGGGCGGCAGAGACGTTGGAGACTACCGGCTTCGGGGAATACTCATTTGTCGGAAGGACAATGCATTGCAGGCAAAAGTTGCCGTTTACTCTTTTACGTGTCTATTTTTGATTTTGATTCTAAGGTAACTTTATATTCAAATGTTTTGATATGGAAGATGCAAAACAAAAAGTCACGCCCACGAACCATGCAATTTTTGGAATATGCAAATGACGGACCCCTTCTTCTTCTTCTTTTTTACTTCCCCTTGTTAAAATGTCTCCTACCCTCCCTAGGTCATGGCCTTGATCATTATTACCCCTTGCAAGTTGCAACCATTGGTTTTTGATCCTGTTGGGTTTACCCTTTTTGATTTATAATATTATAGCAATTAATCTATATAGTTAGCAGACCTATAGGATTTCTAATTATTCATGGGATTAAAACTTAAACTTCATGGCCCCTATGCGATAGCATGAAATATGTTTGTATCAACAATAACAAACAATGTATTCATCTTATGAAAAATAAACTTAGATTCAACAAAGTAGTTACAAAAATAGATCATATAAATTTTCTATTGCAATATTATACACACCGAGACCCACCTAGAGTGAGTCAGATAACAAACTTCTTGCCTCACACTACCCATCATTTGTCTAGCCACTAGATCGATGTCAAACAATTGTAAGTATTTTAATTTTATTTATTTTTATTAAACTATTAATTAAAGTAAATCATTTGTAAATTGAATATAAACTTTCTAAGAAATATTAAATTAATTTTTTGCCTACCACATGAGAATAATTTTTATCCTACAAACAAAATTTAGAAGAACCCTTCACATATTTATCATTAAACATACCAACTAAAGAATTTAGTGATGATGTTTTAAATTTATCAAATAAATCATGATTTCTTAAATTTCTTCTAAATATTTGACCTGGTCATTGACCCCATATCATCTTCATGATTTGCTTTATTTTTTCTTTTCTTATGATATGTTGCCTATCCCCGATACCAAAGTATGTACTTGTGTAAAGAACTGACTTAATTGCTCTATCACGATCTTATAAAAGTATTGTTTTAAAAATTATTTTAGAAAAATATTTAAATATTCAGCAGTAACCTTTAAATTCTAAGAGCACTTGCCACTGATTAGGTCTTTAGCGTCATACTTTTACACCGGGTTATGCTGCTACACAGGAACATGTCGTAAGCACTGCTATACGAGCCTGATACACTATTAAAACATTGAGATTCGAAAAATCTAAACCAACAATGGCGTGGTACTTGTTTGTGATTAATAGCAATGAAACGTTGGTCTGCTGCGCGTCTGTATCTTTGACTCTTTCTCTATAACAATCTTATTTCAAAGAAAAAGCTTTATAAGCGTCTCTATAGCCCACTTGATTTTGTTTATCTATCAGTAACGTTGCTCCACAACAGGCTGTTGCAGTTCTCTCAGTAATTAAGCCATTGATGCGTCTTCCACACACGTGAGTATAATATCAAAATATGAACTTCAAAATCTTAGTCCTTATAGGCATAAGCACTGTTTTAGTGTAATGCAAAACTAGTAAATATCTAAAGTAATTTATTAACACGGATATAATTTAAGACAATACTCATACTATTAATATTAATAGTTGGTATCCTGAAATACATAAAATAACAGAAAAGCAAACTGGGGGAAAAAAGAAAGGAAAAAAACAAACAAACAAACGCAGTTGGGTTTTCCTGTTAGCTAAAGATCATCACATATATTTGCTTCTAGCTGGTACACGCACCTTCACGTTTTCAGCCATGTTTTGAATTGAACAGTAACCCGCGAACCTGTGAAGGTTCAGAAACCTAAAAACCTTGGGAAGTTAAAAGACAGAATTCAGAGCCAGAATGTTTATTGATTATTATAACAAACATTCGGATAAATGTCCTAAACAAGGGTTTCTGTATACGTCAATCTAGATCACACTTTATCTTTTAAGACAATGTATTCTTGCTTTTGGCAGAATGAAAAGTGGCAGCACAGCAGTGATATATCAGTTCAGAAAACCACATTATAGTTTTTGATAATGCTATTTAAGCCTGGATATTGTATATATACGACACAAAAGAGTATATTGAAGCAATGAATTCATCCTCCTGTTTCAAATCACATATTCATGCAACAGTATGGTAACGTTGGTTCTAACTTCAAAGCCAGTGAATCATCTCGGATAAAGAAATCATAGTATATATTCTTATTAAGTTCAGAAACAGAAACTTTGAAACGTAATCCCTTTCGACATGAAGGCAACAGAATCTGACTTTGACCTTATGTGCTTATTTTTCACAAGCTGAAACATAAATTAAAACTTCAGTATATATAGTTATATATTCTGATTTCCATGCCTTCCATGAAAAGGTCACGGAGAAACCCACAAGCATTATACTATATTCCTCTATTTTGTTCTCTCTTTTTAAAAGAAATCGCTCAAAGAAAACTAATCTAATGAAGCCAAACGTGCAGCAGGTCCTGCTACTACACCTGAGGATGGCAGTGAGAGAGCATCCATGAGTCACAGCTGAGGTTATTAACAGATTCATGCAAATGAGAAGGATTATTAGAGACGACCGATGAGCCAATGGAAGAAGCCACCACTGCATTTCCAGAAGCATTGATATTGATATCAAACAGGCCCTGATGATGATGAACATATCCAAGACTAAAATCTATGCTGCTGCTGCTGCTGCTGTTTCTTCTGTCATTATTGTTCATCATCAGCAAATTGCTGACATCAGCTGTGAAGAAAGATGCCTCATGAGCCTTGTTCAATCTCTGAAGGATGGACTGATCAAACCCAGAAGTATCCATTTCCATATTTTTGCTAGACAAGGGCTGCTGCTGCTGCTGCAAGCTCATCATGCTGTCATGATGGTGGTGATTCTGGTGGTGGTGGGTGGCTGATAATGGGGGAAGCATCTCCAGAAATGCAGGATTACTATGACTTTGTTCCATGCTTAATAGGGAAGCAGCAGCATGTGGGTTAGTGGTGTAGCTGTGTTTCAGTGCATCATCAGTTTCATTACTGTGAATGCCATTCATGAAGGAATGAGGAAAGTGAAGGTGCTGGAATGGGGGTGGCTGATGATGGAGCCTGCTGAGCAGCCTATCAGAGGAGGTGGAGGAATTATCAAGAGGAACTGATGGTGATGCTGCTGCTGATGTAAACAGGTCTTGCAGCAGAAAGGGAATGGCCAGGTGGTGATTATTATTAGTATGATGATGCTCATATGCTGATGCTGAAGATCCTGAGGTGGCAGCAGCAGTAGGTTTCAGCAGAAGAAGTTGAGGTTTCAGTTGGGCATGCACAGTGCTAGTCTCGGGTTGTTGTTGAGGTGATTGGTGACAGTTCAGATCAGGAAAGGAATTGACATTGGGAGTGGGATTGGTATCAGCAGCAGGAGGAGGTTGCAGGACTGGGAAATCATCAAATGCTGTCCTTGGTTTGTCCTGAAAACAAGAAGAAGAATCCTCACCATCATGGTTGATGCGGTGGTGGTACTGGTGAGTTTGTTTGGTTTCGTTCACAGAACCGAAATCACAGCCTCTGAACTGCTGCTGCTGGCTGAGGTCCTCATGTGGGGATGAGGAGCATGTTACAGAGGGATGAATTTGCTGGTCTAATACTGCATCACTTTTGGACTGCTGATGCTGCTGCTTCTCTCTCTCTGATGATGATGAAGAGGCTTTTGGTCTGCCCTTACCGCTGCCACTTGATAATGGCTTCTCCAATAGCGACTCCGCTGCAAGCGGCTTGTGCGTTCCTGGATCTATGCCTTGGCTCAACAGCTTTTTCTTGAGATGGGTGTTCCAGTAGTTCTTGATCTCATTGTCTGTCCTTCCTGGGATTCTTCCTGCTATCAGAGACCACCTGCAAATTAAAAGTACCAACACTTCAAATACCAGTTTGGAGTTTGGGATTCTAATAATCCAACGCAGACTTCATGAATCGGCAAATCTAGGGTGCGACACTGTGACATGAACAAGCCAATCAGGTCAACCAGGGACTGATTAAAATTTTTCAAACCGTTAAACCCTTGATTTATTCAAAGTCCAGATATTTAGACGAACCGATTCGAAATTTTAAATAAAAGTGGGTTCAACTTTCAGACTCACACACCAAGAAAGATCAAAGTCTCAATTGGGGATCAGTGAAACTTCAATTCAATCTATACCTGTTTCCCAAGAGCCGGTGCAGTCGGAGAATAAGGTCCTCTTCCTCGGGAGAGATATACCCTCTTTTAACATCAGGCCTGAGATAATTCATCCATCTCAGCCTGCAGCTCTTGCCACACCGCTTCAATCCTGCAGAGCCAAGAACTCAAGTTTGTCTATGAAACAACCCAAAACACATCCATTCTCAGAAATTGCAGTTTTGGATTAAAATTGGAATAATACCAAAATTCGATTTAAACGATTTGCCGTTGCTGTGGTGGGGTTGGATTATGGATTGGATTCGTAAAAACGAAGGAAGGAACAAAAATAAGGGAAGTGAAAAGAAAAAAAAAATTAAACCTGCTTTTTTGGGCAAAGTTCGCCATCGGCCCTCGCCAAAGGTCTGGATGTATTTGGTGAGGAGGAGGTCTTCGTCCGGAGACCAGGGACCTCGGTTGAGACCCACTTTTGAGCAACAGGGAGTTCTTGAGCAGCACTTAATTTCAGCTGCTGCTGCTGCTGCTGCCTGCTGCTGCTGCATATCACTTACTCAACTCACCCCCCTCTGAGCAAAAAAAATAAAATCCAAACCAAACCAACAACAACGAAAAGCTTTTCTTGTTTGGACTCGAGATGAATGGATGGCCTGATGGATAGAATGATGGGTTGCAGTTGTTTTTTTGTTTGTTTGATTGATGGATTCTTGTTGAGCCACACTTGACTGACCGTATGCTTCCTGCTGCTGCTGCCTTTAAGTTCAGCTCCAGCCAAGGAATTCAGCACAGCGAAATAGATGTTCAGCTTCAATTCTCTCTGTTGCAGAATGGCAGTTGGGAGGGAGGGAAGAAGGGAGCGGAGAAAATGGAGAAAACGGGAGATCTAAATGTACCCTGCACAGAAAACCCACCAAAGCCAGCACAGAGAGTCTCAGCCGCTGCTGCTATTGCTGCAAGTCATCATGGCCAGAGCGGGGGATCAAGAAGGGCAATTCTAAAGCAGGAATGAATGCTTTTGCCTATTTGCTGTTCCACAACCAACATTCAACCAGAGCGTTTTATTGTGGGTGGTTTTGGGGAAAGGAAAGGGTTTTGGGTTTATGGCCGGCTGTGAGGATGATGGAACAGTGAAAGGCAATGCCTAGCTAGCTGACCCACATGCAGACCAGCCTTACTCTGATCGGTAGATTGCCGACAGACGGAGAAAAGGCTGTGATTTGGATCCAATTGCAGAGACCCACAGCAGTCCCTCCCTATGTGGGCTTCTCATTTCTCATCTTTCTCCATCTCATCCTTCTGGCTTTTGGCTTTTGTGCTCTGGCTGGCCTACGCGAGGCCTTCCCCTAATTTTTGCCTTACTATTTGTCAGAACCCTGAAAAAGCCAAGCAACTTTTCATCTTTTAAGGTAAGGCCTATTTTTAACCACTGTCAATTGCTTCAAGTAGCTAAATGCCAAGCATAGCAGGGATTGTGTTTCCGCTTGAAGAGAATGATTATGCATGATTCTTCTTTGCCTTCTCCTTGCTCTACGCATTCTCATTTTCTTGCATCGTATTAATGTTGCTGCGTATGCTTTGTTATGCACTTTACTAATATTTAGTTTGGAAAAGGGAGTTTTCTAAAACTTTGAAGGGTGTTATTCATCCCTAAAAATCATGTTGACTTTAACCTCAACTGTGTTTTTAACTACCCGGTATACACATGTTCTGGTTGAATAAACTTCAAACCCATAAGCTAGAACAAAGATCATGTGTTCCACGCAATGATGCAAAGAAAAGAGGTAATGATGCAAAGAAAAGAGGTAATGAAAAGATGCATGAGATTTTTCAGTTTAAAAGAAACTCAAGGGAGCAAAAAGCGTGACAGTGTGAAAGCAAAGGTCTTAGAAGCTGACATTGTTAAAAGAGGTATATTATCATTAATTATAATTATGGTAAGAGGCAATTCTCTTGCTTATTGCCATTTAATAAAGAAAGTTTACATGCTTTTTCAACGAAACTTTATTCACATCTTTCTCATCAACAATACCAAACCCATCATCTAGTAGGTAGTTCATGTTTTCCATGCAACTAAAGCAAGGAAAAATGTTTTCCATGCAAACAAGCAAGGAACATGAAGAGATTTGAAAAGATATCAAGAATAGATATGAAAGGGACTAAGGCAACAAAAAATGTTTTTGAGATAAAGCCAAACATATATTTTAATATATCAACTAAACTCAACTAACATAAATCTATAAATATGTGTTCTTGTCAATGATAAACAATGATAAACGTATTATTTAAGCAACATGTACCTTTACTTTTCTAGTAAGTTTGGTATCTATCATAATCATGCTACCTTTATCCCATTAACATTCGGCTGATAGGTATAGGATTTGATAATGATTTTCGATGGTTGGATCTCTATGCAAGTTTAGTGTATATTGTTAGAGGTGTTAGAACCCGAATCAAGAAGACATGGAGTAAAATTTAAATTTAAATTAAAAATTTATTATATTTATAGATCTATTAGGAAGTTAAAATATACATGCTATGAGTTTTGAAACCAACTTTAAAAAATTACAAGTGTTTTTGGTAACATTTGGAATATATCACCCAAATTTGCAATTGCAATATCCCATCTATCTAATGTGCACATTTTAGAAAAATGTAGTGATGAGTGTTGAGGTACCCCCTACGCCCAATGAATCACTAACACGTTCACATGCGATCTATTCAAATTCCATGGACCTATAGTTCTCTAGTGCATTAGTTCTTCTAGGAAGTGAAATGGGTGTTGAGAATATTCATTGTCTTCCCAACTACACTTGTGATGCTCAAGGATATGGTTTAAGTGTAATTGAGGTATATGATTTTTATCATTTTATGTTTTTATGAGTTTGATCACCTACAACAAGAATGAAAGGTAGAGTAATTAAAGATCTAATTTGTTTACTACCTAACTAGCCTAACACAAGTAATAGTCCCACTTTCCTAGACACATCCTGAACACATATAATGCTACTAGGCTACTGATGAGCGGCGAGGTACCCCTACACTCAATCATACGAATACGAGCGTTCACGCACGATCCGGTTGAACTACGTGGATAGGCAAGTTGTGGTATCTAGATCGTTACACGTTGATCGTAGTTCGCTGTCTTCCCACTTGGACTAGTATTTGCTTTGTCACATATGGTTTAGTCCAGAGTGAGGCATATGATGTGATCCTAAACTAATGCTACTCCTAGAGACAATGGAACATAATCTTGATTAAACTAATGAGCAATAGGAAATGAAGTCTAAGCTAGCCTAAGTGCGATGAGCATCCATTCCTTAATCATCCATACACATCTTGGACCTCGTTCATGACTACTACTGGGATTACCAAGCGTAGATCCTAGGTACGCTGCTGGGTTACCAAGTAGTCACACTTAAATGCTCGTGATAAGTTGTACTCATTCTACATTTAACAATAGGAATAGTAAATGATGATAAAGAAATATTAACAAAGAAAACAATAAATAACAATAATAATTAACAATAACAATTTAAAAATTAAAACTAAGTAAATGCTGCAATGATGAAGTAATCTTGATCTTTATTTCTGGTCATATGTGCGTCCAAGTACGTCACACCCAAATAAAGATGTCATACAATTACAAGCATCATGGTGCAGGCATGCACTTGGGAAATTAGTCTAACTCCTATGGAAAGAAAATGAAAGGGCTTCGCTACGACTACTAGAAAGATGCCTAGGTGTGGCGAAGGGCCACTTATTTATAGGCTAAAATAGGCCCTACGTAAACGAGGCCATGTCGACGCATGGAGGGATGCGTTGATGTGGCCGCATCGACGTGGCGTATATGGGGCCCTGTATACGTGGCCTAGTTATGCATCGACTATATAGCGCTTCATCATACCCCCACGACTGAGTAAAAACTCGTCCTCGAGTCAAACAAAGTGAGGAACAAGCTCAATTGAATACACAGTGGATAGGTATGGGATTATTAACTGACTAGAAATTTATCCATGCTATAGTGGATATGACAAAATTGGGGCACAGACACAAAATGACAAAATTTTTGGAACTCATGGGGTTCCCGGTAGTGGTGGCTCCTCCATGGGTGCCTTTCCTTTGTTTTGTGTGCTAGGGTTCTGAGATTGATACCATTGAAGAAGTGCCTAACATTTCTTTTTCTTCCATCTGTGGATTATAATCCATCCATACTGATGTTCCAATGTTTGATGGAGTTGACAATTTTCATGGACATGGCAGCTACGAGAACACTTGACTGGCCTTGACATGCCATGCCGCAGTTAACCATCATTCCTCTTCATAGGCTCGGGCCCTAACCTTTCCTCCATTTTCTTGGATAGATGATGTAGTAATAGGAGTTTTATGATGGATGCTGAATGATTGCCTTCTGCTCTGCATGTTTTGCATGAGGTCCTTGGCCGCTGCCTCCCCCAGGTCATTCGGTTACACCTTGAAAAGGTCCTCCTTGTTGTCTTCTTTTAGGGACCATCTATAATCACACAAGGATCAATTGTTAGTAAGGTTATTGAAAAAAGTTCAATGATTTCATACCTTACTCATTGCCTTTAATAAATGTTGCATTCGTTACTTGGTGTGACTTTAGAGTTAGAAATTCTTTAAGGAAGTTGCCCTAAAAGTTGAATGTCAGACCTGGTTTTGAGGAACGTCTAATAAAATAATGTCAAAGAAAAGAATAGATTTGGTAATGAAATACTTGGAGGATATAAGATGATGTGGTGGTGTGCAACAAGTACAAATTACAAAATTCATGCAAGTGGATTCTCCCCAAAGTAGGTTCCAACCTATATGCCCTTGCGTAACCACACCTTAAGATGTCCATAGGCACTAGAAGGGCTAAATGTAATCTATACTGATGCAACAAAACACACACATGTTGATACCACCGTGATGAGATATCAATTCAATGCTATACAAGACATGAGTCACAAATACATGAATAGTGAGTTGGAATGAATTGGAGAAGGGATTGCAGAGATTGGGACATGAGGTAACTGACTCAGGGCATAATGAATCTTGAGTGTAGGGCATGATTAATGTGTCATTAGCCCATCGTTTCAAAATCAAGACCAAGTCCATTCCTCCAATCAATGACATCGCATTGTTTCATCCAATGATGGACAACCATAAGAGCACCATGACAGCAAGGCATACAATCACATGGCGTTTGTGCAAGGGAGGAGTGACTTGGAATTTCTTTGCGGCATACTTTTGGCCACTTTAGCACACTCTCTTTTCTCTTTTCTCTCTTTTTTTTCTTTTCTTTTTTTTTCCTGAAAAGTTCGTTATTGGGTGCCTTTAATACTCGTACTCCCATTTTTTGTTAGATCTACAAGGATCTTAGTACAACCAAGCTGCATGATAGCACCTACAGATGTCACCAAAAAGAATCCACAACTCCCCTTGATGTCACACCCTGGCCATTTCCTGTTAGTCCATCATTTTTCACTTTTGGCATAATGAGCAAAAAATTACTTTAATTTTTAATGATGTCAAGAATATCATCATTCCCAGAGTAGAACCTCTTATTAATAGAATGGTTGGGTGGATTTGATGGGCTCGCTATTCAAATAATTAGTCACCTAAGACTTGATATCATAGAATAACACCTCAACCAACAAGCCACATGAGTGTTTTATTCATGGATGAGATTACTCACAAAAAGATAAAAAGTGAAAAAGATAAAACAATAAATTAAAAGCTGAAAAACTGGAAAATAAAAAGTTGAAAAATTAAAGAAATAGAAAAACATTTGTTAATTCTATGTTATTAGAATGGAGGATATCCCCCACAGCTAAACGATTGAGCATGACTAGAATTAATAAATGGAAGGTGGGGATCCTTGCATGTTGGAAATATTGGGGCCTGGTCATACTTACCCCATTGGGGTTCACACACTTGATTAGATTTGACATAGTGGGGCAAGTTATAAGATGTGGTTAATTTATAAGGAGTTGACCCACTATGGTACTTGTGACCATAAGATGGGAGGAAAGGATCAACATGTCTCCCCATGTGGCAATAGTCATTGGGCCCCATGGTGGTTGGAGTGTTCATTGGTGGCCTAGATAAAGTAACATGACGCATTGGGTTCGAAGAGGAAGATGCACCACAGTGTTGGATTTGTGCTGAGTTGGTGGATGTAGTGGTTTCTGAACTGTGGTGTCCCTTTCGACAGTCACATCTAAAGAAGGGATGCCTTCGATGTTGTGAAGGACCTCCACTACTGTTGACAGTAGTAGCACAAGTAACGTTTGTAGGTTGGTGCTGTGATGCAAAATATTTTGGCATAGCTCGCAGTGTTGTAGAAGGGGGTGAAGTATGAGAATATTGAGGTTGAGGAGAAGTGTAAGGCACATGAGGTGGTGATCTTGTTGGAGAGGACATGGGTGGATAGTACTCAGGAGAATGATAACGATGAGGTGAGGTAGAGGATG